>OY744546.1:64276924-64286924 GCA_963556195.1 Sepiola atlantica | reverse complement strand
AGAGAATTAAGAATTAGTAAGAAAAGAACATTTTAAAAAGGGTACTTGTATAGTTTACAGACCTGGCTGAAATGATAACGTTATAATTTAGAAAGCCATTCATAACATGGGGAGGTAGGGGGTAGATTAACTATTCCATACTTTCACTTAACAATTTAATAAACAGAATAGTCAACCAACCCCCACCTCCTCATGTTAAGAATGTCTTTCTAAATTATAACGTTATTATTTCAGTGTGGGCTGTGAACAGCATAAGTACCTTTTTTTTTAATTTATTTTCTTACTAATTCTCTGGATTTTTCCTTATGGGTTATGGTTACAACAAAAACGAAAAAAAACAGTTTGAATTATCTCCCCTTTCAACAGACTCTTCTATGTTAGAGATGAATTTCATCTGCCCCAATAATACAGAGGCATTGTTTTGTTTTATGGCAGATCAACCCTTTCGGGGAGGTTATTGTGGTCAAGTTGATTTAATAAACAGAGTTTCTTTGCAAGGGTTTCCATCTGTAGAACGCATTACAATGGAAGATCTCCCTTCTTCCAGAAGTTACGTAGTTTTGCCAACTTCCATTAACTAAAGGTTAAAATATGACTTCTTAGGATGTAGCTAATACAGACTCTTTACTATGTATGTACACAGACATGAAAGAAGTAAATAGACACCCTTATCAGCATTAATAATGAAGACTACTGTCAAAAGGTCCTGATCGACCTAGGCATGATAATATTGATTATTTTCCCTTTCTGAGGAATCGGACAATCACTCGGTTAACGGTAAGAAGTAGAATTCCGAGGTTTGTGTTGATTTGACGCTGATTAAGTCGACCATCAGATTTTTTTTTATGGAAATCGCTCCAGACAAGAGATGAAGCCACTTGATGTAAGGAGCTAAAAAAATACCACTTTACGGTAAAAAAATAGCCAACAATAAGTGTTAAATGGATAGATTCTGGCCCAGAAAACAGCAATTCTTCCCCCTTTTTCAGAAAGATCGCTCATGAACTAGGAGGACTAAAGGACAAAATGAAAGCGAGAGTTACGAGGCCGCCGAAATTAAACCCAAGGTCGACTTTCTACTCTCGTATGATATGGTTCCTCTGAAATTCTGAGAATTCTAATGTTTCTTTGGCCTTGTGTCATACTTATATGGTGATATATAATAGATATAGTCTTAAATAGTCTTAAACACAAAAAATGTCAATTAGTGTAAAATAGTGATGTTTAAAACTTTTACTGTTTTTTCTTTACTGCTGCTTTGTATGGCTCCAGGTGGTGGCCGTCGGTGAAGGAAGCAGAAACTTTAAACATGTAGTAATTATTTTTATGGGGTGTCTATTTACTTCTTTCATGCCTATGTATGTATGTATGTATGTATGTATGTATGTATGTATGTATGTATGTATGTATGTATGTATGTATGTTTGTATGTATGTTTGTATGTATGTTTGTATCTATGTATGTATGTTTGTATGTATGTATGTTTGTATGTATGTATGTATGTATGTTTGTATGTATGTATGTTTGTATGTATGTATGTTTGTATGTATGTATGTATATTCTGTTCTGTTGATTATGCAGTATTTTTAATGCATCTTCATTTCATGTTCATTCGCAGCAAATATGACTTTAGTGCATTGCCTCCTGACGATGATGAAGATTACATCGATATGGGCGGTGCCATTCTGAACTTCTACTCCAGTCTTGCTGACTTACTGGGACGCTGTGCACCTGATGCTGAAACAATCAAGGCAGGGCGCAGTAATTCACTCAGAGCTCGTGCCATCCTTCGCAGTTTGGTATCTATGGAGGATTTGGAAGGGGTACTCGGGCTACGCTTTATCTTGCCAACTGGCTTCGGAACACTCGAAGGTTTGGCTCTTTTTTTGCAAATCACATATCCTTAAAAAAAATCAATATTCTTTTAGAATAATATTCATTATATATATCTATATATATATATATATATATATATATATATATATATATATATATGAAACCAGTAGTAACATTTTAAAATGCTTAACGTAATGCGATTTTGTTCTGTGATGCCATCCAGCGTTGCTGAATTTAAAATCGCTAATGACTTCCTAGAACAATGCGGAAAACGTTCTCTGCGCATTTCTCTGCCCACCCCTCCACTTTTTCACTCACAGCCATCTACATTAATTTCATTCACCCCACCCCTGCACTTTTTCACTCACAGCCATCTACATTAATTTCATTCACCCCACCCCTCCACTTTTTCACTGACAGCCATCCACATTAATTTCATTCACGACCACCCATCCACTTTTTCACTGACAGCCATCCACATTAATTTCATTCACCCCACCCCTCCACTTTTTCACTCACAGCCATCTACATTAATTTCATTCACCCCCACCCCTCCACTTTTTCACTCATAGCCATCCACATTATTTT
Organism: Sepiola atlantica; assembly: GCA_963556195.1. NCBI lineage: Eukaryota > Metazoa > Mollusca > Cephalopoda > Sepiida > Sepiolidae > Sepiola > Sepiola atlantica. The sequence continues at coordinate 64,284,500 of OY744546.1, read as the reverse complement.
AATTTCATGCCACTGACCTCCTTCAACCCGGACCTCGGTCCTGTTGCTCCCAGTAGTGGCTACTACTACTTCTCATTAACCCATCATGTCAACCCAATATTTTCATGTACTTGTATGACATTTTTCTTAAAATTATCATCCTAAGGAAGTCTTACAAATAAAGACGAAACGTTGATGAATACATAAAAACATCTTTTTGGTTTTTCCTTTTTCATTTCCCATATATATATATATATATAATGAATATAATTTTAAAAGAATATATTATATATTTTCATATTCTAATAACTTCTTTCCTTTGAACGCTTCCCTTTCTGTTCCCTACTTCCCTGACCGTGCCAACATGCAGAAATCGGACAACCCAGATTGACCCCCTATAGATCTGTCCAGATTGACCCCCTATAGATCAGTCCCTGATCGCAGTCGCCCATCATGCTTCATTTTGTTATATGCTTTGTCTAGGATGAACAAAAGTACTTAAAAAAATGTTTAATTAACAAAAAAAAAACAGGACTAAATAATACAATGAAATAAAGAAAAAACTTTCTCACGTTTTATATAATATTTCGTATCAGTTGCTCTCCTGAATTATCTCCCTTGGTGTTATATTATATTGTTGACCACCTACTATTTGTGTTTTTTGTAGAAGGAGTACCGGTTCCCCTACCTCCTGGACTGCTTCCTGCTCACAAAGCAGCCATTGTGCTGTTCCTAGAAAGAGTGTACGGTATCCCAGATCGTAACATCTTCTTCAAGCTCCTGGAAGACGGTTTCTTGCCTGATCTAAGAGCCGCCACAACATTGGATGAGGTAAATTGATCGTTCTAATCTCGACAGTCGTTATCCCAACGCCCCTTTCAGTTTAGCGACACTTATCGTTAATTATGGCTTGTTTCTCAAACTAGAATCTTTTTTTTTTGCTAATAGAGTAATATATTTTTAGGTCAGATATAGAACAACAATAGTGTAAAACCTTTTTTAAAATGGATTTAGACGAATTCAGAAATAATGGGAAAAGAAAAAGAAATTATAAGATTTATCGGTTTCTAATTCAATCTAACATATAATTGTATTTTCCATTAAACCAATAATGATGACGACATAAACATAAACAAAAGAGATCAACTAAAGAGAACGAATAAACAGGATTCATTTTTGCTCAAAAGTAATACACCAAAAATATGCATTGAGTAGATTAGTTTTAATACTCTTCTGAAAGAATTCTGGGTACAAGGATACATTACATTTATATATATAGCAAGATGAAAAAAAGTCCCCGAAAAAAGTTAACATTTTATCCAATATGTTTATGGAAAACAGAATAAATAAACAGAATACAAGTAACAATAAAAAGGTTATGTTTCCAAACAGTATGAATAAAAACAAAGTTTTAAAAAACACTACTACATCATAATATATAAAATAACAAAGCAGGAAAATAATTTAAGATTAAATAACCAATTAGATTATAATGAAATGAAAAAGACAAATAGAAGAAGAGAGTTTATATGGTTTACTCCACCATTTGCACTAAATTTCCAAACTAATATCCTTGAAAAAAAGATTTAAATATTGAGAAAAATGTTAAATCTCGCCATGAATATATAGTGAAGTTATAAATTAAAATACTATTAGGATATAATACTCCACGGTTCTTTATTTAAATCAAAATATAAATATCTTTACTATAACAAAATTTTTTAAAATACCAAATGATTTTTTTTTTATTTATATGGCTGATTTCATTATGTTTATTTATATGAATATCTTAACTATTGCTATTTATATGGATATCTTGACTATTATTATTTATATGGATATCTTGACTATTGTTATTTATATGGATATCTTTACTATTGTTATTTATATGAATATCTTGACTATTGTTATTTATATGGATATCTTGACTATTGTTATTTATATGGATATCTTGACTATTGTTATTTATATGGATATCTTAACTATTGTTATTTATATGGATATCTTGACTACTATTATTTATATGAATATCTTGACTATTGTTATTTATATGGATATCTTGACTATTGTTATTTATATGGATATCTTGACTATTATTATTTATATGGATATCTTGACTATTGTTATTTATATGGATATCTTGACTATTATTATTTATATAGATATCTTGACTGTTGTTATTTATATGGATATCTTGACTATTATTATTTATATGGATATCTTGACTATTGTTATTTATATGGATATCGTGACTATTGTTATTTATATGGATATCTTGACCATTGTTATTTATATGGATATCTTGACTATTGTTATTTATATGGATATCTTGACTATTGTTATTTATATGGATATCTTGACTATTGTTATTTATATGGATATCTTGACTACTATTATTTATATGGATATCTTGACTGTTGTTATTTATATGGATATCTTGACTGTTGTTATTTATATGGATATCTTGACTATTGTTATTTATATGGATATCTTGACTACTATTATTTATATGGATATCTTGACTGTTGTTATTTATATGGATATCTTGACTATTGTTATTTATATGGATATCTTGACTATTGTTATTTATATGGATAGCTTGACTATTGTTATTTATATGGATATCTTGACTATTGTTATTTATATGGATATCTTGACTATTGTTATTTATATGGATATCTTGACTATTGTTATTTATATGGATATCTTGACTATTGTTATTTATATGGATATCTTAACTATTGTTATTTATATGGATATCTTGACTATTGTTATTTATATGGATATCTTGACTATTATTATTTATATGGATATCTTGACTATTGTTATTTATATGGATATCGTGACTATTGTTATTTATATGGATATCTTGACCATTGTTATTTATATGGATATCTTGACTATTGTTATTTATATGGATATCTTGACTATTGTTATTTATATGGATATCTTGACTATTGTTATTTATATGGATATCTTGACTACTATTATTTATATGGATATCTTGACTGTTGTTATTTATATGGATATCTTGACTGTTGTTATTTATATGGATATCTTGACTATTGTTATTTATATGGATATCTTGACTACTATTATTTATATGGATATCTTGACTGTTGTTATTTATATGGATATCTTGACTATTGTTATTTATATGGATATCTTGACTATTGTTATTTATATGGATATCTTGACTATTGTTATTTATATGGATATCTTGACCATTGTTATTTATATGGATATCTTGACTATTGTTATTTATATGGATATCTTGACTATTGTTATTTATATGGATATCTTAACTATTGTTATTTATATGGATATCTTGACCATTGTTATTTATATGGATATCTTGACCATTGTTATTTATATGGATATCTTGACTATTGTTATTTATATGGATATCTTGACTATTGTTATTTATATGGATATCTTAACTATTGTTATTTATATGGATATCTTGACTATTGTTATTTATATGGATATCTTGACTATTATTATTTATATGGATATCTTGACTATTGTTATTTATATGGATATCGTGACTATTGTTATTTATATGGATATCTTGACCATTGTTATTTATATGGATATCTTGACTATTGTTATTTATATGGATATCTTGACTATTGTTATTTATATGGATATCTTGACTATTGTTATTTATATGGATATCTTGACTACTATTATTTATATGGATATCTTGACTGTTGTTATTTATATGGATATCTTGACTGTTGTTATTTATATGGATATCTTGACTATTGTTATTTATATGGATATCTTGACTACTATTATTTATATGGATATCTTGACTGTTGTTATTTATATGGATATCTTGACTATTGTTATTTATATGGATATCTTGACTATTGTTATTTATATGGATAGCTTGACTATTGTTATTTATATGGATATCTTGACTATTGTTATTTATATGGATATCTTGACTATTGTTATTTATATGGATATCTTGACTATTGTTATTTATATGGATATCTTGACTATTGTTATTTATATGGATATCTTGACTATTGTTATTTATATGGATATCTTGACTATTGTTATTTATATGGATATCTTGACTATTGTTATTTATATGGATATCGTGCCTATTGTTATTTATATGGATATCTTGACTATTGTTATTTATATGGATATCTTGACTATTGTTATTTATATGGATATCTTGACTATTGTTATTTATATGGATATCTTGACTATTGTTATTTATATGGATATCTTGACTATTGTTATTTATATGGATACCTTGACTATTATTATTTATATTGATATCTTGACTATTATTATTTATATGGATATCTTGACTACTATTATTTATATGAATATCTTGACTATTGTTATTTCTATGGATATCTTGACTATTGTTATTTATATGGATATCTTGACTATTGTTATTTATATGGATATCTTGACTATTATTATTTATATGGATATCTTGACTATTATTATTATTTATATGGATATCTTGACTATTATTATTTATATGGATATCTTGACTGTTGTTATTTATATGGATATCTTGACTATTGTTATTTATATGGATATCTTGACTATTATTATTTATATGGATATCTTGACTATTGTTATTTATATGGATATCTGGACTATTGTTATTTATATGGATATCTTGACTATTGTTATTTATATGGATAGCTTGACTATTGTTATTTATATGGATATCTTGACTATTGTTATTTCTATGGATATCTTGACTATTGTTATTTATATGGATATCTTGACTATTGTTATTTATATGGATATCTTGACTATTATTATTTATATGGATATCTTGACTATTATTATTATTTATATGGATATCTTGACTATTATTATTTATATGGATATCTTGACTGTTGTTATTTATATGGATATCTTGACTATTGTTATTTATATGAATATCTTAACTATTGTTATTTATATGGATATCTTAACTATTGTTATTTATATGGATATCTTGACTATTGTTATTTATATGGATATCTTGACTATTGTTATTTATATGGATATCTTGACTATTATTATTTATATGGATATCTTGACTATTGTTATTTATATGGATATCGTGACTATTGTTATTTATATGGATATCTTGACCATTGTTATTTATATGGATATCTTGACTATTATTATTTATATGGATATCTTGACTGTTGTTATTTATATGGATATCTTGACTATTGTTATTTATATGGATATCTTGACTATTGTTATTTATATGGATATCTGGACTATTGTTATTTATATGGATATCGTGACTATTGTTATTTATATGGATATCGTGACTATTGTTATTTATATGGATATCTTGACTATTGTTATTTATATGTATATCTTGACTATTGTTATTTATATGTATATATTGACTATTGTTATTTATATGGATATCTTGACTGTTGTTATTTATATGGATATCTTGACTATTGTTATTTATATGGATATCTTGACTATTGTTATTTATATGGATATCTTGACTGTTGTTATTTATATGGATAGCTTGACTATTGTTATTTATATGGATATCTTGACTATTGTTATTTATATGGATATCTTGACTATTGTTATTTATATGGATATCTTGACTATTGTTATTTATATGGATATCTTGACTATTGTTATTTATATGGATATCTTGACTATTGTTATTTATATGGATATCTTGACTATTGTTATTTATATGGATATCTTGACTATTGTTATTTATATGGATATCTTGACTATTGTTATTGTTTCAACTTTTACACATTCTTTCTTTACTGTACAGGTTTCTACCACTGAAAGCGATATGGCTTTAGCCTTGAATCGTTACCTCTGCAGCTCCGTCCTACCTCTGATGACATCTCACTGCAGCTTCTTCAGAGATGCTGACCACGTGTCAGCTTTGTTAGATAATACACTTAATACTGTATATAGATACACCAAATGTCGTTCTTTGACGAAGGGACAACGGGATGTTGTATGTGATTTCCTTGTAGCTTTCACGCGGTAAGTTTATTCGTCATCATTTTTTAATTCTTTTCCATTAAAAGATCCCTGAAAAAAGTTATGAAGTTATGGCCAATCACTCTGCTGTGTAATACAATTGTCTATCTTGTGATTCATATCCGTACAAGTTTAGCAAGAAATCTTCAATTAAAACTACTAGGGCAGACACACACATACACACACATATATATATATATATATATATATATATATATATATATATATATATATATATATATATTAGTACAGAAAAATTAGTACAACATTCGTACCGTCGGTTTCAAGCACAGAAGGATTTAGCCATCCGGCTCTCTTCAGCTTCTGGACAACAGAAGCTGGAGAGAGCCGGATGGCTAAATCCTTCTGTGCTTGAAACGGACGGTACGAATGTTGTACTAATTTTTCTGTACCAAAATAAATAAATATTACGCTCTTAATTTTTGATTTTTAACTTTAATTCTTAATTAATCGAGCACTCTGCTGAGATTTTTCCTGCTATATTACAAAGAAGGTATATATATATATATATATATATATATATTTAAAGATTTTCATATTTAAATATAATTTTTATTAGATAAAGCAATTGTAATAGCTCAATAGTGTGACGCTAGAGCTATGCTATAAAATATTTTTATTTAATTTTAATGTTAGGAAGGACAAGTGGACATCATATAAATATTTTTGAGTGTTGATGTTTGGAATATGCTTACAAAGTATTACTTATGTCATTAAATTATATGTATGTATATATATATATATATATATATATATATATATATATATATATATATATATATATATATATATATATACTCATACTTCAAAAATCAACACTCAAAAATATTTCAGCTCTGTTTGACATAACGTATAAAGCACTGAGTTTAATTTTATTTGCATTCAAAAATAATCGATATTCTTTCTTTTAAGAAGAAAATTTTTTTTTCTAAAAAGTATTTCTTCTTAAAAGTAACTCCAGATGTATTTCAACTGATGACTCTTACAAAGTCAATAAAATCATTTTTATTTTTTTTAGGCAAGACTTTCGATAAATATATAATTTTCAAGCAATACTTTTTTTTTTGTTTCTTCATATATATTTTTTCTTCATACTATATATATCATTTTTTTTTCAAAAAAATATTTCTTCTTAAAATAACTCCCGGTGTATTTCAACTGATGACTCTTACAAAGTCAATAAAATCATTTTTATTTTTTTTAGGCAAGACTTTCGATAAATATATAATTTTCAAGCAATACTTTTTTTTTTGTTTCTTCATATATATTTTTTCTTCATACTATATATATCATTTTTTTTTCAAAAAAATATTTCTTCTTAAAATAACTCCCGGTGTATTTCAACAGATGACTCTTACAAAGTCAATAATACCATTTTTATTTTTTTTAGGCAAGACTTTCGATAAATATATAATTTTCAAGCAATACTTTTTTTTTTGTTTCTTCATATATATTTTTTCTTCATACTATATATATCATTTTTTTTTCAAAAAAATATTTCTTCTTAAAATAACTCCCGGTGTATTTCAACAGATGACTCTTACAAAGTCAATAATACCATTTTTATTTT
>OY744546.1:64264424-64271924 GCA_963556195.1 Sepiola atlantica | reverse complement strand
AGTTAGGATATTCGATAGATAATTTTCGGAAACCTTTTCCGTTTTCAAGCCTTCAATGAAGTGTGAACACATCTTTTGAAAATGGTGAATTCAAATGGAAGTTTTTTTAATCTGGCCAGCAGAGCACATATTGCGGTCTTGTGTGTGGTCCTTGGCTGTCTGTTTCTTTTCTGGCGCAAATGAAAAAGCCCATCCACAGACCGCTGTTTCATCGTATCACAGTTCTTCAGTGTGGCTAGAAATGAGCGGGTGCTTGTTTTACTGTGATTCCAAACTCCAATGCATTTTCAGTAATCAAGCGTTATACCGACTGAGCCATCATCAATAATAATATGATGCACTGCAATACCGCACACTTCAAATGCAATAATACGAGTCAACGTAAAAGTAACGTTAACGAGTCGAACATTCTTCAGACCACAGTTCCTCATTCTTCTTGGATGCGTTGCTTTCATTTGTAGTCACCTTTTTCCTTCTGCCGTTGACACAATTCAGGATCAAATCCTGCAAAAGTTGCGATTGCCTTTGCTCACGCGCGATTCTAAACGCCTTGATTGCAAACATTTCCGAATAAAAAGAGAATCTAGAATTTTAATACAAATATAATGCATCTTGCACGTATCTCGCATCTCACCAAACCTTTAAAGCATGTAATACTGCAGACTTTATTATATTATTATTATTTTTTTTTTATTATTATTATTATTATTATTATTATTATTATTATTATTGTTATCATTATTATTATTATCATCATTATTCTTTTGCTAACAAGAGTAGATAGCGATTATTCGAAAATATTCTTTTTATTTATCTTTCAAATTATGATTTGTTTTACGTTAACAAATCACATAACTATATTATTCATATATATATATATATATATATATATATATATATATATATATATATATATATATGTGTGTGTATTTTTGATGATTTAAATCATTTTCAAATCATGTTCCAAATAAAAAGTATACACAAAGGTATTAAGGTTGTTTACAGCTGTTTCAAGTTAATGTTTATTTTAAGTCATATATTCCAATGTAATATTTTTTAAACATCGAATATCATCAGTACAGAATCTCGTATGTACCCAGGTGTTTGCAAGTTGATAATTGATTTAACTCAAAAAGAGTTTTCTAATTGATCTAAATTTGAGAGTTATCTAATTGATGTATAGAGAATGTTAGATAACCATACATATATGCAGATGTATATATATATATATATATATATATATATATATATATATATATATAGTAGTTAATGGGATTTCTGGTAGATTCGAGGATTTTCATCATTACCATGTGCTGTATGGTCACAATCTTCCTGTTGATTAAAAAAATTATTATTATTATTATTAATATTATTATTATTATTATTATTATTATTATTATTATTATTATTATTATTATTTACTCACTCGGATTTTTCAAACGGGTCATTATCAGTGATTTCTCACCGGCAATAACAAGCGGTGTTTCTTGGAACCTGAGTGATAACAAGTCTCCTCAGATTTCCAGCATTCTCCACCTCTTTCAGTAGCTATTGCAAATTATTTTGCGCTATCGCAACTGCCGTTTGCCATTGATTTCTTATTGATAACAGCCATTGGCTTTCTCTGGAATTTGAGTGGTAATAAGTCTCCCCAAGGTTCCAGTACTCTCCGTGCCCTTCCAGTAGAGATCTGGAGAGCAACAAAACCAGTCATCATACTAACTCATTACATGGCTCCTAGGCATCGCAACTAGTTTCAAATTAATCTATGACAAGACCCCCAAACGCCAAAACAAGTGTCAACCTAACCTACGACAGGCCCTCGAGGTACCAAACCAAGTGTCATACCAACACATTTGGAAAGCATTCTTCTTAGTCATGTTTTATTTCGATCAGTCATCGACTTTGGTGCCTCTCTCAGTCTGCCTCTGCCTAAGCTCTCCAAGCGTCAGTTCTTTTATTAAGAACTTTCACTTAAAACGAGTTTTATGATTCGCTAACCAATCACCATAAATTGTGTAACACTTTCTGCTCTCCTATGATTGGTCGGGCAATAAGAGCCTTTGTTTTATCCAAAAGGGTGGACGTTAAATCCAAGCTAAAATATGTAGGCTGGGTCTTATTTCAAGAATAGCACACTGTACTGATTCTTTTAGTTGCTGCTAAAATACGAAGAATATGACCTTTTGAATTAATCCATAGCAGGGGCACTACGAATTGAAACCAGTTCTATACTAACCCATGGCATCAAAACAAGTTTCATACTAAGCCATGGCATCAAAACAAGTTTCATACTAAGCCATGGCATCAAAACAAGTTTCATACTAAGCCATGGCATCAAAACAAGTTTCATACTAAGCCATGGCAGGATCCCTGGCCACCAAACTCAATATCATATTAACCCATGGCAAGGACCCTAAGCATGAAAAACAGTTTCATACTAACTTATGGAAGAGCCACTAGGTACCGACATCAGTGTCATATTAACCTATGGCAAACCCTTAGTCACTGAAACTAGTATCGAAATAAACCATGACAGGGACTCTAGGTACCAAAGCTAATGTCGTACTAACCGGGTCCTTCAGCATGAAACCTAGTGTCGTATTTATCTGTGGCAGAGAGACAAATAAAGACAATATAAATATAGTATGGATTTATTTACTTACCTTTCTCCGAGGGCAAAATTAAACACAATGTTGTTTTGAATGTGGGGAATTTCTAGGTCTCCAAAACAGGCATTTGTGTCGCATTTTATACGAGTTCTTATGATTGGTCGGGCAATAAGAGCCTTTGTTTTACCCAAAAATGTGGACTTTAGAGTTAGTACTCTGAATTGGGACAAAAATGAAAATTACCTCAGTTTAGTAGGATTTCTCTTCCTCTGAACGAGAACAGAACAGATACTACTTTCTTGATCCTAGCCCAACGGTGAACGAACATAGCATAAAATAAAACAAAAAATATATATATAAGTATTTATATATACTTTGAAGGTCAAGTGGCATGAATGTGTTTTGTAAAAAAAAAAAAAAACCTAATGTTGCTTCTTCTGTGTTTCATGTGTGTCAATATTGTCACTGGATTTATTTGGTGGGAGTCTGTGAGGTTGTTCTTCATCTTCATCACCTGCTTATATATTTACTGTGTGTCGCTATGTGCAGGTTCGCGACTCGGATCCTCTTGTTTTTTATAACTTATCCCTTTCAAATTTTTTTTTTTTTTTGTGAGTATAGATGTTATTTATTTCTTTGTCTCTCTCCTCCCTTTTTTCCTTGTGCTATAGAAACCGACAGCTTACGAGCCGCTTCGACTTCTCTGTTGTCTGTTGCAACGTGTTTATTTCAACTAATAATTCTTTTAATTTCTTTTTACTCTGCAGGGACGCCATGTTGTTTTTTTTTTGTTCTCTTTTTCTTTTCTTTTCACCAAAGGCAATCTGTCTGCTACCAGATTATAAAACAAATAATAATGTAATTCTTATTATTAAGGTGCTAACAAAATGTTCTGGTAATTTGACAATTAAAAAAATAATTTTGCATTTATGCCCCCCCCCCCTCAAGATGGACATATATTGTCGAATAGTGCTTTGTGGTAGTGTGATTGCATGGTGAAGTGTACATATAATTAACAAGCACGTTGATTTATAGAGTATGTGCAGTGAGGGAGAATATATCCTCACAAAATTTTGAACTCGTCTGACGAACAAAGGCATAAAAATAATGCAATTTTTATTTGAGAATTAAAAAATAGATTTTTAGCGGACCATCATTCTATTTCATCAAGTTTTATCCTCGAGTGTCTCTTGGCTTTAATAAGTGATGACTCAACAGTAAAAAGAAATCTCCTTCAAAGCTGTCCGATGGGAAAGTACTTGGTGGAAGTGTTATTACATGGTAAAGTGTCCATATAATTAACCAACATAGGACTGCTTCCCTGAAGGCTACAACATGGTCGTCTTTAAATCCAATGTCGACAAATATTTGTAATAAACCGTTCTCATAAGGAATCAATTTTTTTTCCTTTCATTCCTTTTTTTCAATCCTCTCATAATATTCTTCATCGCTCAACTGACAATCCATCCATCTCATTAACCCTTATCCCTGAGTGGCTTTTAGCCTTGATAAGTGGTGACTCATTAGTAAATTAGTAGTCTAGTCATGTGTCATGGGAGAGATTTTAAATTACAGGCAGTTGCTGCCAGAATATTAGTCTTGTAAGATGGAATGTAAGTCCTTGAGAGACATCGTTGCTCATAACGCTCGCCCCTCCTCCGTGTGGATAGACCAGACCAAATCAATTTCATTAGTCAAGCGAATAAAATATATTTTAAGTTCAAATCGTTTGCATTCTTCTAATATATAAAGTAAAGTTGGTCTCTATATCGTTTCTTTGTCATCGATTATCCAAAACTTTTGACAGCACCTAATATATGCAAATATATGGATGTATATTCAGGCAGTAAATCTTCTTTTTGACACGTTTCATTGTATTAGACAAAAAAAAAACAACTCTTTAGTAGTCTACTACTGAAAAAAGGCGAAAGATTTCCTAGCTGGTCTCATACAAAGAAACACATGGATTTTATTTGATCTAATTTGAAGATGCTGCCTATATATATATATATATATATATATATATATATATATATATATATATATATATGAATGAGAAAGGAAGGATGAGAGTAATCGGACGTAATGGAAAATGAAAAAGGGAAAAACCAAGAGTTATTTTTTATATATTCATCAACGTTTCGTCTTTATTGTAAGACTTCCTCAGGATGATATTCATTTCACTCTTTGCCACTACTGACTTCTCACAGCCTGGACCCTCGTCCAGTGCTCTTAGTAGTCACGGCTACTACTTTTTCTTATGAACCCATCATGCCAACCCAATATTTCGATGTACTTGCATGACATTTTTCTTGAAATTATCATCCTGAGGAAGTCTTACAATAAAGACGAAACGTTGATGAATATATAAAAAATATCTCTTGGTTTTTCCTTTTTCATTTCCCATATATATATATATATATATAATATATATATATATATATATATATATAATATATATATATATATATATATATAATATATATATATATATATATATATAATATATATATATATATAATATATATATATATATAATATATATATATATAATATATATATATATATAATATATATATATATATATATAATATATATATATATAATATATATATATATATATATATATATATATAATATATATATATATAATATATATATATATAATATATATATATATATATATATATATAATATATATATATATAATATATATATATATATATAATATATATATATATAATATATATATATATAATATATATATATATATAATATATATATATATGTATATATATTATAGAAACCACATTAAATGTAGGGAACAAATTCTCACAAATTCACCAAAAAATAGATTTTTATTTGCATACAATTGTTGCGGCCTATCACCAAGATATATGTAATATTCGAAACGTATAAGGCATTTATTTTTCTTGGATAGGCTATCATCAGTGCTCGTAAAAAAGAGGGTAACCCTCCAGACAGAAAAAACTGTATTTCATTCCGCATTCATTTATTTTTAATTTTCTATATTTTGTTTCACTATATATTATTTCCATAAAATATCTTGATTTTCATTTTTTTTTTTTTTTTGAATAGGGTAGTTTACACCCGTATATCCAAATCTGGCATCTTCGTATCATGTGCTTTAACCATATTTTGGTCTTAGCCTTTTTTTTTTCCTTCTAGGCTTTGTTCTACCGTTTTTGAATGCGGAATGCAATAGTTTGTTTTTAATTTTTATTTACCCTCTTTTATACGAGCACTGATGATGCCTCTTTAAGAAAAATAAATGATTTATATTGTTTCGAACTTTATATGTATATATATTGGTGATAGGTTGAAACAATTGTATGCGAATAAAAACCGATTTTTTGGTGAATTTGTGAAGAGTTTGTTCCCTCCATTTGATGTGGTTTCTATGATATTAAAATATTTTTATTACAGCTCTAGTCCAACACTATCGAGCTATTGTAAAACTTTGTGTTATAAAAATTTATATTACAATTTTTTTAATTTTAATATATATATATATATATATATATATATATATATATATATATATATATATATATATATATATATATATATATATATGTAGAAGGATGAAAAGGAATTAGAAAAGCAAAAGTCAAATCTTTTTTCAATTCAGTTGCTCATAGCAAGGTATATTCCGCAAAAAAGCCAATTTATTCAAATTAGTTTTTCCTTAAGCCAGGCTTTTCAAAGATCAAAATCTTATCATCAGAGGAAGTTGCTGGGATAGATAAGTTGGCAAAGGCCAAAATTCAAAATTTGAGAAAGTAAAATAAAAATTGTAGGGAAAGAAACACAAGGCAAAACTCTGCCCAAGTGCAAGCAAATGTCCGATTGCCAAAAAGTCCGGTATCAAAAGGTCCAGCGGAGAAAGTGAAATGTCGATAGGTAGGTCGTTAAAAGGCACGAGAAGTGACAAGAGAGGATTCAAAGTTAAATTCCAAAAACCACATCTTCAGGTGCGGCGAAGATAGATAGAATCCAGAGGGTAAAAGGTCCAATAAACGGTTGATACAGGAAACAATATATATATATATATATATATATATATATATATATATATATATATATATATATATATATATATATATAATAGAATTAACGATAAGTGAAGTATCGTAAAGTGATCTATCGCGATAAAGTAAAGCTCAATACGTTGAGTAGAGCAATCAATTTTATAGAAGGAAAGATGAAGATAAAAAATTGCATAAAATTGATAAAAATTTTATTACATCGAAAGTTCAGATGCAAGAAGCTACACTAATCCTTAAACCATGGTTTTTCAAAGATAAAACTCTTCTCGTCAGAGGATAAAATTCGGAAAAACCATGGTTTAAGGATTAGTGTAACTCCTTGCATCTGAACTTTCGATGCAATAAATTTTATGTAATTTTATGCATTTTTTTATCTTCATCTTTCCTTCTTTAAAATATATATATATATATATATATATATATATATATATATATTCATCACAGTGCTCGATTACCGGAGTACAAGTCCAAAATATTTATTTAAATACAGATTGGATATTATGAAAGAACAGTGGGTGTCATAATTGTCCCTCTAATAGATCTTTAAGAATCTAATTAAAGGGGTTGGTAATTTTGGTGAAACGCTAAGGATTAGTGACCACGTCTGATTAAAATCCTAAGAACCTAATGAAGATAGGACGATGAAACCTGGGGTTGGTTCAGTAAAGCCATTCTATATCTATACATGGTACAAATACAAAATGGAAAAACACTTTCAGCTTAACACCTTTCGCACTTTTCAGTACAATTTTTATTCGGCCAATAGAAATAGCGTTTTTGTTTTACAAAGTTTAGGTTAAATGAGCTGTCAAGTGTAA
>OY744546.1:64094424-64259424 GCA_963556195.1 Sepiola atlantica | reverse complement strand
AAAGCATGGCTTAAGGAAAGGATAAAAAGTATCATTCTTTTATTGGATACACCTTGTTTTCAATAACTGAAGATGTAATAGATTTATCATTCTTACATTTTTTATTTCTCTTCTTTCATTTATCTACATAATTGCTCTATCCCATATATTGAGCTTTAAACACTTCACGATAGGTTCAAATTTTAAAGGTATACATTCTACTTTTAGTTTCATACCTTTATATATATATATATATATATATATATAAGATAGATGAACGAAGGGTGATAAACATGCAGAAATGTCCAAATTTATTTCAAACTTCGATAGTTCAATGCAAGGTATATTCTGTAATAAAATTATGTTTATTATATATATAATAAACATAATTTTATTACAGAATATACCTTGCATTGAACTATCGAAGTTTGAAATAAATCTGGACATTCGTGCATGTTTATCACTCTTCGTTCATCTATCTTTATAATTGCTCTATCTCGTATATTGAGCTTTTACCATTTCACTATAGGTTCTATCTACTAAAAGCTTACTTTTAGTTTCATATTTATTCTATATATATATATATATATATATATATATATATATATATTATTAATATTATTATCAAAAAATCACGTAGACAGGAACTTGCATTTTAGCTTAGATTAGACGGCTTATATCATTTCTCTTAAAGGGTTTGTGTTTATATATATATATAGTTAAGAAATATATAAAAATCAAACAAAAATATTATTCAAGTTTGAACATAGATTTGTTTAATTTAGATATTCAATAGAAGAGATTAATGTTCTTATTTTCAGAAATTTCAAAGTAATAAATATACTAATCTTCATCATATAGATTATAACTATAATTATTTTTTAAATAAATATATATCCATATATAAATACTACTTTACTAAATGCATTGCATTTTGTATCTGTAGATAATAACAGTTGTATCCTTTGTTTCTGCTTGCAGTTGTTGACATCCCATTATGAAAGATGTGGCAGTTACTACGGTAGCCATGGTGGCTGGGGATCGTTCGGATCGGCGAGTGAAGAAGAGCGACGTCTAACTATGGTTCTATTTAGCGGCATCTTTGATTCGTTGGCTCAGAGGGTAAGAGCGTTTTGTTTGCTTTACTTTGTATTTCATTGTTCGTTAATCTTCTCCGTTTGTGGAAAGGGAGTCGGGTGCAACTTAATTTTTTGCGGCGTCACTTCCGTTCTAATCGTCATCTGTTAACTCTCTCTTTATTTCTCCCCCCCCCTCTCTATCTACCTATGTCTGTATCGGTTTATTTGCTTCTCTCTCTTTCTCTCCCCCTCTCTATCTACCTATGTCTGTATCTGTCTCTTTGCTTCTCTTTCTTTCTCTCCCCTTCTCTATCTACCTATGTCTGTATCTGTCTCTTTGCTTCTCTTTCTTTCTCTCCCCCTCTCTATCTACCTATGTCTGTATCTGTCTCTTTGCTTCTCTTTCTTTCTCTCCCCCTCTCTATCTACATATGTCTGTATCTGTCTCTTTGCTTCTCTTTCTTTCTTTCCCCCTCTCTATCTACCTATGTCTGTATCTGTCTCTTTGCTTCTCTTTCTTTCTCCCCTCTCTCTATCTACCTATGTCTGTATCTGTCTCTTTGCTTCTCTTTCTTTCTCTCCTCCTCTCTATCTACATATGTCTGTATCTGTCTCTTTGCTTCTCTTTCTTTCTCTCCCCCTCTCTATCTACCTATGTCTGTATCTGTCTCTTTGCTTCTCTTTCTTTCTCTCCCCCTCTCTATCTACCTATGTCTGTATCTGTCTCTTTGCTTCTCTTTCTTTCTCTCCCCCTTTCTATCTACCTATGTCTGTATCTGTCTCTTTGCTTCTCTTTCTGTCTCTCCCCCTCTCTATCTACCTATGTCTGTATCTGTCTCTTTGCTTCTCTTTCTTTCTCTCCCCCTCTCTATCTACCTATGTCTGTATCTGTCTCTTTGCTTCTCTTTCTCTCTCTCCCCCTCTCAATCTACCTATGTCTGCATCTGTCTCTTTGCTTCTCTTTCTTTCTCTCCCCCTCTCTATCTACCTATGTCTGTATCTGTCTCTTTGCTTCTCTTTCTCTCTCTCCCTCTCTCTATCTACCTATGTCTTTATCTGTCTCTCCCCCTTTATTTCTTTCTCTCCCCCTCTCTATCTACCTATGTCTGTATCTGTCTCTTTGCTTCTCTTTCTTTCTCTCCACCTCTCTGTCTACCTATGTCTGTATCTGTTTCTTTGCTTCTCTTTCTCTAACTTGCCAGAGATTGTTGTCAAGTTGAGTTAAGAATAAAATAAAGCAAAA
Organism: Sepiola atlantica; assembly: GCA_963556195.1. NCBI lineage: Eukaryota > Metazoa > Mollusca > Cephalopoda > Sepiida > Sepiolidae > Sepiola > Sepiola atlantica. Next base: position 64,257,123 of record OY744546.1, on the reverse strand, counting down.
CTCTAATACTGAAGAAAAAAATTTAAAAAATAACAAAAAAAAACAAAGAAGAACTTGGAGAATAAATCTGTTCAATTGTAGAATAGTGATGTATAACTGAGTTGATAAAGATTGCTTTCCCTATGTATGCATGCATGGCCAGCACCGGTTTTAGTATTAGACTGATTTGTTCAAATTGGGTCCCGTGGTTGAAAAGGGGCGCCTCACATAGGCTCACGTCAGGAACACGATGATGTTCAGTGCGTATAATATGGCAATGCTGTCTATAGGAAATAAAATTCCTAAACCCATGAATCTTGAGATGATTTTAAAAGATTGCTCAGATAAAGCAGCCAGGCATTTTTTACACACAAACTGGATGATGGCACCAAAAGGCGAATGACGTAAGTCAATGGCAAATGATAAAAGAAGGAATGGGAGGAGGTGAATGAAGTAAATAATTAAAACTAATGTTAAACTACTTTGTTACTTTACATTCGTGAATGTAGCTTATTTGTTTGCATATTGTATGTTTTTTTTAAGTTAAAGTAACAAAAATATTCTGTATTAATTTTATTTAACAAAAATATTCCACATCAATTTTTATTAAGTGACTTCAGTTAGTCATGTACTGCCCTCATAACAAGAACAATTGGATAGACCCACATGGCCCTCGTTTGAGATGTCTGGGTTTAATAGTAGTGTAGATAAGACTTTCAAGCCTTGGTAGAGCAACTTGTCTAGAAGTCTCCAGTCGTCTTGCAGTTTTTCTTGACATTCAACTTTTGGAATTGGCCATCTTTCCGACAATCACAAAAATATGAAATGTTTATCATTTTTTCCTTTACAAAACTTTTTTTGTATTCATACAGACGGTACATTTTTATTCATACAAACTGCACTTTTTTATTAATAAAAACTGTACCTTTTATTCATACAAACTGTACCTTTTTATTCATACAAACTGTACCTTTTTATTCATACAAACTGTACTTTTTTATTAATAAAAACTGTACCTTTTATTCATACAAACTGTACCTTTTTATTCATACAAACTGTACCTTTTTATTAATAAAAACTGCACTTTTTTATTCATACAAACTGTACTTTTTTATTCATACAAACTGTACTTTTTATTCATACAAACTGTACTTTTTTTTATTGCCACTAGATGTAAGCAATGCTGGGTTAGGTGAAGTGTGGTTAGGGATTGTACAACCTTTGCTTCGCTATAAACATCGATTCACGTGGGAACACTTAGAGGGGTGGGGGCCATTGTCTCTGGAGAGAGAAGGATTGTTTCTTTAAATATACATGTATGAAAGTGGTTAGGGTTAGGATTGGGGTATTGTGTAGAGGCTTCTTCAATCCCCACTGTGTGTTCACTTCATCGGTAGAATCAGCTGGCCGAATTTCTGTCATTTTTCGATGGAAAAACGGTTGGATCATTCCACCGCTCCAGAAAGTATCTCACTCCTGACGCAATCCTCTACTCGTATGAGAGTCAAATACGTCCTAAGCTGGGGAGGTACTGTTGCCGCATCTGGGGAGGTACTGTTGCCGCATCTGGGGAGGTGCTGCCCAGAGCACCCTCTCCTGCCTTGACAGAGTACAAAAGCGACTTTGAAATCTAAGTTTAAATAGCAAAAATATTCTGTATTAATTTGAATCAAACGATTTGAATTAGTCGCGTGTGGCACTCATAGCAAGAAAAATGAACCCGCATGGCCCTCTGGTGACCCTGAATTAGACACACCTGGGTTAAATAGTAGGGTAGACAAGACTTCCAAGCCTTGGTAGGGCAATTTGTCTAGAAATCTCCAGTTGCCTTGGCGTTTTTCTTGCCACTGGATGTGATTTTTATACTAATAAGTCACCACTGACCAAATCCATAAGCCACTCGAGGATAAAGGATAATAAGATTGTCAGTATAAACAATACTATGAAAGGATTCAAAATGATGGGTGGGATGGACAAATTTACTAAAGAGGATAGCTCGACATCTATTTGTTGACATTGGACTTGAAGAGGACTATGTGGTAGTTTGTAGCGAAGCAGTCCTCTGACAATGTGATCCACAGAACAAAGCTTATGTCTAGAATCCTTATTTCAATTTTGATCAAAATCCATTACATGATTTTAATTCTTGAAAATGTCTACAATTTAAGGCTTAAGCTTAAGGGGTCTTAAAAAGAAATTTAGATTCAGGGAATCTTGTTTAATTTGTGTCTAATGACTATGGATCAAATTTCATGTAAATCTGAAATATTTGAATTGTGCCCATATTATGCCTCTTAAAAACTCTTTAAAATACGCAAAAAAGCACTGAAATTTGGAGAGTCTTTATTAATCCATGGAAAGAGTTTGGCATTGATGACAAGACAAATGGACCGCAATGGCCCTCAGGTGACCCTAAATTTGCCATGCTTAACTTTTATCTTTAGTTCATTGATTATTTTTGGTCCCCCGATTTATAAAAATTGATTATTTTCATATTTATTTTTCATTTTTTTGCTTTTGCATTTGCCAGGGTTATGATCCAGAGCTTTTCTCAAGGGCTCTACCTTGCTTATCAGCGATTGGTTGTGCCATGTCACCTGATTACTCTCTGACCAATCAAGATGGCCTTGACTTAATCCAAGGAGCTGGAGATGCTGAATATATTCCTACCCCAGTCAACACCAAAAGGTAACCCTCTTAAATATCATTAATGAATTCATTTTGAAGTTTTTTGTTAAATTCATACATTTTTTTAAAACATTTTTAGTATTGAATAATTTACAGCGCATTTTTTGCGTACATATTTACTTACCTTTTTGTGAGAGCAAAGTTAAACATGAAGTCGTTTTTTTTTTTTTTTTTTTTTTTTTTTAACATAGTTCACCCCAAACAAGGCAAGCCGCCACTGTAGACGTAAGGGGCTACTGAGAAAAGAAAAGGGGAGAAAGAAGGGGGAGGGGGGGTCAACCTAACTTGGGATCCAACCCCTCCAGAAAGGACATTACTTTGGATCCCTTTGTTTATATTTAATACACGGGGCTAGCTTGCTCACCTTCCGTCGACCTGAATACCGGGTAGAAGTCTTAAGTAATTCGTAATTGTATTCTTAGGATCGCCCGTACGGAGGATTGAACCTTTAATCTTCAAAACACTGTCACTTTATTTTTATGGAAATCGCTCCACCCAAGGCATGAAGCCACTTGATCTAAGAAGCTAAAAAGAAATATAATTTCAACGGCAAAAACTAGCCAACGATAAGTGTTAGAAGATGGATAGATTCCGACCCAGAAAACAGCAATTATTTTCCCTTTGTCAAGAAACATCACTCATGGAATGTGAGGACAAAATAAGGGAAGGAAGAGTTATGAGGCAACGAAAAGTAAACCAAAGGTCGACATTCTACTCTACTTAGGACTGATTATAACTTGGTACTTATATCCGTTGCGTTATGGGTCCTTGCAGACAATTCTAGTATGAATTTAAGGAGCCTTAAACCTATTCTTGTTTAAGATGTGTAATCTTATTACTTATTACTATATATTTCTACTTATCACTTTATATATATATATATATATATATATATATATATATATATATATAATTATAATATAAAATGAAGTAATAAAATAAGGTGTCAATCAAATTTTATTAGAATTCAAAGTTCATGCAAAGCATCCTTAAGTCCTTAGCTCATGAGTTTTCAAAGATAATTCTTCTCTTCAGAGGACCATTACCGCAGTTATACTACTACAGGCAATAAAATTACGCTTTGAAAATATATAAAATTATATACACAAATATATAAAAATACATAACATCAAACATATCAATCCAAAAACATACTTTTGTTGAATCCATACAGTCCATCCAGGTCATACAAGTTTTTTTATCCGGATGTTTCACTAATTATAAGATATTAGTTGACGCTTATATCTTTTGTTGGATTGCTTCATATATATATATATATATATATTTATTTATTTATTTATTTATTTATATATATATATACTTAAGTACTCAAGTTTTTAAAGTAAATAAATTATGTATTTTAAAAAACATAAATTAAATTGCGTTGTCCAGGTTTTCAAAATATCTTTTTTAAATATTCTCCTTATTATTGACATTTCAGCAACGTTTCCATGTGTGACTTTTCAAACTATATATATATATATATATATATATATATATATATATATATATATATATATATATATATATATTTGTTATTGTTTATATTTTTATCTATGGACGTATACGTTTCGTCTCTTTTCAATCAAGACTCATCAGCATAGAAGTACGACTATTCACCACCGGTCACACGATTCGAAACCCTGGACTACAAGTATTTTTCAACCTACAGTCCAACGTCGCTAACCGCTAGGCCAGTTCTATATATATATATATATATATATATATATATATATATATATATATATTGTTACGAATTTATGACATATAAGCGAACCACAGGTTCAAAAAGTGAAGCAAACAATGAAAAAGATGGATCCTTCCTCAGAATTCACTCAGAGAAACAAGAGGCACAAGAGAATCAATGAAAAACAGACACAAAACGGAACAATTTTTAAATAAATATTTATTTTTAAGACCAGGGTATGGAAACAATCAAAATAAAAAGAAAACAAGATTTAACTGAGGGGAAGGAGTTTCTAGATATGGAATGCAAAGAAACATATGACATAAAAAAATGCCGTAGATAATAAAGTTCATGTATATAGAATGGTTCTTCGGCGATAACTTTCGACAATGTTCTTTTCGAGATAACATGTTTTAGGGTTAGCTTCTGGTCGTTGATGACTAAATTCTGTCTTCGTAGGCATGCTGTAACATCTTTCATTTCTTTAGTTTTACTAATCGGTGGGTCGTGTCCTATCTCCCTGTCTGCTGAGGGATATTGAAATATCAATATCTTTGATAAATAAAAATTCATTTACTTCGACTTCTTCTCAGTGACTTTCCTTCTCAGCAAAAATTATATATCAGTCATCGGACGTTTTGTTTTTATGGCTGTTACGTCTGATTTGATATCTTGTCACATGACTGTAAGTTAACATTAAGAGGAATGCGGGCAGGGAGTATACGTTACAATATATATATATTTTTCACAGCGACTGAAACATTGTAAGAATAACATCCAAGATGAAGACTGTAGTCCGAATAATCCAAATAATACAAATTATCAATCGTCATCTCAAATATTCTGAAACATAAGGTTGAGGGTTACATCGGCTGAAACGTTGTAAGAATAACATCCAAGATGAGAACTGTAGTCTGAATAATCCAAATTCTCAATCTCCATCTTAAAAATTCCGAAACATAATTTTCTGTTTTTTTTTCTTCGTTTTCCAGCATCAATCTGAATGCTGCTCTTGAAGCTGTCATCGCCAAATTTTCAGAGCATTATCATGATTGCTGGGCAGTCAAGAAAGTATGTATAATTTTTAATCATATTTAATTGACATTATTTACGTTTTAGGCTTCATTTTTTGCTTACATAAACACCAAGAAACAAGAACCAGTAGAACAACCTCCATCACAAACATTTTGGGCAAGACTGTCTCACAAATGAGACAGAAACATCAAACAATCCTGCCACAGAAATAGCCCAAAAGAGTCGCCAAAAATACACCAAAACCTTCCATTGAAGAAAAGTGGAAGAATATGCCAACCAACAACGTGCCAAATATTTTCTGGATGAACTATCCCAGGAATATATAGATAAGGAAGTCTCTGTAGACTGACTGAAAAGAGGATCGCTCCACTATGATCAGGAGAGAATGATAATGGCCTCCCAAGATCAAGACTTGACGACCAATGCTTTTAAAAAAAAATGAGTGGTCTCAGCAACGACAACAAGTGCAGGTTCTGCCACACAGAAGTGGAGAAGGTGTGAGCCAGCTGACATCAAGTTTTAAGGTTCTGTTGGGGGGGGGGGGGACGGCTACTATACAATGCGACACAATGGAGTGTGTAAATATCCCCATTGGACCATCTGTAAAAAGTTGAATATCCAGAAACACAGAACACAACCCATTAACTTAAGACAATTGTTTTAACTCTCAACGTCCTATATACGGCATGATCACGTTGACACACCAGTTCACATTCATCACCATCATCATTAGGATGTTTGATCACTCCTGGATGAGGAAATCCTCCCTGGTTTCCTTCTAACTTGTTTTGTCCCTGACTTGGCACACCCAGGTCTTTAGTCCGTGTCGTATTCGACTTAACCACCGTCCCCTCCCTCAACACATTACTACTGTTCTTACGCCTACATGCATCTCTACATTTTTCTGTGTTCACTCTGGTTCGATTACACATTGAACAAAATCTACGTCTTCTATTTCTTTCAAACTTACTGAAATTCTTAAAATAACTTATATTTATATGATATCTTATATTTATATGATATCTTATATTTATATGATATCTTATATTTATATGATATCTTATATTTATATATTTTATATTTATATGATATCTTATATTTATATGATATCTTATATTTATATGATATCTTATATTTATATATCTTATATTTATATGATATCTTATATTTATATATCTTATATTTATATGATATCTTATATTTATATAATATCTTATATTTATATATTTTATATTTATATGATATCTTATATTTATATATCTTATATTTATATGATATCTTATATTTATATGATATCTTATATTTATATGATATCTTATATTTATATATCTTATATTTATATGATATCTTATATTTATATGATATCTTATATTTATATGATATCTTATATTTATATAATATCTTATATTTATATAATATCTTATATTTATATATCTTATATTTATATGATATCTTATATTTATATAATATCTTATATTTATATGATATCTTATTTTTATATCATATCTTATATTTATATAATATCTTATATTTATATGATATCTTATATTTATATCATATCTTATATTACCACCCTTTATATTTTTTTGTATAATAAATGTTACTATTATTCTTGAGTGTATCCTCTTCATTTTCTCCTTTCGTACCACATATACACTTATTTTAATATCGCACACAGGGGCCGGGGGTGCAGAGACATATGGCAAACCAGAAGAATCTCCGACTCAAAGCCCGCAGCAAACAGTGTCCGGTCGGATTCAGTTCATGATATTAAACTTCATTCGCAATATAACCTCCGAGAGTTTCAGTTTCCCAAATTTATTAATTTATTTATTAAATTATTATGTGAAAGTACAGAATATTTAACAAATCCCCCTCCCTATTTTAATAATGGCTTTCTAAATAATAACGTTATTATTTCAGCACGGTCAATAAACTGCAGAAGATTATTTAGAAAGCCATCCTCAACATTGTTAAATATTCTGTACTTTCATCTAACAATTTAATTAATTAATTAATAAATAAAAATTAGTACAAAACTTGGCAAATCACAAGAGTCAGCGACCCGAAAAAAGAAATCAGGAACTAAATCTGACCGGACACCGTTTGCTGCAGATTTTGAGTCGGTGATTCTTCTGGTTTGCCAGAAATATTAACTCGCATTACACATCACCGATTACTGGTAACCCCACGCACTTCGGATACTTATGAAAATGGAATATGTTTTGTATATTATTTTGCTATTATGGGTTCAACAAAGTAAATTTTGTATTTCTGATTTCTACCCATCTTTAGGTTGACCAAGGCTGGGTGTATGGAGCAGAATATGACGAAGACAAAAAGCAGCATCCCATGTTGAAACCATACCAACTTCTTACTGAACGAGTAAGTAATAAACTGTACTATCATTATATCCAGGATGACTCCGTAAAAATGCCACCCATGGAATCGCTAATAAAATTCACAGTTCTTTTTGCAATCCAACCATATTTGGTACAAATAAACTTTAGTTTATGCCTGACTTGTCCACCAAGTTTCAGTCATTAATGTCCAACAGTCTTTGTTTTATCGCCGTTCAATTGGGCACTTTATTGATCGTCTCATCAGTAAGAGATGTTTACAAATAAAATTCACAATCCTTTTTGCAATCCAACCATATTTGGTACAAATAAACTTCAGTTTATGCCTGACTTGTCCACCAAGTTTCAGTCATTAATGTCCAACAGTCTTTGTTTTATCACCGTTCAATGGGGGCACTTTAGTGATCGTCTCATCAGTAACAGATGTTTACTAATAAAATTCACAAACCTTTCTGCAATCCAACCATATTTGGTACAAATAAACTTCAGTCTATGCCTTACTTGTCCACCAAGTTTCATTCATGGATGTCCAACAGTCTTTGTTTTATCGCCGTTCAATAATAAGCGCACCTGGATACGACAGGCAAAACTGTCAACGACTCTAACACATTCCTCTCTTGGAATAGTCTGGGCATTGTTTTGATCGACATAATCTTTGAGATAAAAATCTGAGGAGTTATCGTCTGGTGGTTATGAAGCCTATTCAGGATTACACCTCCTACTGATGAGACGATCACCAAAGTGTCCCGCATGTCCGTGACATGGGAGCGCTCTATATCATATAGATTGTAGTTCTGCTTGTTTCTTCATCCTTCATACTTATGTAATGTCCTGTTAATTCGTTGGTGAATAATGAATCATGGCATCTCGGGGCGGCGATAGGTACGTATATAGTATGCGCACCGGGGTGGCGATAGGTACATATGTAGCATTCGCACCTGGGCGGCGATAGGTACGTATATAGTATGAATACCGGGCCAGAGATAAGTACCTATATAGAAGGCGCAGATAGAGGTGGTACTTTTTATAGAAATATGTCATACTATTGTCCTGGGAAACATAGGAGAAATGGTGGGGAAAAAACAGCTTTCGCAAAAGGCAAAATTAGAAAGTAGCGGTGAAATGGGGCGACCAGGGAAGAGAAAAGTAGAAAGATAAAGAGACGACTATAGAGAGAGGGGAAGAAATATAAGTTTGAATATAAAGATGTTACACACGCGATTTTTCTTCAATTATATGTTTTTATGACCCCGAGCAACGCTGGGTAGCCCCGCTAGTCTATATATAAAAGAAAAAAGTATTTGTCTGTCTGTCTGTCTGCTAAATGCTTTTAGACTATTAAACCTAGGAACTTCAAATTTGATAGGAATGATTTCCCATGTAGATTGTGTTTCCTAGAGGGTGGAGGTATATTTATGTTTTTTACTTTAAAGAAGACCCCCAGGGAAAATGAAATTTTGAAAAAAATGTAGCATCCCTTATTTTGAAGAGATTCAAACCATAAATTACGCAAAATTAAATTCTCAAAATTTGTGCAAATTTTATCATTTTTAAAACCTTTTAATATGGGGCTTAGCTGTAGAAAATAAAAAATAAAACTTTGTAAATATGTTTTGGTTTTTTAGAAGACGCTTAATAACACATTATTTGGATTGTTCAGACTATTGTTCTCATCTTGGGTGTTATTCTCACAACGTTTCGGCCGATGTAACCTCTTATTGGTGAATGGTGGAACGAATGTGTTTGTTCGTTTTTCAAACAAACCAATGTTGTTTAGAATTCAAAATATGTGATGCGTTTATGAAACGGAAAGAGTGTTGAGTCGTTTTCATTTTTGTATTAATTGGTGTCCGTACCTGAAGAAGATCGGAGGTTACATCGTCCGAAACGTTAATGTACTTTTGCCATCATTGGGATCGACTTGTGACATGGTGCATAATGCCGAACTCATAAACACTTTAAATAGGTCAAAAAGATAAAATATTTTCGATTGACCGTATAGAACGAGATTACATTCAGTTTCAATGCCATCTTTCATGGTTCGAATCTCACACGAGTCAATTTTTTTTTTTTGTTTTTCATATAGTGTTCAAATTATTTCCTCGCCGATACCAATCATCATCATAAACCTGAATTATGCACTTAAAAGCAAAAAAGAGTCAAATAAGGGGGAGATAACTCAAAGGTTTTCAACCACGGTTTTATTGTAGAATGGATTTTTCTATTGTAATTAATGTAAAATAAAGTTTAAAAAATGTATACGTAAAAAGATAATTTAGGAATAAAACAATCACAACGCTTTATGGTATTCGGCACCAATCGAAAATAAAATGATTTATTAAAATTAATTAATTATCAAAGAAGAAAGAAAATAGAAAAATACATAAATGGAAAAAATATATATATGAAACAAGGGAAATAAAGTTTTTGAAATAAATGAAAGTTTTACACCCGGTAAAATTCAGCAATTTGTTTGAAAATTAATCTGTGCGATTGCAAGAAGTTTATCAGTTTGGTATTATCTCTGGTTAAATATAAAAGTTATCTCCCGTTACTTTTCTAGCATTTGTCGACATGAACTCAAGAAGAGCCCAAATATTTTACAGAATTTAATTTGGTGCTTATGTATCGTAGATCCGAAAAACAAAATTTTTATCTTTAATTTTGAAGAGTCAAATAAGGGAAAGATAACTCAAAGTTTTCAACCACGGTTTTATTTTGAAATAGATTTTACTATTGTAATTAATGTAAAATAAAATTAAAGCAATGTATACGTAAAAGGATAATTTGGGAATAAAACAATCACAACGCTTTATGGTATTCGGCACCAATGAAAAATAAAATGATGTATTAAAATAAATTAATTATCAAAGAAGAAGAAAAAAAATAGAAAAATACGTAAATGGAAGGAAAGAAAACATGAAACAAGGGAAATAAAGTTTTTTTAAATAAATGAAAGTTTTACACTGGGTAAAATGCAGCAATTTGTTCGAAAATAGTTCCCAGTGCAAATAACACCCAAGATGAGAACAGTAGTCCGAATAATCCTTTGTAAACATATATCTATGATCGCTCGATGATCGGCTGCAAACTTGAAACAAATAGCGACCAGATGGAACCTGCAAAGAACGCAGTCAGCATTTGGAGCATTGATAATACATTTAGGGCAAATAATCATATTTTGACCATTGTATCGAGGACAAATAGAATGATCGGGTGGATGGTTAGGAATATTATTTCGAAGGAGAAAAATGCGTTAAAGATATATAAAGCTCTAATAAGACCTCATATAGCATACTGCACTCAGGCCTGGGCTCCAGCGACTAGACATGGAAATTGGAATGTAATATTGAAACTGTAAGGCGTACAAAGAAGGGTGACAAAACTAATAAGTAAAGTAAAGGAGTGCAGTTACAGGGAGAGATTGGACAAATTGGGATTGACTACTTTGTTGGAGAGAAGAACGAGAGGTGATATGATTGAGACTTTCAAGATAATAAATGGCATTTCTAACTATGGTGGGCATTTTTTTAGTATTTCTATTAGATCTGGAAGGTTATTGTCAAGGCAGTTTTCAAAAACTAGATCTGTTAACCAGTTAAGTTTATTTGCTCACAGAGTAATGTTTTTGGAATGAGTTGCCAGATCGGATTAAGAACAGCAATAGCGTGGATCAGTTTAAGATGAGGTTGGATGAATTCAGAGAAAGTGGTAGGAGGGAGAAATTGAGGGGGCACTTTTGGGAGTTATCAAATGAAATATTTAACAGAATTTGATCTGGATATCGATACTGTACTTAGAATTTGATTTTTTTTTTCAACAGTTGAATTGAGAAGATAGTCAAAGGGGAGATGCCCAAGGAGGCATAACAAATAGATAAATAAATAAATAATAAATAAAATGTCCCATCAATTGTGATCGGTGACCATATTCTTGGCCTTTTGGCTACGAGCAGTATTGTAGTATCTGTTCTGATACTTACTTTTTGGTACTGACAATTGGACATCGACCTTGTGGTATTAACCATTGGACATCGACTTTTTGATATTGACCATTGGACATCGACTTTTTGGTACTGACCATTGGACATCGACTTTTTGGTACTGACCATTGGACATCGACTTTTTGGTATTGACCATTGGACATCGATTTTTTATATTGACCATTGGACATCGATTTTTTGGTACTGACCATTGGACATCGACTTTTTGATACTGACCATTGGACATCGACTTATGCTACAGAACTTTATTTCATTTTCTTTATGTGAAACAATTTATTTGTCTACATTTTTTCTTGTAACTTATATTGTAATATAAATTGTAAATTTTAATTAAATTCGATTAAAATCATTTTATTTTTACACAAATTATTTCTCTTATTTTTATTCTATTTTTATTCCATTTTTATTCTATTTTTATTCCATTTTTATTCCATTTTTATTCCATTTTTATTCCATTTTTATTCTATTTTTATTCTATTTTTATTCAATTTTTATTCCATTTTTATTCCATTTTTATTCTATTTTTATTCCATTTTTATTCCATTTTTATTCCATTTTTATTCCATTTTTATTCTATTTTTATTCTATTTTTATTCTATTTTAATTCCATTTTTATTCCATTTTTATTCTATTTTTATTCCATTTTTATTCCATTTTTATTCTATTTTTATTCCATTTTTATTCTATTTTTATTCTATTTTAGGAAAAGTACAAGTACACAGAGCCAGTCCGAGAATCGTTGAAATGCACTTTGGCACTCGGATGGGTTCTTGATTGTGAAGATAGTCGTATTTTACAAAGTGGCGATGGCATTAAAAGAAGGGCCTCCAAATCTAACGTGGTGAGTTCAAATTCTTGTTAGTGAAAACAAATGACTAGCTGTCCCTATCCGGCGTTGCCCGGTCGCGTATTTACTTACAAGTTGTTTTGCTTTTACTTTTTTTGAAAACTATCCAGGGTTTTGTTTCCAAAATATTATTCTTTGTCCAATTAAATGGAAGCAAGTCTGTATGGACGAATATAGAGTTACTTGCTCTTTTGTAAAGATGGCGGCCATTTGAAAATAATTCCGAGCGGGACAAAATATTTTCTGGAAGGATTTTAATCCAATTATATTTTATTCTTCTTGAAAACATGCTGCAACGATCTACAAGAAAAAACCGACGAACCAGAATAAAATATTGATTACAGAAAGCCACCCCTTGCATCAACTCCATAATACATTTTAAAGAGTGGTAGACTAAAGAAGGTGTGGTCCGAGTGTGTAAAAAGTGGTATAACCGCATGCAGCTGGCTGATGTCAACTCTTTGGACCAGACTGCATAGATCGCAAACATACGGGGGATGGGGGGGATGGTGTTTCCCCCTCACAGAGTTTGGGATACTAGCAGCAACAGGAAAGTTGACCTTGGGTTTACTTTCGGCAATCTCATAGCTCTCGCTTCCCTTATTTTGTCCTTTAACGATATTTCTGACAGAGGAGGAAAAATTGCTGTTTTCTGGATCAGAATCTATCTATCTAACACTTATTGTTGGTTAGATTGTTTAACTTGAAGTAGTATTTTTTTTTTAGCTCCTTACACCAAGTGGCTTCATGCCTTGTCTGGAGCGATTTCCATAAAAAACATTTTTTCTGAATGCCAAAATTGAAGAAGATGAAGAAGAAGAAGAAGAAGAAGAAGATGAAGAGAAGAAGAAGATGAAGAGAAGAAGAAGATGAAGAGAAGAAGAAGAAGAAGAAGAAGAAGCAGAAGAAGAAGAACTATGCAACCTCTATTTTCACACAGTTTTCATCATAACAGTTTGCGTTTGATTGTATTGGATTAGTTTTATGTGTGACCTCGTGCTCTTGTGTTGTATATCGCTGATGGGCTTAAAAGAATGACAACAGACACTTATGTATAACAAAATATGAATGGTATTTTTTTATCGCTCGAATGAGTAGAGTTAGAGAGAGTGGAGGGGCCACGGGAGCTGACGGATGTTGATCTCTCAAATTCCGTAGCCAGCAGCCTTTCTCCTAATTTCAATTTGAGCCAATTAATATAACAATTGTTGACCCCACACACCACAACTGCAATGCGCATTCTGGGGTTTCGCTTATGCATTCAATTTAGTAACACACCCTATGAGGCGTGGCTTCGATTTATTTTATTGTTTTTTTAGCGACAGGTGTATTTTCGTGCACAGTGTCTGCAAGTTACCTTTGCAGGTGTCTCTGCATCAGATTACTGGATGTTTATTCTTCCGGCCATGTGGGTGTCTTTGCCAATCAACTGGGTTTTATTTCTTTCAGTCAAGTATTTTGTCTGGTACCTCTTGTAAGGTATGTTAAGGGGGTCTTTGAGACAGCAGTACCTCTCACCAGCTAAATATTTTGGGGATTTTAATGAGATTTGAACCATAAGTAACGGACATGAACATTGTTTCTAAAAATAAATGACTGTTGTTCCTCATCCTGGAGTTCGAGACGCCTCTGTGTAGCTTACTTGCTATAAATATATTTTCATACTAATTCTTTTTAAATAAATATATAAATATATTTTTTTCTTATATTTTCAGCATGATCAAGGGTATAGCCCTCGTCCCTATGATTTACGCAATATGACAGTCACAAGAGAAATGCAGGTATTGTTACATTCTTTTCTGAGAAATGTTCATTATTTTTTTGTATTTAATTATTTTTATTCGTTTCTTTGATGGCTTGAAATACAAGATATTAAAAATCAATACTGAAAAATATAATCACAATATTCTAAAACATTTTACGAAAAAGATTTTTTTAAAAAAGAAAAGAAATTCCTCAAACGACTAACAATAAGTGTTTATCACCTCAATTCTTGTAGTTGTCACTTCGGTTAACGTTACCTTTAGAATCAAGTTACTGCTAGATCATCATCATCACACTCGTCATCAGACAAGAGCCGAGTCAAAGCATGGCCATCTTTCATCTATGCAACAGGGTTTGTTTTTCTTGAAACCCGCAGACATTATAATATATTTTGTAGATTTTATGTTTCTTGGCTCAGTGCTTCCAAGATCCTCATCTGACATTAGGGGTTAGGGTTAGAGGAAAGGAAAATAGCAACTAGTGTTGATTGCAAGTTTTCCAGTTCTTTCATCACAAATTCAAAGAAAACGTTTGGAAGAGGACAGGAGATAAAAGACGATCCTGGCGTACCGCTAGAGTTACTTCAAACCAATTTGTGAAATATCCGTTAATAACAACTACACATTCTGTGTGTAGAGATAATATTCCAATAGACAACAAAATGGCTGACAAAAAAACGAAGATGTTGTGTTTCTTAGCTTAATAGTTCCAGGATCCTCATTTAACATTAGAAGAAGACTAGGAATGGAAATGTCTTTGAAATTAAATATTTAAGAATTGTCATTAACAAAAGATTAGGAATGGAAACTTTTGCATTTGGACGTTTAAAAGAAAAGATATGGAGCAAGAAAAACATATCAACACCTGTGAGGTTAAGACTTTACAATGCTATATATGCAAGTGAAAAATGGACTAAGTGGAAGCGAAATGTCTTTGAAATGAAATACTTAAGAACTGTTCTTGAAGTAACTTTGCGAGATAGACGAAAAATGCAACTATCAGAAAGAGGCTTGATACTAACAGATCCATGAACAACGTTATTTGAATAAAGAGATTAACACAGTTTGGACATGTTTTCCGGGTACCAAACTTCAGCTATGTGAAGAAAGCATATAAAAAAAAGATTTAATTCAAGAAAGATCAAGAGGACAACCACTAAAATGATGGGCTGAACAGATAAGAGATGGCGTGCCGCTCCTGACAGCTGAAAGACAAACCCAAGACCATGATAAGTGGCGGAATTTGGTTGTGAAGCATGTGGCTAAGCTCTCTGAAGTATACATATAAGCCAAGTCAAGTCTTGTAGTTTACATTACCTTTAGAATTAGGGGTGCAATTTTAGTTAAAGGGCGATGCAGTTAATTATTTTCATGTAAAAGCATTATTTTGTACTTACTCAGTCATATTTTATCTCTCACGGCACGAAAAAGAATTTAAAAATATCAAGCAGAACTTTAATTAGAACGATTTTTCCATTTCCATAAGGGAGATATGAAAAGTCGAGTCGCTGCAATTTTCGGAGTGGCCGGTTAGCTAACTAAGGGCAGATAAGTGTCGTGAAATTGGGTCCCCTAGGTAGGCACGTGTGACCTAATTAGTAAGTATCCCGGTGAACAAATTAAAAATAATTATTTAATTTTCTATTTTTTTTATTTAATACATATATATTTTATTATCCATATTTGGTCGCTGTTACCATGTAAATATGAAAAAAAAAAAAAACAAGAAAATTATACCGTGGAAAGTATCCCGGTGAACAAAGTATTTAATTTTCTATTTTTTTTATTTAATAAATATATATTTTATTAATATTGCTTATGTGTTTCTTTCTTTTTATAATCCTAACAATAAAAACGGAGTTAATGCCCTTGTCTATTCTATCGACCGCTCACAGCCAAAATGTCGGCTCGGGCGCAAATACAGGTTGTACATCGAAATGGAAAAATCGTTCTAATTAAAGTTCTGCTTGATATTTTTAAATTCTTTTTCGTGCCGTGAGAGATAAAATATGACTGAGTAAGTACAAAATAATGCTTTTACATGAAAATAATTAACTGCATCGCCCTTTAACTGAAATTGCACCCGAATTGCTGTTATTACTAAACTATTATCATCACACTCATCATCAGACTAGAACCTAGTCTTTCATATATACAGCAGTGTTTACTTTTCTTTACTGGAAAACTGGATGCATAATTTTAATATACTTTAAATTATATTTGGCTCTGCTAAACAATTTAAATTATAAAGAATTGTCCAAAAGGACAATTTAGTGACGGTTAACAATAAATTGAGGGTAATGCTAAAAATTTCTGCTCGGCACTGTTTCAAAACCCTATATTATCGCATAATTTAATGGGTTTTTTTTTTTTTGAAGAGAAGTAAGTTATACCAAGTATGAATGTACACTCAAAATGCTGATAAAAACAAGTTGAATTTTTAATGGCCGATATAAACAAATCAAGCAAGATACTAAGGAAATAAATTTAGGTTGATGTAGTTTTGCTTGAAGCATTGTGTGTAATAAAAAAATAAATTAAAAAAAAATATATATATATAATTTGATGTTTTAGATATTTTTATATATTTTTTTTATATATATATATATTTTTTATAGCTAAATGTTATTACCTGCAGTAATGTCATTGCGGTAATGGTCCTCCGAGGAGAAGATTTTCTTTGAAAACTCATGAGTTAAAGACGCAGTATCACTCCTTTTTTTGAACTTTAATAAAATCTGATTAATTTCTTATTTTATTATGTCATTCAATTAATATTATTGCTCTATACACTATATTGAGCTTTGTTTTATTTTGATAGTCTACTGGTTAAAGATATTATTTATATCTTTAAAGTATCTCTCTCTCTCTCTCTCTCTCTATATATATATATATATATATATATATATATATATATATATATATAGAGAGAGAGAGAGAGAGAGAGAGAGAGAGAGAGAGAATTTATAGAAGGCTATTCACAATGCGGGGGATGTATTGGATAGAAGCGGGATTGAAAACAATATGAAACAAAACTAAACATGTAAATAAGTTGTTTTATTTTTATTTTTTTTATTTTTGTTAAACTTATTATTTATTGACCTTTTCAATAATTTCTTTTATATTTCTTTTTTTTGTTGTTCTTATTATTTTTCTTATAATCTTACTTGCCTTTAGTATCACTTGATGGTGTGGTTCGTATAACATAATATTTCGGAAAAAATCCCTTCTTCAGATGTTCGTTCAACTCTGATCTTATACCGTACAAATGGCGACTGTGAGGTCAGGTATGCAGCAAAAATATTCTGCTGCATAGATATTTTGATGAATTTAATATTAAGAAACATCTATTGTTTTACTTTCATTTTTTTATATTGATGAGTAACCACTTACCAAGGCCAAAGGCAACTCGAGGTTACTTTTAAATCATTCCGGGGTTATCTCCTTGTGATTTATTTCTGTTTGCATTTTTCTCGATTTTTTTATATCGGCCATATTAAAAATTCAACTCATGTTTTTTTTCACCCTTCTGTATGTACGATTCAACTTGCTATAACTTACTTTTTTAAAACCATTATATATATATATATATATATATATATATATATATATATATATAAACAATATTAATTTTAAATAAATAATATCAAATTATTTTATCTACACACAAATATATATATATATATATAACAATATTAATTTTAAATAAATAATATCAAATTATTTTTATCTACACACACACACACACACATATATATATATATATATATATATATATATATATAAGTGATAAAGTAGATAGGCGAACGGTGCGTATAATATTATACATTCTTTCTTGTTGGATAAAATTAAAAAAATATCATCCGATATAAGAAATCAAAATAAAACTTAAGTCAGTGACGGCGTTTCGGCGACAGACAGACACATAATCACCATTATATTAAGATATAGATGAAGAATATATTTATATACATGTGTGCAAATGCAATCTTTTACAGCATATACCCAGGTTCAGGCCTCGTCCGTATGATCTTCATAATGTGATGGTAACAAGACAAGTCCAGGTAGGAAGGTCGTGAAATTATTGCACCATAGCATCACGGGCTAGAAACCAAAAGAAAGTAATGACTGTTGATGATATGGCTATATATATATATATATATATATATATATATATATATATATATATATATATATATATATATATTCGGTACTACTCCAGATGAAGCGCCTAATTTCCGTGACTGCTCGGCGACAACGCTCGGGCAGGTCGCGGAAGCGCCCGAGAGCTGCCGAGACGAAAACGAGACTGAAGCAGAGCAGCCGACAATAATTGGAAGAAACCGCTAATCAAAACAATAATGAATTTTCAGCAAACTTGTCTAAATATCCTAAGAAAAATAACATACTTCTTTGTTTTATGTTAAAAAAAAAAAAAAAAGACGAAAAAAAAAGTTGCCTAATTATCGTAAAAGAAATAGCATTTACTTCTTTGATTTATGTAAAAAAAAAAAAAAAGACGAAAAAAAAAAGTTGCCTAATTATCGTAAAAGAAATAGCATTTACTTCTTTGATTTATGTAAAAAAAAAAAAACATTTAAAAAAGTTGCCTGAATATCCTAAAAAAAATAACATTTACTTCTTTGTTTTATGTAAACACTCTTCAATTTTACGACTTTCAGTTCTGCTTCAGCCTCGTTTTCGTCTCGGCAGCTCTCGGGCGCTTCCGCGACCTGCCCGATCGTTGCTGCCGAGCAGTCACGGAAATTAGGCGCTTCATCTGGAGTAGTACCATATATTCATATGTATATATATTTAAATGTTAGTAGATGGTTTGTTCAATGGTTGTCACTGTTTAAAATGATATGTTATCTCTTTATTGCACACTTTCGTCAACGTATTCTATCTTTTCATTATTTCTATATATATATACTAGACCACCCACGTCAGTATTTGTTTCGAAGGTTTGAATATTGAGCTTTGCTTTAGAAATTGATTCTATACGAGGCCTGTCAAAAACGTATCCAACCTGAGGCCAGAAAAAAATATTTCAAATACGTGACGGGTTAGGACCCTTATCCCCTTAAAAGTAGGCCCCTTGTGCTTGTGCATATATTTTTGCAAACGTAAAAATACACTTACAGGGGATGATCTATAGATTATGGTTCAATTGGTAGTTAAAAAATCAATGAATATTTATCATTTGATCATAAATACCGTCTTTAAAAAAACTATAAAAATAAGGTTTTTTTGGCATTAGAAAATAGACACCAATTTTTCCGATTCTGATACCAATTCACTCACTCACACTCACTATCTGGGTTTATCGTCTTTTTACAAGAGGTTCGACATTGCCTGGCTGTCCTTATGCTAAGTCTCCAGTGATCACGATTGTGGGGATTTGCCGCTGTTTACGGTCTTGTCTGATGGTTTCTTTCCATATCTTCCTAGGGCGCCCAGCTTTCTTTTTGCTGTCCAGCCTGTGTTGATATACCCTTGATTCTTTCAACATGTCCGAACCAGCAAAGACGGTTTGCCCTTATTAGGACATCAAGTTTTGGAATGGCCAATTTCTCAAGTAGAGTGTCTGATCTAATGTTCTGGATCTGGTCCGGCTTTACATTGCATATCCACCTAATCATTGCCCTGTCATTTCTCTAGAGTCAAGCAAATGAGGCCTAGGTGAGAGTCCAACACTCACTGCCATACAACATCACACTTCTTACGCAGCTATCATAGACTATACAATAAATAACCCTAACCCTAACCCCTGGTAATAATTGGGATAGCTCGGGATGTTCGGATTGGGAGAAGTTCTCTGAACTTTCCCCAAGCTGCTTGACTCTGATGGTCAAAGCTAGTCTGCAGCCACCTCCAGCCACCTCAGCATATCTCCTACGTAGTAAAAGGAGTCTACCACCTTGAGGGTGTCCTTGCCTATTTCAACTTCTATGTAAGGGCGGCCCTCAATTGGGCGTGTAAGTCTTAGACATCTCTGGATCTGGTGTAAGCCTACCATAAAATTGTTTAAATAAAATCAGATTAAATTCCTTATATTTTTTTAACCTTAAAAAAAATAACAACAGCTTCTTGGACGGGTTAGCGGTTTGAGTCTGAGAAAATGTATTTGCGTTGTATTTGATTCCACGGCCTTTCACCAATACACTGCATAGCCAATTGCCCCAATTCTCTCCAAAGGGTTGTTGACCCCTGGTCTAGAGTAATGAAGGATATAAAGCAGGCCAATTATTTCTTTATATAAAACTTGCAGGGCTACCCGGCGTTGCCCGGGGCACAAGTGTAACATATTTCTATTAAAACTTCTATCTCTCTCTTTTCTGGTTTCCCCCCTCTCTCTTCCCACCCCCTCTTTTTTCCAGGCCCAGCCCATTCCTCTCTTTCTCTCTCTCTTTCTCTCTCTCTTTCTCTCTCTCTCTTTCTCTCTCTCTCTCTTTCTCTCTCTCTTTCTCTCTCTCTCTCTCTCTCTCTCTGAACATATACACACACTTTTATAAATTACTCGAGGAATGAGTCAGCATGAGGGAAATAACTCATTGAAAAAAATCAGTTACTTCCCTTTAGTTTGTAAATCAAATGTCTAGAAAACTGACCCCCCCCCCTTCTCTCTGACGAAATCTGTGCCAGTTTAGGGTTAAAGAATGAATATTTTTTTTCTAAATTTTAGATATTATTTATCGGGGCAACGCCGATCAAGAAAATACCAACTTTGTGGGTGTTTGTTCTGTAGTTTTTATTAGTTTTAGTTGGATATACACACATACACACAGACAACTATCTTTTATATAATAGATGTCTGTAACTCTTTCATAAGTTGATTTTCTTTATAACTTTATAACTTTACAACTTGTTTTCTACCACTTGGGCCTTGTGAATCCAAAAACAAAGACACCCCAGTGCCATGACCACCATCACTCGTAGTAAAAGTAATGTTTTTTTGTTGTGATATATGTTGTTGTAAGCGTCAGTAAATGGCATGTGTACCTACGTAAGTGCACTTGTTCAGGTATGTGTAATACATTGTTTTGTTTTTTTCCCCCAATTTGAATTGTGTCCATAATTTGCTTTCCATTTGAAGTCGGTAAAAAAATAAGCATCGGTCGTCGTTTTATTACTCGGTTTTGATTCGGTAAATTTCTGTAATTTTTTTTTATTTCATTTATTTATTCTTATATTTTTCTTACATTGGTTTGGTTCTGCTGTGGTAAAGTATTGCAATGTTACAGTCTGTGTTAATGTTGTGTGTGAGGAGACCCTCTTTATGTGGGGCTGGGCGAAACTTTTCTGCTGGGAGATTTATAAGATGATGGTTTGCCTCCCTCAATTCCTGCAAAGGCGGAAACAATAATTCAAATTTACAGACGCCTTATTATGTTTGATGTATCATTCCACTACTTGAGTTTATCTACAATATTATTTTGCAAGAGAAATGGAGGGTGGATGGGGGCATGAAGAGAGAAAGAGAGAAAGAAGGGGGAGAGAGAGTGTGTGTATGTGTGTGTGTGTGTGTGTGTGTGTGTGTGGCACGGTCTCCAAAATGTGGCATACAATAATCGAGATATATAAGTGATGGCTTTTTCAAAAAAAATTTTAAAATTATGAAGAATCCATGAGCGATCGCTCTTTTACCACATTACCTCGAGTAGTGTAATCTATGGATGACTCTTCAAACTTAAGTATTTTTATTTACCTCCTCTCCAGGTTAGACACAAGGTCAGGTGTGGGTTTTGATGAAAGTATTTTTGTGGAACGAACTGGATTCGAACCCGATACACCCAGGTCCTCAGTCCGCGTCGTTAACCACTCAGCCACCGTCCTCTCTCAGTTTCAATATTTCAAATTTACGAATGCTTTATTACGTTTAGTATATATGTGTCCACTACTTGAATTTATCTGCAATATGAGAGAGAGAGTGTGTGTGGGGGGGGGGGGGCGTGCATGCGTGCGTGCGTGCACATGCCCGCGCTCTCGGGAGATATAGAAGATGATGGCTTTCTCCCTCCGTCCCTGCAAAGGCGGAAACAATAACAAAAAATGTTTCTTCTTTATTTATTTATTTATTTATTTATTTACCATTGTAGCAATTTAATGCTCTTTAAAACAAATAAATATCCGCTGTAAAAATAATTGTCAGTTAAATAATCTTTCAAATCAATGAAACGAATGCCACTTTTTTCTAAAACGTATTTATATAAAATTGAGAACATAAAGGAAATAAGGATTCCAGATCAATGATACAGCAAGAGGAACGCCTTTCAGTCGTCACCGGTGCCTTCCGGTTGACCTTAAAAATCTATATATATTTCGAACGATTCGATGTTTCATTTGTTTATTAAAATTTTTTGTAAAAGGTCAACTAGAAGACCCCGGTGAAGACCGAAAGGCCTTCCTCTCACTGTATCATTGATCTGGGGTCCTTATTCCCTGTATGGTCCTAAAATTGTACTGTTTTAATCAACGGGAAATCTATAATATGATTTTCGAACAATTCATTTTAAAATGGGTAAAGTCGAAATCTTTTACCTTAGCGACATCAGATTAATCACCAATCAGTATCTTTGCTGATCGGTCGATCTCATTGTTATTTATGTGTGTGAAGGGTGATAACGTAAATCCGAACATGAAATGCCTTAGCATATTATTATAGAGAAGATAATTCGTTAAATATGTCCAAGCAACTCTGTAAGAGGCTCTGTCTGTCATGCTTAAGGTTGAAATAGCATTATCGTCGATATGTCACGCTTAAGGTTTAAATAGCATTATCGTTGGTCTGTCACGCTTAAGGTTGAAATAGCATTTTCGTTGGTCTGTCACGCTTAAGGGTGAAATAGCATTTTCGTCGATATGTCGTGCTTAAGTTTGAAATAACATTTTCGTCCGTCTGTCAAGCTTGTTTGAAATATTATTTTTATCGGTAAACAAGCAGAACCAATACCATTAAAGATATTGATAATGCTAATTAATTAATTTGTGGTGTAAAAAAATAAATAAATTGTAATATTTGAATTATTCGGACTACTGTTCTCATCTTGGATGTTATTCTCACAACGTTTCGGCCGATGTAATCTCCGACTTTATTTAGCTGGAATCTTAATGTCAAACTCGGAAATCCGTACAAAAATTTGAATGGGATCCTTTATTTAATCCACGGGGGTAGCTTGTTCTCGTTCCGTCAGCCATGACCGGGTAGAAGTCTTAAGTAATTCGTAATTGTATTCTTAGTGTCACCTGTGGTGCAATGTATAAAAGTGCTAAGTAATAATCAGTTCTGAGTGACAGTCTTCTGGAGGGTGAAGGTTCAATTCTCAGTGCTGGCGATACTAAAAATACGATTACGAATTACTTAAGACTTCTAGCAAGTCATGGCTGACGGAATGAGAGCTAGTTACTGTCGTGGATTAAATAAAGGGTTCCGTTCGGAATTCCATACAGATTCCCGAGTTCGACATAAAAATTCCTGAGTTTGACAAGATGCACCTGAAAAAGGTCGGAGGTTACATCGGCCGAAACGTTGTGAGAATCACGTCAAAGATGAGAAAAATAGTCCAAATAATACAAATAATACAAAAAAATAATAATAAAGTACAATAATAAATTCATTTTAATTTTCGCTGTAAATGCACAATCTAAAAAAAAAAAGGCGCACAATCTTAAAAAAAAAAAAAAAGCTTGAAAAGTATATATTTTGATTTATTATTTTAAAAAACTATCAATTTTAAAATATAAAACACAAAATATATTTTAATTTAATTCCGTTATATTTTATCTATATTTCATCTTTGTAATCATTTAATATTTCTTTGAAATTTAAAATGTCGGAAGTTTCAAAATTAATTTGTTTTTTAAATTAAAGCACTATGTTAAAGATTCTTAGAATTGTATTATTTTATTTGCCTTATTCTGACTACTGTTCTTGTCTTGGATATATTCTCACAACGTTTCGGCCGATGTAACCTCCGGCCTTCCTTCTTTAGGTGTATCTGGTCAAACTGGAGAATCTGTATGGAATTTCAAACTGAACCTTTTATTTAATCCACAGGAGTAGATTGTAGAATATGGCACAATCACGTTAGATTACCGAAGTTAAGCAACGTGGAGCCTGGCCAGTATCAGATGGGTGACCATCTGGGAATATCAGTTGTTGTATGTCATCTTCTCATGACCACAATATACATGCGGCTGGAGACCGTGTGTGAATTTGATATTCCCTAGAAACTTCCTTCTTTTGGAGGAAACCGGCATAGCCTGACCAGGGCTAATACCACACCAGGTATTACCGGTTCGTTCGTAGATTGTTCTCATTCCGTTAGTGACATGGACCCATGGCGCAATGGATAAAGTGCTAAGTGATAATCAGTTCTAAGTGACAGTCTTTTGGTGGTTGAAGGTTCAATCCTCACTACAGGCGATGCTATCTAAAAATATCGAAATAAATTACTTAAGACTTCTACTCGGTCATGGCGGAGGGAATAAGAACAATCTACCGCCATGAATTAAATAAAGGGTTCAGTTCAAATTTCTGTACAGATTCCCGAGTTCGACATAAAGATTCCCGAGTTCGACATAAAGATTCCCAAGTTCTACAATATGCATCTGAAGAAGGTTTGAGTTTACGTTGGCCGATACGTTGTGAGAATAACACCCAAGATGAGAACAGTAGTCCGAATAATCCAAATAACACACATTATCAGTCCACATCTAAAAAATTTCGAAACGTAATACTATTCTATGATTTTACATTGAACACACTTCATATTTACAAAATAAATTAAAACGCTGAAATAAATTCATTTTTTACTGTCGACGTATAATTTTAAAATATTTAAAAATTAAATGTTCGAATTCATGTTTGTTTTACTTATCAAATCAATTTTAATTTTTAGATACAAAAAAAAATATTTTTGAATTTTATGTTTGTTGTATTTCATTTTAAATTATATCTTTTGTCGTCATTTAATACAGGGTGACCTCCCCTTTTGTTTCCAACCCCCTCACCAAAAAAAAAAATGGCACCCATAAAATCGTTAATAAATTTCAGAAGCCTTTCTGCAATCCAACCATATATATGTATGATATCCAATTGAAAGCTGATTTTTGTTCCAGGAGCCGATAGATTGAAAATAAAAGCTTAAAAATAAAAATAAAATTATTTTATTATTTTATTAATACTGTATTCTGCAGCTATGGTAGTCAAATGACATCCCGTAGCTGCAATCAGTCCTCCATGCTAGTCCAAGGCCATCTGGCCTTGTCATGCGCAAGTTGTCATAGACAATGAAGTTGTTTCGCTGTGCGTAGTGGTCCTAGTCCCGCCTGCTTGAGGTCAGCACGTAGTGTGCCCAGCAGATTTGTGCAGTGCCGTCCTAGTCGCGGTTGGTAGGCTTGCGAGCCAGTAACGGCAAAGTCTAGTGCCCTCTGTGCGGGAGTGTCAGGATCCATTCATAGGACATGGCCTAACATAGACCATCTTTCTTCAGCGACCTTTGTGGAGAGGGGTTTTTCGTTGCACAGCTCGTATAGTGCCTTGTTGCTGATAAGTTTTTTCGGTCAGCAGTGATCCGTGATGGAACGGAGGTGTCTGCGGTGGCACGCATCCAGCTTGTCAAGCATGGCTTTTGTTATTGCCCAGCTGTTGCTATTGTAGAGCATGATGGACACTAATTAAAGAGTAAATACAACTGGATCAGAGGGAGGGTTCTGCTTCTACCCTGACCCACACGGGACTGGGAACAGGACCTACAGAAAGGTCAAAGGTCAATCAGTCTTTAACTGATTTAAACTTCGACACACGTACAAACCAATGGATACAAGTCTTCAATGAACAGGAACTTTCAAGAAACACCGGTTATCGCAACGGGGCAAGCGAGTTTACAATGGAAACCGACTAGAACTGAGAGACAGGCTCATCGCTGAACTGATTAGCTGAATAGGGGAAATACGCCTGCTTATATGGAGACCAAATAGTCATTGATTGATCAGCAAAACGAATCATTTGCATAACCGGACACGGCTCACTTCCTTGTTCCGGATGTCTGTCTATAACTGAGTGTTTTGGATAGCAGCTCTCCCTTTCACACCACAGACATGACATACATGTCAGTGGTGATACGAACAATGAATTAGTCACTTCAGACATGTCTGTGGTGCTTCGACTGACGTTCAAAACCGTTATCACCAGGGGAAGTGACCAATTCATTGTTCGTATCAGTGGTGCTTCGACTGACGTTCAAAACCGTTATCACCAGGGGAAGTGACCAATTCATTGTTCGTATCAGCTCCACGATGCTTTGTCTACTATTGCATATTAAAAAATGACACTTTTTAAATTCTTGCGTAACGATTTTGGTCCGGCAACATTCTTAAAAAATTCTCCAACTTTGATTTGCTTAAATTGATTTCATGTTTCTGTGGGTTTTTTTTATACAATAATTTGCTGCGTTATGTGATGACATTCCTGTAAAATTTTCTAAATTAGTTCATTTTTAAATTTTTTAAATTTAATTTTAATTTTAAAATGTGAATTTTAAATGTTTGTATTTGGTTTCTGTTATAAATTTTTTAGATAAGGATTGATAATCTGTATTATTTCGATTATTTGGACTACTGTTCTCATCTCGGATGTGATTCGAACAACGTTTCGACCGATGTAACCTCCAATCTTCTTCTGGTGCATCTCGTCGAAATCGGGAATCTTTCTGTCGAACGCGAAAATTCATACGGAATTTCAAACTGAACCCTTTATTTAATCTATGGGGGTAGATTTTTCTCGTTCCATCAGCCATGACCGGGTAGAAGTCTAAAGTAAGTAAGTAGACATAGACACGTGGCGCAACAGATAAAGGTGTTCAGTAACAAATTAGTTCTAAGCGGAGGTTGAAGGTTCAATCCTCACTACAGGTGATAAGAAAAAAATTAAAAATGACTTCAGATCTCATTGCGGTTAGGGTTAACTAACTAATTAAGGGACAATAGGAATTAATATTAGGTTGTCCGAAAAGTTAGTGCCGGACGTTAGAACATGTCAAATTATTGACAGATATAGTATACTTACATTTCCGGTTAGAACATGCTTCAAGCTATCTCTTGAGAACGAAATTCTCTCCCTGCTCCCTGTTTCTCCGACTGTACCGACATGCAGAAATTTAAAACTAATGTGAACAGGCACCATTCATGAGCAATTGATTAAATATTTTATGGCATATATTTTTGGGGGGACTTTTCGTTTCCTTTAAAATTCGGCACGAACTTTCCGGACAACCTGATACATTGATAGATTCAAGCTTTCAACATAGCTGGGTCATTTTCAAGACTATATCATTTTTCAAACAAATGTTTTGTATGATTTCTTTATCCACGAAAGCAGAAATCACCTCTTCGAAACATTTTGGTCAATTAACTTTCTCCCCCGAAACTTTTGCAATTACATTAACTTGAAAAAAAAAAGTCAGTTATCTTCTACTTCTTGTTTACATACATAAGAGAAGCTATATTGATACTACTATTGCGTCGAGTTTGGATGAATTATCTCCCTTTGATTTGACACATATGTATTGGCAGCATTACAGCTGTGCTAACTAACTAATGGAGGAGCAACAGGAATTAATTTTTACTAGCGGAACCCGTGTAAATTACACGAAATGATGTTTTCAATACGGGTCCTAATGTAACAAAGCACTCTCTATTTGTGAGTAAGATACGCTTGCTTTATTATGCGCCCCCCCCCCTTTCTGGATAAGAGTGAAATAATTGTTTAAAATAGTAACTCGTGTACGATGGACACTGCGCATATCTACTAAAAAAAGGTTGATATGCCATCCGTTAAAAAAAAAAAAAAAATAAATAATAATACTGGCCGATACCCTACTTTTTAAGCAGTCAACGTAATTAAATAGACAATGCCATTAAAAACGCCAACACAAAAACAAAAAATAGTTTTAAGTTTTAAGCAACACAAAAAAAGTAGTTTTTAACCAGGTGATAAACAAAATGTATTATTTCTTCCTCTTCCCCTCGAAATGTAGAATAAAAATCTTAGAGGTTGGTTGGGATCGAACTATAAACCAGTCGGGCCGAAGTAAAAAAATACTATCTCGCTAACCATTGCGCCAGATGGAAACAGATGTAAAAATTCCTAAACGTAGGCTACTTGAATGTTCTTCAAAATTTAGGTGCAGCACGCATGCGTAGAGCTTTTGCCGGAAGCGTGACACACGAACACACACGCTATCGTATTAATATATAGATTAACAGATCCGAGGTTTTAACCTAGCTGGGCCATTTTCAAGACCATATAATTTTTCAAACAATGTCTTCTATAATTATTACATTTACCTCCCCATATGTTATATATATCTCCTCCCCTCTTTGGGGAGATCTAATGTCTCACGAGTCGCAATCAATTAAAATACATGAATGGTCAGGTGGTGATGGGGGTTAAGTGGTTAGCGACACGGACTGAAAACCTGGAGTGTGCCAAGTTCGAATCCAGATCGTTCCACAGAAACACTTTCACAACCTACATCTGACCTTGTGTCTAACCTCCTAGAAACGAGGTAAATAAAATAGCATACCATGCTGGCCGTTTGTTCCGGCATGCATCCCTTATGTCATCTTGACCAACTGCAAACAAGTTTGTTCATAACCCGAAAACAATGACCAAGACATTGTAAACGGTTGAAGACAAGAATAGGTTTATTCGCCTTGTTGTTCTTCAAAATCACTGACTAGTGGGGCGGGGGGGTGTAGACAAAGAGAGGTCGATAATTACTATTTAATTATATCTTATTCGGGCATCTCTAGAATCACAAGCTCACACGTGTGTCCTTCTAAGCGAACTGACGACCTCCCTCACTCTTTTTGTCCATGCGACGCCACATCCGTCTCTAGCATACAGGAGGTCAAGTTAACATCCGAGCACACTAAGCTGACCCTAACTGAACCTTATTTCCTGTTATTTTCTAACTAACAAAATTACTCGTTCAATATTTAACATCATTTCTTTATTATTAAGCAAAGCAGAAGTCACAACGAGCAGTTTTTTGTTATAATCAAACGTAGCTTAAGTCGAGCTACTACCTTGGAGTTGATGTTGTTTTCTTTTAGCCACTTTGCAAATTTATATCTAATTTTTTTACACTTTTTGTTATATTTTTAGAATAGAATTCTTTACACCGAAATGTTAATCCGTTTTATTTATTTATTTCCAAAAGACACTGGCAGAAAGACTCGCAGAAAATACCCATCAAGTCTGGGCAAGACAGAAGAAAGAGGACTTGGAAGCTATTGGTAAGTAATGGATTCCTTTTCCCATCCATAAACATCGCCACCTCTGCTATCGAACCAAGATCTATCGCTAATAGCGCCGGGGGCTCACACAAAAAAATAATTATCACGTTCTGGTAGATATATATGTTGTCGTCCCCATCTCCGTAGAGAAATCAGACGTCTATGGTCCAAAGACGGTGGTATTATAAAACTGGTTGGGCACAGCTGCTTAGTTCAGAAGTGGTGACAAGAGAGACATTGTCTGAGAATCTACATAGAGACATCAGGCGTATATGGTCCAATGTGAGGAATGTATTATTCGTATCGGCTCCCCTACCCTTTGTCTACTTTTGTATTTGAAAAATGCCACTTTTTAAATTCTTGCATAACGATGTTGGTCAGTCACCATTCTTGGAAAATTGTTCGAATTTGCTTTCCCTAAATTGATTTCGTGTTTCTGTGGTTTTTCTTATATAATAGTTCGCTGCGTTATGAAATGACATTTCTGTAAAATGTTCCAAATTCGTAAGATCAATTTTAATTTTAAACTGTGAATGTTAAATCCTTGTTGATTTTAAAATGTAAATTTTAACTTTTTACATTTAAAATAAATTTTAATTTTAGATTGTAAATTAAAAATATTTTACATTTAAAATCAATTTTAATTTTATGATGTAAATTTTAAATTTTTTACATTTAAAATCAATTTTAATTTTATGATGTAAATTTTAAATTTTTTACATTTAAAATCAATTTTAATTTTTAATTGTAAATTAAAAATATTTTACATTTAAAATCAATTTTAATTTTTTATGTAAATTTTAAATTGTTTACATCAATTTTAACTTTATAATGTAAATTTTAATTTTTTTTTATTTAGAATCAATATTGATTTTGAAATTTGAATTATGAAAATTGTTTACATTCAAAGTCAATTTTAATTTTAAAATGTAAATTTATAAGTTTTTATATTTAAAATCAATTTTAATTTTTAATTGTAAATTTAAAATATTTTCCATTTAAAATGTATTTTAATTTTATGATGTAAATTAAAAATAGTTTACATTTAAAATGTATTTTAATTTTGTGATGTAAATTAAAAATAGTTTACATTTAAAATCAATTAATTTTTGTAATATAATTGTAAATTAAAAATACTTTACATTTAAAATCAATTAATTTTTGTAATATAATTGTAAATTAAAAATACTTTACATTTAAAATCAATTTTAATTTTATGATGTAAATTTAAAAAAATTCACATTTAAAATCAATTTTAATTTTCTGATGTAAATTTAAAAAAATTTACATTTAAAATCAATTTTAATTTTATGATGTAAATTTTTAAAAAATCACATTTAAAATCAATTTTAATTTTCTGATGTAAATTTTAAAAAATTTACATTTAAAATCAATTTTAATTTTATGATGTAAATTTAAAATATTTTACATTTAAAATCAATTAAATTTTTTTAATATAAATGTTAATTTTTTTACATTTAAAATCAATTTTGATTTTGAAATGTAAATTATGAAAATTGTTTACATTTAAAGTCAATTTTGATTTTAAAATGTAAATTTAAAAGTTTTTTTTATATTTGAAATCGATTTTAATTTTTAATTGTAGATTAAAAATATTTTCCATTTAAAATGAATTTTCATTTTAAATTTTATATTTGTGTTTCGGAATTTTTTAGATAAGGCTTGATAATTTTGATTAATCGGGACTACTATTCTCATCTTTGATGTTATTCTCATGACGTTTCGGCTGGCGGGCTGGCTGGGAGCAGCTGCCGAGGTCAGAAATGTTGACAAGAAGGACATTGTTGGGCCATATAAAATAGATAAAAAAGAGCAATCATAAAGAAACAGTTGGATTTACATATTTATACATTTATCATCACATAAACAATTTGCTGAAGACAAACACAAAAGGGGATACAAAACATGTTAGGTGGTACTTAATATTATATGACATAAGTACTGAGGAAAGAATACGTTAATATCCCAAAACAATGAATAAAGACATATGTTGCCAGAGTCGGATAGAGAGAGATGCATGAACAATGTATAAATAAATGTGACATATTTTTTTGGTTGTGTGTTCTGGGAGCCTGGATGGCTGAGACTAGAAGAGGGCATCTAAGACGACTGCTGGTTTGTGGAAGCTATGCCAAGATAGCATCCAATTGAAGTGGATTTGAAGATCCAGCCAGAAAAAGAATAATATCCTGATTACTCCACCCCAAAAGAGGGGAGGCAAAGCCTGGGATGGTTGCTCTCCTAGGACTACCCAGGATGAATAACTCAGCTCGACAGATAAAAGGCCACTGAAATGGCCCAGTTTCTGCTAGACTGATTGTCGAGATCTGAACCTATAATAGATACCCATAATCAATATGTCAACAAAAAAGGTGTATCCATGGATCAAGATATTATTATTTCTTTGTTGCCACATATGTCAAATTTGACTTATTGAACTTTCTGACGTTTATTGTACTTCCTCTGGCTATGTCCTTGGATGAGCTCAAGTTTACTCAATATACTGTTGGGTTTTTTCCCGTTAGAATGAAGGACGAAGACTGTAGTCCGCTGGAAGAAACGTTGGTGGCATATAAACGTGACTAGACAAGAACAGAGATAAAAAAAAAAACAGCGTGGGTAGATAATGAAAGGATATTTATATGGATAAAAAAGAGAAGAAAGAAAGAAAGAGAATGTTGCTTGCAAAAGAAGTGCCTTTGCGGACTCACTGAAAATGCCAGTTGTCTTGTAACAGGATTTCTTCTGGGGACAAAGCTGTGAAGAATAGTTCAGAACATCAAGATGGCTTCTTTCGCTCAAATTGGGCACTGCATACACGCTCGACTGAATTAGCCCGCATGGTGTGAAAAGACAGTGGCTACTGTCTTATCGGCTATAGGGAGAGCTGACTAATGTAAAGACCGGAGGGCCTATTCATTATGGCCTCGTGCGTATTATATACGCTAAAAAAGCATGTGCCCGCTCGCACCTGCCGCAGTAGAGGAGAAACGATGTTGACGGCAGCGAAGGTTGGAGAGAAGAGACCGATATTTTCAAAATAGGCGCTCTCCTGGGTTTTCTGCAGAGATTGAAGCAGTGGTCTGTGATTGGCTGATTTTCATCCAATCACAGGGCTCTTAGAATTCACTACGCTTAATAATTCCAATAATATAACATCCGCAGCTGCCAAACTGTGCCAAAATATTTGAATACCTTTGACTCACCCTAATTTCTCGGCCTTCGGGCTGGTATCAAAGTGTACGATCTGTTCTGTCTTTCGTCGGTGAGAGAGAGATCCATCTAGACTGAGGCAATTTTTAATTTTTGCCGCAATCTAGAATAGCCCTTTTTGGGGAGCTGTGTTTTCGCCACATTAAAAACCGACCTTGTATCCAACTCTGCCCTTGTGGAGGGCCAAGTAAATAATGGCACTAAACTGTCTCATACACTCTTATAGTTCATAGAGTGAATGTGGTATTCTGGTGACTGTTGTAGTGAAAGTGATAGAGAAATAGCTAACGAATTAAAGGAAGAGTGCTTGGACGAATGGGTAAGAATGAATCTAGTTAAGAGTAAGATAGAAAGAAGATAGCCACTGATCACCCGTTTTTGATGGCCTTGTGCGTGATTTGTAAATTTAGTTTTTCATTTTATTTGCGAATAAATACATCAAAGTGTAATATCTGTTCTGCTCTTGGTCGGTTAGGGAGAGGTCCTTCTAGACTGAGGCAATTTTTTATTTTTGCTCCAATCTAGAGTGGCACATTAAAAACCGATCTTCTTCTAACTCTGCCCTCATGGGAAGGCAAATAAATAAGAACTCACCCTAGTAGTCCTAACCTTAACCCTAACCCTAACCGCAACCATTACTTTCTGTTTATTTAGAATGTTTATAGTAGTTGCTCTCTCTCTGAAAAGTGCCTAATTCCAATTCTCTCCAACAGGTGGCGGTATCCATCCACTTCTTGTGCCATATGATAGCTTGACCGATCGTGAGAAGAAGAGAGATAAAGAACATGCTCAAGAACTCCTTAAATTTTTGCAGTTTTTGGGATTCAGAATTGCATGGTAAGTATATTTACCTTTCGTTTAAAAAAAAGGGCGGATCCAGAAAGGGGCGTGGCCAATAGAAGACAAGCCCCGCCCACACGGTCACTTTCTTCAATTTTCTTACACTAGCAAATACTATGCTCCCCCTTTGTTCGCATATTTTTGCTAGGCTGGGATGATTATATAATCGTGAAAGAACTGCATGCAATACGTAATTAAAACAAAATAATTTTTTTTAGAATATTAAAATAATTTCCATTGCTATTGATAATGTTTACCCATTCATTTTTTTTTTTTTTAATTATTAATGCTTATATTTGAATTCATATTTTGAAACATGACATAAATCATAAACCTATGACGTCACACCAAAGCTATAATTATTTTGTTATGGTAATGTTTTAAGCTTTATTTTATAAAAAAAATTCCAAATAGCCCAGTTCGTAGAACATCAGACCGAAGATCCCAAGGTTTCAGTTTCGATTTCCGGTCATGGCATCCGCTTTATTTGTTGGGAATTTATTATTTACTATTAATGCAATATTCTCCATTTTTTAAAAGTAGTTAAGATCTCTGATATTTCGGAATGAGACAAATTCCACAATGTATTTATTATGGTTAAAATAATTGTGACTACGGACGGACAGACAAACAAAATCTCTATTATATAAGATTTATTTTCTAAAGGAAGTTAGGAATTACCCGGCAAAACCTACAACTAGTAACGCTCGATGGAATCGAAGGAAAATTGAAATGTTGTCTTTAAATTGAAATGTTGTCTTTAAATTGAAATGTTGTCTTTAAATTCCTTAAAAAATGTCACCATTATTGAAACTTATTTGAATGTTCTGAATTTTAAGATATCGATTTCTATAACACACAAACAAACATTGACTTTTTTGGAAAAAATGGAAATCGCTCCAGACAAGGCATGAAGCCACTTGATGTAAGGAGCTAACAAGAATGAAATATGATTATCGCAAAGACAGGAGATGCCTATTGGCCTTAGTCTTGAAAAGACCAAGGTTATAGGTAGGAGGAAAACAGTCAGCAGGAAGAGAGTTCCACAAGCCTGCGGTTCGTGGAAAGAAGCTACTGAAATAGGAAGCTGTATTACAATGAGGTATCAAAACAGCGAAATGATGGGGCACCACTAGACCAACGAGTTAAACAAGCTGGAACAAAAGAAGCAGGGAATAAATCACGCAATTCTGAAGAACACATGTCGTAATAGTATTTATAGAAAAGACTGAGACTAGCAACATTACGTCTGTGAGAGAGAGGATGCAGAGAAGAAGAAAGGGTGTGGCCAATCAAATTACAGATACGTTTCTGCACCTTATCAAGAACCTTCAAATGGGACAGAGATTCACCAGCCCAAATATGACAACAGTACTCCATACATGGTCTGAAAGTAGATTTGTAGAGATAGAGAATAGCCTCACATGTGAGAAAGTGTTTGGAGCGATAGAGAGAACCGACTTTACAAGAAGCAGAAAGAGCTATGGATCTAATGTATGAACTTTAAAAAAGATTTGATGAGAAAGAAAGACCAAAAAGTTTCAGAGTCGATTTCTGCTCAAGAGCAGAGCCATCCATGCAAGTCTCAGGAAGAAAAGACTTAAAATTTAGTCCAACCTCTATTTTGTTTGTTACTAGTCATTACTTATCAAGGCTAAAAGCCAATCGAGTGTAAGGGTTGATGAGATGGATAGATTGACAGTTGAATGATGATGAATATGATGAAAGGATTTAAAATAGTGAATGGAATGAATGAAATTTGATGACTTATGTTATTGCAAGTATTTATTGACATTAGATTTGAAGATGGCCATGTTGTAACCCTCAGGGAAGCAATCTTGTGGCAACGTGTTCTTCTTGGAAATAAACTCTGTTCATGGAAATTTTGTTCGGTTTTAAGTACACGGAGGCAGAAAGGAACGTTCTTTGCAGTTGTGGTAGTGGGACGAGTTCTTGCTGTGAATGTTTTTCAAAGCGGAAATCTTTTTTCTTTTTTTTTTGAATTGTGATTTTCATCTTTATCGAAATTGAATTAAATCGTTGTTTTTTTTTTAAATTTCTTTCCCCCCAAAAGTGGCAGTGATCTATCGAAACATGCGCATGAGGCATCTTCACGGCATGGCAAAGACGCTGATGGAAACGCACTCGGCTCTTCTACAGAGAAGCGCTTTGCTTATAGCTTGCTGCAGAAACTTCTTGAATATCTTGACAAGGCATCGGTAAACATGCAACAAACAAAGCCAAGCAGCCGCTTCAGTCGCAGAGAAAGCTATTCTCAAGCAACGGAAGATGTCAAATTCTTTGGCAAAGTGAGTTTTTTTTTTTTTTGCTGAATTTTTTTTTTTTTGTTAAATTTTTTTTTTTTTTTTTTGCTGAATTTTTTTTTTTTTTTGCTGAATTTTTTTTTTTTTGCTGAATTTTTTATTTTTTTTGCTGAATTTTTTTTTTTTTTTTGAGATGAGGACTGATAATATGTATTATTTGGATTGTTCGGACTACTGTTCTCATCTTGGATGTTATTCTCACAATGTTTCGGCCGATGTAACCTCTGACCTTATTCAGATGTATCTTGTCGATATCAGGAATCTTTATGCCGAACTTGGGAATCTGTACGGAATTTCAAACGGAACCCCGGACCTTGTGATCTCACGGGATCTGAGGAAAGTAGCCATCTCTGTTTACTCAGTAACGTAAACAGAGATGGCTACTTTCCTCAGATATGTATTATTTGGATTGTTCGGACTACCGTTCTCATCATCAACGTTTCGGGCCGATGTAACCTCCGAAAATGGAGACGACTCAACGCTGTTTCTGTTTCACAAACGCATCACACATTTTGAATTCTAACCATAGTTTGTCGGAAAAACGTTGTGAAAATAACACCGAAGATGAGAACAGTAATCTGAACAATGCCAATAATACAAAGTGAGATTTTTTTTTTTTTCGTTTTTTCTTCTTTTTTGTTTTTTGTTTTTTGTTTGATTTCAAAATTTGTTTTTGCCATTCCATTCAAGCTGTGTTGCAGCAAAATCCGACACTTGACAAAAACAAAACGAAATAGACAATAAAATCAAAAGTTGTATATGCAGAGACCCGACAGTGTGATGGTGATCTACTAAATGTTGCTAAATAAGCAA
The DNA here is from genome assembly GCA_963556195.1 of Sepiola atlantica. Classification (NCBI taxonomy): domain Eukaryota; kingdom Metazoa; phylum Mollusca; class Cephalopoda; order Sepiida; family Sepiolidae; genus Sepiola; species Sepiola atlantica. The sequence continues at coordinate 64,220,247 of OY744546.1, read as the reverse complement.
CAGTTAGAGTTACATACTACATTGTTGCTGTGACCTTGAAGGGCCATTAATAAATAAGACAACACGGTGGTAAAGTTACAACTGCGGGTATTTACAAAAGCACAGAATAATATGTTAAAGAATGACTGCATCCGAGACTGCCACAACATTTTGGTGTAAGCTTCTCTATACATAGTGTCTGGAAGAGTCCATATATTCCTGAAATAGGGTAGATCACCATCACACCATAGCACACGCTAGCAGAGATTGACAAGGCAAAAGCGAAATGAGTCACACGCTTTGGAGACCATGTCCTTGTCTATAACAGCGAATGCCTCCATCATGGCAGCCTTCAGAGAGTCAACAGTGTTGTGGGCGTGCTTGTTAGTTTTGGCCTCGATTACGCCTCAAATAAATAGTCAAGGGGTTGCAGTCGGATGAGGAGAGCAGCCACAAGTCCGGCGACTAGTGTTAAGGAACATTTGTTGAGCCTGGGTTGAATTGGCTTTGTGTGCAGGAACGGAGTCCTGCTGGAAGACGTAAGGGCGTCTGATAGCGACCTCATCCATCCAGGTCTTCACCACGCTCCTCAGTACCTACCGGTAGATCTCGGCGCTGACTCAAGTGGCAGATAGGCTGCAACACTCTGTATATGACACCTATATGAGCTGTTTTCTTTTTATTGAGATAAATATTTTTAAAAAAAAAATTTGATTATAATAAACTTGTAAAGTACGTAACTCTACTTTTGTTTCATAATTTCAATATTTCATATAACAATGCTCTGTCTCCAATATCCCTATCACGATAGGATCAAATATAAAATAATTATCTTTATTAAAATTGAAAATAGAAAGCCTTTATCAATGCGAGATTAATTTATTGTTATTTTTATTTTAATATTAATCTTATTAATTTCGGAATAAAATTTCATCATCAGAGTTGACCCGTATTGTCCATTTTTTAAAAAAATTTTTTAATTTTTTTGATATTACGTCCGTGAAATGAGTGTTATCCGTGCTGGTGTTGTGGCGGGTATGAATTCAAATTCCGATTGACGAACGAAGAAGCAAGGCATGCTGGTAGTTTAGAAAGATAGGTCGTTCATTTTAAAGCATTGGTAGGTCAGAATTATTAAAATTGAAAATAGAAAGCCTTTATCAATGCGAGATTATTATTTTTTTTAACATTAATATTATTAATTCTGGAATAAAATTCCATCATCAGAGTTGACCAGTATTGTCTCATTTTTCAAAAAATAAACAATTTATTTATTTATTTTTTATATAATGTCCGTGAAATGAGTGTTATTCGTGCTGGGGTTGTGGCGGGTATGAATTCAAATTCTGATTGGCAAACGAAGAAGCAAGGAATGCTGCTATTTTAGAAAGATAGGTCGTTCAATGCTTACAAATAAATGACCTATCTTTCAAATTATCTTGATATATTAAATATATATATATATATATATATATATATATTATATATATACAGGGTGGTGCAAAAGTCACGCATTAGTTTGAATCAGTAACAATGATTCAAACTAATGCGTGACTTTTGCACCACCCTGTATATATATTAAATATATATATATTATATATATTATATATATACATATATTATATATATACAGGGTGGTGCAAAAGTCACGCATTAGTTTGAATCAGTAATAATGATTCAAACTAATGCGTGACTTTTGCGCCACCCTGTATATATATATATTTATATATTAAACATAAAGAAAGAGGCAAAATGCCTTCATAAAAACCATGTGTTAGATGCAGATATTTTTATTAAAATCAAAATCAAAATAAAAACTTCTTTTTAATCTAATATTTCCCTTGACAAATAAAAGGTATTAACCTTATTTTTTCCGTAACAATCTTTCCTGGTCTTAAAGAAGTGACGTCCGATGTTATGTGGACTAACAGTGTAAGTGTCTGTTTTAAATTGAACTTAAATCGTGCATGGTCGCTGGTAGGTATACATTTGGGAAAGTTCTTTTTTTTAAGCATCTTCAAAATTTTAAACATAAAGAAAGAGGCAATGCCTTCATAAAAACCATGTGTTAGATGCAGATATTTTTTATTAAAATCAAAATAAAAAATAAAAATATATATTTTTTTTCTTTTTCATCTTGACTTTTTTATCTAATAATTTCGCCTTATATATATATATATATATATATATATATATATATATTCTTTGTATTTTCTGTAAGACGTGGTGCTAAAGGCGCTGATGAAGAGCCGTTTTGGAGTAGCTTTGTTAATTTATAAAATAAAATAGAATAAAGTATTTTCAAAATGTTTTGGAAACGATCGTATGCCAAAAAAAACCCAAAAAAACAAAAAAAACTACGCCATACTAGACTTGATGTTCTAATTCTTGGAACAATTGTAATGTTCTAATTCCTTATATATATATATATATATATATATATATATATATATATATATATATATATATATGCGATTTTATGAAGGCTTACCAAAGCATTCCGTTCAGGAGACCAATGATCACCATGAAAGACTTTTTCTTACAAATATTATTTATTCAAATTAAATGTTTTTTCCTACTGTGGCTTGGAATGGTAACTTGTGAGCAGTGTCTTGAATGTTTTAGTTTTTTGTTTGGGGGGGGGGGGAGATTTTTTCACCATTGTGCCGCCCGACGTTAAAATGTATTATTGCACATTGTTCCGGTTTTTTGGGGGGTTTTTGAATGCATTTGGGACCGATTATTTGCTTGGTGGCAGAAATAATGCACGAGCTACTTTTCTAAGACTTTTTTCTATGTTTTCCTTTTTATCTTTGTACTTATTTATTTTTTTATTTTTTTCCTCTTCTCTTCTTAAGTGACCTCTTAAGTTACCTCAATTTATGCAACGCCACATTGTGTATTGTCGGTTGCTGAAACCCTTATTCCAGACATTTAATTTCCCTGATGATCTGCCAAACAAGTACCTGCTTGGTAGTGAAACATGTGTAGGAAAAAACATTTAATTTGAATAAATAATATTTGTTAGAAAAAGTCTTTAATGGTGATCATTGGTCTCCTGAACGGAATGCTTTGGTAAGCCTTCATAAAATCGCATATAAAAGCTCTGTACTCTGTAATCGAGTATCATCGAGCTTATTTTTATTGGCATAACCCCGGTCTTCACTGAATAGTCTATTTTATAAGTGAAAAATCTAAACATATATATATATATATATATATATATATATATATATATATATATATATATATATATATATATATACCCGCTGTATCTACCCGATATTGTCCAGGAGTCATTTTACTTTCGTTTTGTTATCACATTTCTTTTACCAAATTATTTTCTTTTAAATAAGATTTTGAAAGTTAGATTTACTTATTATAGTTTGTTGTTTTATTTATTTATTTATTTATTATTTATTTATTTATTTATTATTGTAGCTGTGTTTACGAAGACTATAATTATTTTTGTTTCTTTTTGTTCCGTCCATTTATTTTTCGTTCCGTCCATTTCCAGGTGGTTCTTCCCTTTGTTGAACGATATTTCCATGCCCATCGTTTATATTTCATTGCCTCACCAACTTCTCCAAGTTCATCTGGCATGGCATCAAGCAAAGAAAAAGAGATGACAGCAACGTGAGTACATGAACCCCTAACCCTATGAACTTATTCCACTTGAACCCCCCTACCTCAACGAAAATACCCTCCCCCGACTAGCAGCAAAATCCCACCCCTTCACTGTAGAGGTCTCCAGATGCCGGAAGATTTTCTACTCTGATAGCTTCTTTCGGCATACCACTTGCTTTTGGAATCCCATCCCTGCTCCCTGTTCCCCCAAAATTCAGAAATTTAAATGTATTGTTAACAAACATCTTGCTGCCTAAATCCCCACTTAGTATGCTCCCTATGAATCTGGCCCCTAATCATAGTAGCCCCTTACATCCCAGTGGCAATGTGCTTTGTTTGGGGTCAATAAAAGATTTTAAAAAGAAAATCTTAATGTGCAGGCATAATAATAAAAAAAAAAATCAAATCTATTATTATACTAAAACTGAGTTAATCAACGTTTGTTTCCCTAGGGCTTTGCTTTTATATATTTGAATCCCACAAAATACATGCTAAAATATTCCTCATTTTTGGGATTGAGATATGTCTGAAAAGAAAAAAAACACTTCCATTCTATTTGTTCTAATTAGCCGGAATTTGCAATTAACTCACCAAGTGAAACAAATTTTATTCAGTTTCTATCTATCACTATCACCATCTTTTTTTGTTATATTGTGAAGGCGTCTTGAGATTTTGACGTAAATTTAGTGACGATATACCCTGCTGCTGGCAAATTTGACTAACAAGGATTTAAAGTGGCACCAAGTGAGATATGTGAGAGTAAATATAATGAAGAGTTAAGTTTTCATAGATTGAGATGTGGGTTGGCTAGAATTGTCAGTCAGTGTAAGCTCTCTCTCTCTCTCTCTCTCTCTCTCTCTCTCTCTCTCTCATATATATATATATATATATATATATATATATAATAGAGAATAGTAGTTTGCTTGAAGCATTGCTGGGAATAGTAGTAGTATGTTTAAGAAGGCTGAGGGCAATGCAAAGTGCCGGGTAGGTTGTAAGCTGGAAGGAACAAAAACAATAAATCGAATTCGAAATGTGACTTACTATTTATATTTTCTTAAAATCTTACATAACAGCAAGTGTGGTGCCGGCTGTTTGTGTGTTGTCCGGATGATTATTAAAAATCATTTATTTAATATTTCGGGAAAAAGAAACTTCCCTTTGTCAAAAATAATAAACACCAAAGAAAAACTCCGTCTGCGTAGAGAATCTACCAAAATGGATGCCCCAATCATTAATCCCAATCAATTATGTAAGATTTTAAGAAAAATTAAATAGTAAATCACATTTCGATTTATTATTTTTGTTCCTTCCAGCTTACAACCTACCCGGCACTTTGCATTGCCCTCAGCCTTTTTAAAACATACTACTAATATATATATATATATATATATATATATATATAGTGTGTCAGGTTGTATATGAAAAGAAATCAAATAAACTGCTCGATCATATAAGAGAGCTAATATAATTTATTTAAATACTGTATATTACATATTTCAGAAATGTACCACGGTTTCATTTAAAAGGGGAGATTTAGACATCTTTAGTAAATCTCCGTGCCCAGTGGAATCATCGGCAAGCTGAAACGATTGTAGTCACGCCCGATAGTGAATGGCGTCAACAATGACAGATAACAGATACACCGTTTTCTGTCATTGTTGACGCCATTACATATCAAGCAGTGACTACAATCGTTTCAGCTTGCCGATGATTCCACTGGGCACGGAGATTTACTAAAGATGTCGAAATCTCCCCTTTTGGATGAAACCGTGGTACATTGCTGAAATATGTAATATACAGTATCTAAATAAATTATATATAAATATATATATTTTTTTTGTTATCAATTTTTTTATACGTACATAAAAGTCATCAGCATGGCCAACTTAGACAAGGATCGAACCTTCGATATTGATGTCTATAGTCCAGCGTCTTTACCACTGGACCAAGACGCCCTGTCTAGAAATATGTACGGTTTTTATCACCTAAATATTTTAATGTATTTTTATGTAATTATTTATATTAACGAAAAATATGTTCTATAAAGTTAAGGGCGACTAATAATGCAATTGTCTGCATCTTAATCACTTCGGAAGTGAGACAATCGAAATAATAGTAAGCAAAAAAAACAACGAAGGCTGCAATCACCAATAAAAATAATTACATAAATATATATATATATAGAATATAGAAAGAAAAAAATCACATATATATTGCAACTGTCAACATAATACTGACAGTTGCAATGTGTATGTGAATTTTTTCTTTTTATATTCTATTCTTGCTCTGTTTCCTACATTGAGCTCTTAGATTTCTTACCAAAATTATTCACTTTAACACTATATATATATATATATATAATTTATCTCTCTATTTCTCTGACACACTAGGGACAGTATGTACATGCAATATAACAATAATAAAAAATTATATTTATTATTATACTAAAGCTGAGTTTAGCAACGTTTGTTTCCCCCCCCCCTCCTCGAAGACTTTGTTCCTAAATATTTTAATCCCACAAAATACGTGCTAAAATATTGTTCGGTTTCAGAATTAGGCTATGTTTGAAAAAAAAACCCAAAAACTGTTCTAATTAGCCGTAATTTGCAATTAACTCACCAACTATCTCATCTCTTACCAAGTTTCTAACTATCACTCTCATCTTATTGATACATGAGTTTGATCGTGAGTTTGGATTTAACATGTATATCATGCTAAATCTGAATTGATCAACGTTTGTTTCCCTAGAGCTAAAATATTGCTCAGTTTAAAGATTGAGTTATGTTTGAAAAGTCTTCCATTTTAATTGTTTTAATTAACCGTAATTTGCAATTAACTCACCAAGAAATGTTTACGGTACTCACTGGAGACTGGTTCTTCAGCTAGTTTTTTTTTTTAATTTGTTTTATTTCTTGAAGAAAAGCTATGATTTTTTTTTTTGTCTTTTCCTATCTCTTTCCAGACTGTTCTGCAAACTGGCCCAGTCTCTTAGAAGCAAAATCAATGCATTTGGCCATGATGTCAATATTTCAGTGAGGTGTTTACAAGTGTTGGTCCAGGCAGTAGATGCCAGGTAAGTCGATGAATTCATTCCTCAGACAGTTTTTCTTCTTCTGTAGACTGACTTCACTACAACATAGTAAATAAATTGAATACATTATTGTGATACTATCAACTACACACACATACAGCTGGGACCACTGAGATGTGAGATAAGTAAAAGATGATAGGGAATACCACAAATCCATTGAACTCCCCAGACAGGATGGCGCCCTGACAATTAGTTGTTAGCAATAAGCGGAGAAAAAAAATGGGTGTGGCCGGTTCTGGTGGTCGTCTGGGAGTGACTGGGTGGAAGACCAGACATTTAGGATTTCCGGTCAAGAATAAATATATTTGGAGGACTGCCTGTCGAGAAAAGTTCTGCTCGGGGAGATCGCTGAGGGAGTTCGAGAGTCAATGACTCGGTGTTATACAAAGAAGATTGTCACTGGAGCTGACATGGCTGGACAATGATCAACAGACAGTGTTTGGGGAACCTAACCACAATGGTATCATACACGCAAACACACACAAACACACACACAAACGCACACACACACAACTTGTCTTATGTTATTTTTAATGTAGCGCGACCACTGAGACGATCCTCGGGCTACATTATAAGATCCTTAAAAGTTGGTCCTCATGACTTAGTTGGATAGAATTGGTTAGAGTATAATGCATGTTTTGCTCAGACGGACGGGACCCTGATCACTGTCGATGTCCAAAACTACATAAATGGAAAAATTAATTCCTCAGACGCAGTCTTTTTTTCTTCTTTTCTTTTCTTAAACAGTGAAAAACGTAGAAGATTAGCCAAGGTGGCCGGCGTTGTCCGAGCCGCACGCTCGCTTCTAACTCCACTATTTTAGACCAACGTGACTACAAAATATTAAGTAGCACATTATAACTTTTGTACATGATTTACTTTTAATCAGTTTGTTTAAACCTGAAGAAATAAATAGAAATAAATTCATGCCTGTAGTCACTACTGCCACCAATACAGCTACAATTTTTGACCTTGTGTCATACATGGAAGTTTATAAACATACCTTAGCCACTCGTTCCTGCATGCGTCCCATTGTGATCCTGCCCGACTGAGGAAACGCTACCTGCAAAAAACTCTGTTCATATCACGAAAAAAGGACCAAGTCGAGACAAACTGTTGAAGACAAGAAGAGGTTTATTCGCCTTGTTCTTGTTACAAATCACTGACCTGACCTCGACTGAACCGTATTTGCTATTATTCTAAACTAACTAAATTATAATCGGCCAATATTTAAGAGTATGAAGTCGGAACCTTGAAGAATGTTTGGAAAACTCAGGCAAAATGGACAAGTCATAGTCGCAAACACAAAAAAACTATGAAGTTTGAATTCGCTAAAGTTGGTTCTAGTGACTTGGTCAAATTACACTGTATGCTCTTCTCGGACGGACTGCCAACGTCCGCACCTACATAACTTTGTATGCCTTATCGAGAACTATATGTAAACCTTAATCTTATATCTGTAGCTGATCAGCTGAGAAAGTTATTTATACAAACATGCACACTTTATTATGGAAATCGCTCCAGACAAGGCATGAAGTCACTTGATCTAAGGAGCTAAAAAAAAACTATTACTTCAAGGTCAAAACCTAACCAACGATAAGTGTTATATGGATAGATTCTGACCCATAAAACAGCAATTCTTCCCCCTTTGTCAGAGACATTGCTCATGAAATGTGAGGACTAAAGGACAAAATAAGGGAAGCAAGAGTTACGAGGCTGCCGAAAGTAAACCCAAGTTAGTCACTTTCTACTCTCCTGAACTAACTACACACTGAACAATTTCTTTATTGTCCGCAATTACACGAATTTTACTCTTGGGAAATGAACAGAAATATGGACGTTTGGCCGCTTACGTTGTAAGTCTACTTTTTGAGATTACATCCATTTAGGGCAAGTGAAGCGCTCTTTAGCTTGATAGTGTCTCGATAAAATGACTGGTCCCCATCACCTCACTGAGTTGGCGTCACGAAGGGCATCCGGCTTGTAAAAAATGTTGCCATAACTAAGAAAATTGCTTCCAAAGAGAATCTGTTGCATTTCAGGTTATGTATTTTTTTTTTATGGAAGTTGCTCCAGACAAAGCATGAAGCAACTTGATGTAAATAATTTTTTTAAAAAACTACTTCAAGGTAAAAAATTAGCCTACGATAAGTGTTAAGAAAACAGCAATTCTTCCCCCTTTATCAGAGCGATCGCTCATGGAATGTGAGGACTAAAGGACAAAATAAGGGAAGCAAGAGTTACGGGGCTGCCGAAAGTAAACACAAGTTAGTCACTTTCTACTCTCCTGAACTAACTACACACTGAACAATTTGTGTTTCGGAATTTTTTAGATGAGGATTGATGATTTGGATTATTTGGATTATTCGAACTACTGTTCTCATCTTGGATTTTATTCTCTATTCTAACAATGTTTCATTAGCTGATCAACTGAGAAGGTTATGGGTGTATATACAAATACACAAACATATATACAGACTTGATATTATCTTTCTAAAATTTTTAGATGAGGATTGATCATCATCATCATCATCATCATCATCATCATACTCAGTTTAACGTCCGTTTTACATGTTGGCATGCACTGGACGGCTTTAAGAAATTGTCTTCCAAACTAACCTATTTCTGGCCAGGTCTTTATTGATCCCCCCCTCTCTCTCTCTCTCTTTCTCTCTCTCTCTCTCTCTTCCATTTTTATCATTTCCTCCCATGTTTTCCTTGGCCTTCCCCTGTTAACTGAACCTGCTACCTCAACTGTTCTACAACTACCAACCCAAGAACTCTCATCCATTCTTTCAACGTGGCCATATTATCAAAGTATTTTGCTCTATACTGTCCAGATTATAACTTCCTCTGAGGTCATCAGATCTAAGCCTGTCTTTAAGACTCACATTACACATCCATCGTATCATTCTCATCTCATTTCTTTCCATGCAACGCATGTCTTCAACCCTCACTGGCCAGGTTTCACTTCCATACGTCATCACACTACGTACACATGCCTTTGTCGACAATGGTAACGCTCTGCTGGTTAGTAATGGCAGAAGTTCCCTGAACTTACCCCATCCACTCCTAACTCTTGCAATCACACTAGCACCAGCTCCACCCTGTGCTCCAATGGTATCATCACGGTAACAAATCTTCTCGACAATCTTTGGATTATTTGGGAAGGTGAGATGCCACTTCCACCAAAGACGCCAATCTTTTACCTAACCTATTGATTTGATAAAGAAAAAAAAAAGATTCCTTCAAATATTGTGACCATTTTAATTTTTTTCTTTTTTCTCCAAGGTCTGTGGTGAAGAACAGTCCAGAGATTATCCGTGCCCATTTCTTACCCTTCTTCAATAACGCAGCAGCAGACCTGGCCAATTTGATGGATAATCTTAATCGGGGTCGTTTCAGCCATGTGAAGGGCACTATTACCCGTGGCGCCACCAGTCTCAACTATGTCCATATGGTACTTCTTCCAGTCCTTTCTTCATTTTTTGAACATCTTGGACATAATAGCTACGGTGCTGATTTACTTGGTGAGACCATTTTTTTTTTCTTTCTTTTTGGGGGCTTTTCTTTCTTTCTTTTTGGGGGGCTTTTCTTTCTTTCTTTTTTGGGGTATTTTCTTTCTTTCTTTTTGGGGGCTTTTCTTTCTTTCTTTTTTTTTGGGGGGGGAATTTTCTTTCTTTCTTTTTTGGGGGGGCTTTTCTTTCTTTCTTTTTTGGGGGTATTTTCTTTCTTTCTTTTTAAGGGCTTTTCTTTCTTTCTTTTTTGAGGGATTTTCTTTCTTTCTTTTTTGGGGAATTTTCTTTCTTTCTTTTTGGGGGGCTTTTCTTTCTTTCTTTTTTTTTAGCTTTTCTTTCTTTCTTTTTGAGGCTTTTCTTTCTTTCTTTTGTGTTTTTTTTCTATTTTTTTTTGTATTTATTTTTTTTTGCTTGTTCACATTTTTTTTTTAATTTTTATTTAATTTTTTTTACAGTATTGAAAAAAATATCCACATTAATTTCCCTCAGAGTCAAACAATAGAAAATTTTATTTTATCATCATCATCATCATCATTATTATTATTATTATTATTATTATTATTATTATTATTATTATTATTATTATTATTATTATTATTATTATTTCATAGTAGTCTCAACTTTTGGATGTTTTTAGTTAGACTTTTCTTTTTTGAACATCAATTTCCTTAACTCTAGACATTCAAGCTTTACCTTAACACTTTCGCTGTTCCTAACAGGCAAGCCTTTTGAAGAATTGGAAAATGAATTGTCTCGTCAATCTGTTTAAGCCATTTATGGTGGCTTTTCGTTATGGTTCCAAACGTTCCAATTACAACGGAAATCACCTTTACTTCTTTACATTTCCATAGTCTAACTAATTCCCATTTTAGATCTTGATATATTTTTTTGTGTTCTTTCTCCTGCACTCTGGTATCGAAGGGGCAGGCTATACCAATGATTCAACACGTTCTCTTGTTTTTGCTTAGAAAAACTAAGTCGGGTATAGAATGCTCAAGAACCCTATCAGTCTGTATGCACATGTCCCAAAGAAGTTTGACATTGTCGTTCTCCTGTACCACTTCTGGCTTATGCTCACATCACTTTTCATTGTGGTCCAATTCGTAAAGTTTGCATATATTCCAGTGTAGTACCTGAGCGACTTTGTCGCTTATTATTATTATTATCATTATTATTATCATTATTATTATTATTATTATTATTATTTTTATTATTATTATTATTATTATTATTATTATTATTATTATTATTATATTTTATATTTTTTTTACTAATGAATCACCACCAAGGCTAACAAAACACTCAAGTTAATGAAATGGATAGATTTTTCAGTTGAATGATGAAGAATATTGTGAAAGGATTGAATAGAATAAACAAAATGTGATTACTTATGAGAAACATTTATGACAAGTATTTGTTGACGTTGGATTTGAAGACGGTCATGTGGTAGTCAGCAGGGAAGCAGTCCGTGGTAATGTGTTCCGCACGTGAGAAGTTATCGGAAAAAAATTTGTTCATATAAATTTCGTTTGATGTTAGGATTGGCTTCAAAATTCAATTGCAGTTCCTAATTTCGACACAAGGCACGTGAAGAAGGCCGGAAGGCAAAGCAGCCGATACCTAGAAACAACAACAGAAACCGTAATGAGGAGATCAGTCCAAGGGTCTAACATATACAGTTTTCTTGACGGATTTTCAAATTCAGACCCAAATAGCATTTAAGCTGGCAAATTTTCATTTGTTATTGTTGGACCGTGTTATTGGAAATATAATAACTTACTTCTCTAAAATTTATTCTAAAAATAACTTAGTCCGGCCCTGATGACTGCTTGTTTAAATAATCACCTAAAACTAAAAAAATCAGCAAGGGGATAACTCATTTTAAATTGAAGAATATAATAGGAGTTAATGCTAATTTTTTTAATGTATTTATTTAAAATTGTACTGTTTTAGTCGACCTGACAATATAATTTGATTTGGGAACAATTCATTTTTAAAATGGGTAAAGTTGGAATTGTTTACTTTGGTGACATCAGATTAATCAGCAATCATCATCTTTGCTGATCGGACGATCTCATTTTTTTTTTTAAATGTGCGTCAAAGGTGATAACGTACGTATGAACATGAAATGGCTTAGCGTATTATTAGATAGATTATAATGTTATAAATCTATGATGATATTATGACACCAACTAACTGTTTTTTTGTTGTTTTTTTTTTTCTTCTTCTTTTTCGTTTCAGTTGGTGAAATTCAACTAGCCTGTTACCGGATGTTAAACGCACTTTTCTCTTTAGGAACCAGTGGGTCAGCATTTATTCACAGGTGTGTTTGAATTTCTTTTGCATTTTTTTTTTTTCAATTATCCAATCAATGGCTGGGTTATACCAAAAATAATTTCTTGTGACGAAACAATATCATCACGATTATTCTGTTGAGCCTATATATATATATAATGAGATAAGTGTTACTACAATTTGAAACACCGTTGAAATGATAAACTTTGACATTTTAGAAACCAGACAAGTTGACGCGAGATTTTGTCAAATAAATAAATTATTTATTAAATTGAGGATTTAGCAAAATCAACTAAAAAAATTATTTAATAAATATTTCATTTATTTGAATAAATCTTGCGTCACGTTGTCTGGTTTCTAAAATTGCAAAGTTTATCTATATATATATATGTATATATATATATATATATACAGGGTGGGCCAAAATAAGGGTCCTATCTTTAAATTTAAATAACTTCCACAAAAGGACCCTTATTTTGGCCCACCCTGTATATATATATATATATATATATATATATATATATAATGATATTATAGAAACCACATCAAATGTAGAGAAATGTGGTTTCTATAATATCAAAATATTTTATTACAGTTTTAGTCTTACAATATCGAGCTACAATGTGTTATAAAAATTTATATTTGTAATATATATATATATATATATATATATATATAAAGCTCTATTTTACCATTTGATAAAATATTGAGCTTCAAATAGTTTTGCAAGTTGACAATAACATTTATTCGAATAGCTCTATGAAGGAGAACTTTTTATTAATTTTAAATAATAATGATATATATATATATATATATATATATATATATATATATATATATAAGATTGGTGTGTGTATGGAATGAGGTGAAAAGCGACAAAATGACTATGTAAATATTTTAAACACAAAAACATGTTTAAAGTGCCCACCTTTATCAATATTTCGACCCATGATGAGTCTTATCCATGGAATGAATTATATTAAGTAAAAGTCGTTGTAAGTAAGTATAGAGAATTGCTGAGGTAGTGAAAGTGGGAGGAAATGGGTTAGATGGGGAAGAATGTGAAAACAGGGTGTCTGAAGAGTGGTAGGTGTTTGGGGAGAGTTGGGGTAGTTACTCATTAGGCTGCAGTAGTGTGAAGAGGGGAATGGGGAAGAACAGGGCAACATAAGAAAAGGAAAAAGACGAAACAGGAAAAGAAAGAGCGAGGGGTACTGGAATTAGATCATCCAGTATCAATAATGGTCAGTTTTTGTTTGTTTAGTACTTTTTAGTAATGATTGGAGATATTTGTAAAAAAACAAAACAGGTCTTTATACTCAACGTTTTTTCTTGTGAAATAAAACTGGATTCGATGAGGTGTTTTATTTTTGCAGATGTTTGTGCGTTAAAATGACTAGTGCACTTTTGGTGTCACCCAACTTTAAGGCTCTATTGTGTTCATAGATTTTTTAAGGGGACGCTGGGTTTCACGGATGTGTACTTTGTTGCAATCATGACAGGAGATTGTGTAGGTGCTAATGGGGCGAAGGTAGTTGTTTTTCTATTTTCTAAATATATTTTTGATAGTGAGTTAGATGAATTGTGTAGTTTTAAAGCCATGTTTGGATAGTGGATCGGTGGGCTAAGTGTGTGCAAGCACAAGGTGCCTACTTTGAAGAGGATTAGGGTCCCAACCCCATCACGTATTTGAAATATTTTTTCTGGCATACGGTCGGATACCTTATAGACAGGTCTCGTATATATATATATATATATATATATATATATATATATATATACAAAATTCCTTTCAAAAGAACTTTAGATAAAAATTATTTCACAAAAGCTTTTCAGTAAGGAATATTCAGTTCAAATCTGCAAGATAAAAGCTCAATGCTTTCCATAACGAACAAAGCCTTATATATATATATATATATATATATTGAAGACATTGCCAAGGCTGCCGCAAAGAAGGTTGGCTCCCTCTACCGTGCTAGTGGACTCCTTACACCTGACATTATCCTGTATCTCTACAAAGCCACCATTCGCCCATGCATGGAGTATTGTTGCCACATCTGGGCTGGTGCATCATCTACTAGTCTCTCCCTCCTTGACAAAGTCCAAAAAAGAGTAGTCAACCTAATAGGTCCCTCACTGTCAGCTAAGCTCCAGCCCCTGTCCCATCGCCGCAATGTAGCATCCTTGTGTTTGTTTTACAAATACTTCAATGGATTATGCTCCGATGAGTGTGCTGCTCTGGTGCCCCCTCGACGTAAATTCACTAGACTAACTCGACATTCTACTAAATCTCATTCATTCACTGTGGAGGTCCCCAGATGCCGGAGAGCATTCTACTCAAATAGCTTCTTTCCTCGTGCTGCTGGCCTCTGGAACTCCCTCCCTGCCCCCTGTTTCCCCGACAGTACTGACATGCAGAAATTTAAAACTAATGTAAACAGACACCTCGCTGCTCAGATCCCAATTTAAGCTGAACCACCAATCCTTCCCCCCCTTTTCCTTTTTTCTCAGTAGCCCCTTACGTTTACAGTGGCGTCCTGCCTTGTTTGGGGTGAACCATGTAAAAAAAAAATATATATATATATATATATATATATATATATATTGAAAATTAGTTCATAGAATAGTGTATAAGCATGGCAACACACTAGTAATAATAAGTGCACACACACATTATTAAAGTTGAACCAAGATATTCCGATCAATTCGTTCCACACTATTCATTTGTTTTTATACCAAATGAATATGGTCGAACAAATCGACTGAAATATCTTGACTAAGCTTTAATGATTTGTTTGTGTCGTTAATTCTACGAGTGCTTATACACTATTCCATAAACTAATTTTCCAATGATGTCTGTAATTTTCATTTCATAATTACTTTCTCATATATATAGCCTTTTTAGTTCATCTGAAAAGAATGTTATACCAAGTGTTTTTACAATTGTTTCAAAGTCAATTTATTTTGAGAACCTATATTTTCACAAATAAATTCAAATTCATCATTTCTTTTCTTTTTTTCTTCATAAGAAAATCCAAAACGATTAAAAATAAATCAAACACTAGTATTAGCATCGCAGGATAAATTGTATTTACGTCAAGCATTTTAAAATGCTGTTACTGGTTTAACATGCAATGTTCTATATCTATATATATATATATATATATATATATATATATATATATATATATATTGTTGAATATAAGAAACAACTCGTGTCTAGATATCCTTTGGTAGATACTTTCAATAGTCCGAATTCACAAAAATCTTAGTAGAAAATACCAAAATCTTAGAATTTAATATTAACAAACAAAAACTCTATATATAGAAACAAAAAAAAACAACTAATTAATAGATTGACTTTAATATCAGTAATAACATTCTAAAATGTTTATAGCTGATTAACCTCATCCCCCCTGAAGATGGATCCAAAAGTACTTGGAAGACAAATGCAAATTATGGCAAATTCATCAGCCAATTCCCCTCTGAAATTAAGATCCTAATTCGGACTATTGAAAGGATCTACCAAAGGATATCTAGACACGAGTTGTCTTTTATATTCAACAATACTTGCCTGCAAGAGAAGATGCTTCCTATATATATATATATATATATATATATATATATATATATATATTATAATTCTAAAGATTACAAAATTCATGACATAATTAATTAAGATCTTAAATATTTTAATCAAGCTCCGAAAATAAAACGAAAACTGACTTTTTGGAAACGCACATACATATTGATAACTATATTTTTGTGTTAATATTTTAACTAGCTTCAACAAGAGTTGAATTTCGGGGCTTCATTATAATGTTTAAAATTTTAATTAATTACGTCATAAATTTTATAATCTAAAGAATAATAATATAAAAGCTCTGTTTAATATAACCATTGAGCTTATTTTTATCTGCAGTATTTAAATATATCCTAGGGGATTCATGAGATCTAATTTATTAAAAAGTAAATTTTATATTATTTGATCTCCTGGGAATATCTTAATTGTTTTGGTGCTGTAACTTTTCCTTATATATATATATAATATATATATATATATATATATATATATATATATATATATATATAATGTGTGTGTGTGTGTATGTGTGTGTGTGTGTGTGTGTGTGTAATAAAAGTAGGTATAGAAACATACATATATAAATATATTTTTATTTTCTATGAAATAATTCAAATTATTTTGGTTGAAATTGAGTGGATTCATTTTATCAAACACTTGCAGTCTTAAATTGAAAGAGATTTTGTTTGATTTTTGATTTTTTTTTAATATATGTATATATTTATACATATATATTTAAATATTTACATTTGTTCATATTCACATACATAAACTAGTTTAAATATTGACACAGAAACATGTCTAAAGTTTTCATGGTTTCTGATATTTCGATCTGTCTGAAAGATCTTCATCATGACAAAAGAACTTTATTCATACCTGACCTACTCTTTCCCTTCCTCGTTTCTCACTAAATTGCTGATACTAGAATGTAGCATCGCTTCCTCCTTAGTTTATTTACCCTCGTTTCTATATACAAATATCAGCAAAAAATAAAAGGCTCCTATTCCTCATTTACCCCTTCCTTGCACCCCCATCAACTTTCATATCTGACCTACTCTTTCCCCTTCTCGTTTCTCAGCACTGTACGCCACGCCCTTCGACCTTTCACTTATTTTTTTTCCTTGTTTCTGTGTATAAATTCTTCACTCTCTGCGAATAAAGTTTTTTGCCATGATGAAGGTCTTTCATACAGATCTAAACTATAGGAACTCGTAAAAACATGTTTCTGTGTTAATATTTTAACTAGTTTGTTCACATGGTTATCCACTCGTTTCGTATACTAACGATTCCATTTTTGTCAGAAATTTTAATTTCATCTATTCAAATTTTTAAAAATCAACTTTTAACCAAAAACCGGTTCCAAAGCACTATATTATCTATGTTTTTATAACAGTTATATTGGCTACAATCGTTTCTGAAATATTAATAATAATCCAATAATAATATTTGAAAACAAAATGGAAATACAGAAAATAAAGTTCAGTCAGTTTTCAAAACTGTGATCATCATTTTTTTTCATACCAAAGTGTTTGGGTTATGATTAGGGGATTAGGGTTAGGGGATTAGGGTTAGCCGATGTAGTTTGATTTTGATTCAAAACAATTTTCTTGGACGTGTATACCTTTCAACCCAGACATCATTACCCATATAATTTACAAAGAGGCTGAATCCTTCTGAATTAGCTAAAGCACTTTGGCCCTGGTGCTACCAGATCAGGCTGTCTGAAGATACCGACTCCCTGACTTAAACTGCTTCAAACATTGATGTGATTGTGTAAAATATTTCCACTGTTTGAATGCATTTAAAGGGTTGATATGCTGTAAAACAAAACAACCAAACCAAACACCATGAATAAATATTTGAAGATATAAAGAACTTGAAGCATAAAAACTTTTACCAAAATGACTGGATTCGGCATTAAATAATCCAAAAAGGGTTGATATGCCGTAAAACAAAACAACCAAACTAAACCAAGCACCATGAATAAATATTTGAAGATATAAAGAACTTGAAACATAAAAACTTTTACCAAAATGACCGGATTCGGCATTAAATAACCCGAAAAGGGTTGATATGCCGTAAAACAAAACAACCAAACTAAACATCATGAATAAATATTTGAAGATATAAAGAACTTGAAGCATAAAAACTTTTACCAAAATGACCGGATTCGGCATTAAATAACATGAAAAGGGTTGATATGCCGTAAAACAAAACAACCAAACCAAACACCATGAATAAATATTTGGAGATATAAAGAACTTGAAACATAAAAACTTTTACCAAAATTACCTGATTCGGCATTAAATAACCCGAAAAAGGTTGATATGCCGTGAAAGAAAACAACAAAACCAAACCAAACTGAGCCCAAGCCCTTTGGTATAATCGGCTTTGAAGAAGAGATGAGCTCAGTTTAGGAAACTGACCGAAGACTGGACTTTTTTTTTGCATAGTCATTTTGTTTTCGAATATAACTTGACTATTAATATTTCTGAAACGATCGTAGCCAATATAGCTGTAATAAAAAAAAGTAATATGATGCTTTGCAAATTTTTTGATAAAAATAATTATTATGGCTCATTTAGGGGAAAAAAAGCTTTTTAAAGTAAAAGGGTGATTATAACTTCCCTACACATTATTGTGGGAATTAGTGTTGAACTATTAAAAATAATTTTAACTGAATATATATATATATATATATAATGTAACAACAACATAAAAATATACAATTCTTTTATATAGTTCAGATTGATTCTTATGAGAATCAATTTCCAAAGCAAAATAAAGCTCACTATTCAATATTCAAACCTTTAAAGAGTTATTTTTTTAAAATTGCAATAGAGCGATAAATAAATAAAATAGCAGATCAAAGTTATATAATACTGTAATTTAATGTCAATTTCGGAGCAAAAAATCTTTCACGTGTTTCTGGAGAAAATTCGCAACATACTTGAACAAAATCCAAGTCATTATATGAACGCCCACCCCCACCCCCACCCACCCCCGGGGGTCTTCAGAGATAATAATAGGCTGATGAAAACTTCATAAGATACAGGTAAAACGTCCAGGTAGAAAAGCTTTCAGATAAGAATCCGAATCGTCGAGAGCGATATAGAAGTAATACATGAACTTGATACTACAAAACTTGATATCAAAAATAAATAAATTAAAAAAAGTCAAATGTCCAGCAAAAAACTCAGATGCACGTGAAAAGGTTTTTCGGAAAAATCTTTTCAGAAATTAAATGAAAGTCAAAAATAGTTTTAAAAAGTTACCAAAAATATATTGATCAGGATTAAATATAGAATCGACTGAAAAATAATATTTTTCTTTTTCACTAGCTGAACAGTTTTTGTTAGGAAAGTTATTTATGTCAAAAAATATGGGGAACAATCGATTTTACTTTATATATGAGATAAAGCACTTTTTTTTTATTCGCACACCCAAAATTTGGAGTTGGTTTTATAACATTAAAAAGACATAAGCGATATTTTTATTATAATTTAGACCAGGCATGTAAGCCGAGAAAAGTCAAAAGTCCTTACCATATTGGCAGAATCTTCAAATCCGTATGCTCCGAATTTTCTCTAGAAACACGTGTAAGATTTTTTTACTCCGAAACTGTTGTTGCTGCTTTATCTTATTCAAGTGTCTTTTTTGTCTATTTCTTTCTTTTTACTACACACCTCCAATCCCCATCACTGTGGCTTGATTAGAGAAACCATCTCAGTGGAACTGGCAAGGTATATCAGTTTGTTTTCTGTAAGTTTAGTAAGCATGGGTTGAATGTTGACGCCCCCACCATC
Source organism: Sepiola atlantica (assembly GCA_963556195.1). Lineage (NCBI taxonomy): Eukaryota > Metazoa > Mollusca > Cephalopoda > Sepiida > Sepiolidae > Sepiola > Sepiola atlantica. The sequence continues at coordinate 64,200,345 of OY744546.1, read as the reverse complement.
TGAAAGTTAATACCATTACCACCGATATCCATGACCAAAAAAAAAAAAAGAGAAGAAAGTTTTTCAAAAATTGACGTAAAAAAAAAAAATCTTTGGATGGTTTACTAAAAAAACTAAACCTTTTTACAAAAAAAAACAGATTTTTTTTTGGTTGGTTTTTTTTTGTGTGTGTTTCGTATTCTTACTAAGATACTTTGAAATGTTTGTTTTTGTTAAATATTTGCAATTACTAACATTATTTGAACTGCACTCAGACAACTTCAAACAACATTGTTTTTTTGTTTGTTTTTTTGTTTTAAAATTTTTGATTGCTAATTTGTATTATTTTAATTATTCGGACTACTATACTCATTTTGGATGTTAATTTAACAACGTTTCGGCCGTTGTAACCTCCGACCGTCTTCAGGTGCATCGAAAATCGAACTATGGAATCTTTATGTCGATCACAAGAACCTATCTATATGGAATTTCGAACTAAACCCTTTATTTGATACATGGAGGTAGATTGTTCTCATTCCGTCAGCCATGAGCGGGTAGAAATGTTAAGCAAGTAATTTTAATGTTATTCTTACTTATCATCGCCTGTAGTGAGGATTAAACCTTCAACCTCCAGAAGACTGTCACTTAGAAATGATTGTTACTCAACGCCTTTATTCATTGCGCCACAAATCAAGTTTGAATAATCCAAATAATACAATTTTTTTCAATATGTCCAAGCATCACTATAAGAGGTTCTGTCCGTTCGTCAGTCTGTCACACTTATGTTTCAAATGGCATTTTCGGCAGTCTGTCACACTTAAGTTAAAAATAGCATTTTCGGCAGTTTGTCACACTTATGTTTCAAATGGCATTTTCGGCAGTCTGTCACACTTAAGTTAAAAATAGCATTTTCGGCAGTCTGTCACAATTAAGTAAAAAATAGCATTTTCGGCAGTCTGTTACACTTAAGTTAAAAATATCATTTTCGGCAGTCTGTCACACTTAAGTTAAAAATAGCATTTTCGGCAGTCTGTCATACTTAAGTTAAAAATAGAATTTTCGTCAGTCTGTCACACTTAAGTTAAAAATAGCATTTTCGTCAGTCTGTCACACTTATGTTTCAAATGGCATTTTCGTTAGTCTGTCACACTTAAGTTTTAAATAGCATTTTTGTCAGTCTGTTACACTTATGTTTCAAATGGCATTTTCGTCAGTCTGTCACACTTAAGTTTTAAATAGCATTTTTGTCAGTCTGTCACACTTATGTTTCAAATGGCATTTTCGTCAGTCTGTCACACTTAAGTTAAAAATAGCATTTTCGTCAGTCTGTCACACTTAAGTAAAAAATAGCATTTTCGGCAGTCTGTCACACTTAAGTTAAAAATAGCATTTTCGTCAGTCTGTCACACTTAAGTAAAAAATAGCATTTTCGGCAGTCTGTTACACTTAAGTTAAAAATAGCATTTTCGGCAGTCTGTCACACTTAAGTAAAAAATAGCATTTTCGGCAGTCTGTCACACTTAAGTAAAAAATAGCATTTTCGGCAGTCTGTCACACTTAAGTTAAAAATAGCATTTTCGGCAGTCTGTCACACTTAAGTAAAAAATAGCATTTTCGGCAGTCTGTCACACTTAAGTTAAAAATAGCATTTTCGGCAGTCTGTCACACTTAAGGAAAAAATAGCATTTTCGGCAGTCTGTCACACTTAAGTTAAAAATAGCATTTTCGGCAGTCTGTCATACTTAAGTAAAAAATAGCATTATCGGCAGTCTGTTACGCTTAAGTTTATGTCTTGGAATTTTCTAGATGAAGATTGATAATTTGGTAGTATTTTTTAGATAATACCCTGGTAATACCTGGTAGCTCTGGCATTTATAAATAATGCTGGTCAGGTAAGCAAAATTTTAAGAATGGACTCAAATACTGAGGCGGCCCCAAAATTATTCAATTCAAATCCGTTGATTTCAGGGTCTATTTACTCTGATTGGGTACCCTGAAGAAAGAAATTTGATGTTGAAGAGACCACAAACTTCCTATGACCCCACGAATACATTGCTGGCGATGATACATTGTTCAAATGTGTTTTGAAAACTGTGTAATCTATACAGGTTTAGCCATAAATAAAGAAAGGCAGAAGAGTATCACTCGCTAATTCAGATGTACACTTACCGGGTAACAAATTTAATAGGATAAGTTTTTTTCATACACATCGGTTGTAAGTCATATTTTAAGCGTTTTCATTGGCTAACATTTAACTTTTATTCTGACATTTTCAACTGTGCCATCATGAGATAAACAAGAGATAATTTTTTTTTATTTTGTAACATTAAAACTTTCTTATCAATAACTTTGTATATATATATATATATATATATATATATATATAACATAGATCCATGTAACCACAATTACATGATCAAATCGCGTTCCAAGAATTCAACATAACAACTGTTTGTGTACGATCGTTTCAGAGACCATAGGTTTTATTGATATTATAGATATATATTGGTTTTAAGTTCATTTTATCAGTATATTTGAACTTTTGATTATTAATTTATATATATATGCATATATATATATAATCATCATAAGTCATCATTTTTTTTCGGTTAAATGGCATTTATTTTAATATACAGGGTGATTCATAAGTCACTTAGCTATTTATTTTTGAAATTCTAAAGTTAAAAAATACGGTAATACAAAACAGAAAGTTTATTCAAGAAATTCATTTATGGGAGTTTAAAATTACAGCAAATTTTCAAAATTTCCACCTTCGTTCTGCATGCATAGCTCCATTCTTTTTTGCAAGGAATTTACGACGATTTGTAGCATATTTGATTGATTATGGTGTTGGGCGAAGAAGGCTTTCTGTTCACATCACGTTTCCATTGCCTTTCAACAAGTGTGGGAGATTCATCAAATTTGGCCATATGAATAACAATAAAAATTTGCTCTTCAATTGTAAATGACATACTGCCTGAAAAAAAAAGCACATATGATGATTTACACAAATTTAAATAAATAAAAATAAATATGTATAGAAACAAATATATAAACGAACAAATTTAAAATAACAAATAGCAGTAATTAGAGAGTAAGATAACAATTATCAAAAGTTCACAGTATGTTTGTGCTTCATATGGTAATCATTTTAAATAGCTAAGTGACTTATGAATCACCCTGTATGTAGTTAATTGTGCTAAGTTTTGTTATGATCAGAAATACGGTTTTGATGTTATTAAATTTTTTAAATAGATGATGAGCTTTTGAAGACCATATATATATTTATGCTTAGTTATGTCTATCGTAATATTTCGAGAGTAGAATCCCTTCATCGGAGGCCAGATTATCTGCTGAATTGACCAAAATTAAATGTTGTTAAAGTAATCTCTAACAGTCAGCAGATAATTCACACTCAATATGTAACCATTAAAAAGGGAACTCAAATAACTGCAATGTTACTATTACACTTGCCTCCCCACGAGGGCAGAGTTAGACACAAGGTCATTTTTTTAATGTTGGGACTTCATTGACCAAGGACAGAACAGACTAAGTGTAACATCAGAGCTCTGAGTCAAAACTGCAAGGTTGTTCAGTTGTTTCATTTTTAACTCACAATTAATTGTTTTTTATGTAGATGTGTTTTATATAGTTGATCTGATGTGCAGTTCAAATATTTCTGAAAAGTAAAGGGTTCATGTTTGTGTGTAAACTTTTATTTTTTTGATCAGTGGCAGTTGATCGTTTCTTTTTTGTTTTTATATATTTTGTTTGTTTGTTTTTTATCTGGGTTCATATCGCATAACACAAAAGAGTTGTTTGAATTTAGTCATTTCAGTTGGGTTTCGTGTAAGTTTTCCCCGTTTTTGGTTTTATTTCTGCATAGAAAGTTTATATTCAAGCTTTGATCTTAGACCTACACAGTTTTTTTTTCTTTTCTGATTTTGTTTTTTATTTAGTTAGTAGGGACAAAAATTTGGAAGGTGTTGTTATTCAAACAGGAAAGTTTTTTAAAAATTAAAAAATAATAATAGTAAAAATGGACAACGAAATCGAAACTAATTTGGTTTTAAACCAAAAAATGAATACCCCCCTCATTCTTAAATAAATAAATCAAAAATACAAGAATTATCCAATCTTAAAGAAATGTTGGTGCTTCTTTATTATTGGGGCAGATGGAATTTTCATTTTCATTTTAGAAGAGTACTTTCGCCTAACAATTTAATAAACATAGTAGTTAATAATGTTAAGAATGGCTTTCTAAATTATAACGTTATTATTTCAGTTTGATCCGTAAACTGCATAAGTACCCTTTTTATAATTTATTTTCTTACTAATTCTCTGGATTTTCCTTATGGGTTATGGTTACAACAAAAAAAAAAAAACAGTTTAGAATTATCTCCCTTTTCAACTGACTCTTCAAAATTAGACATGAATATTTTATCTGTCCCCTATAATACAGAAGCACCAAAATGTTCAGTATTTATTAAATAATAAATGAATGTTAATATTCAATTCAATTAATTTGACAAAAAATAAAAACAAGCATACTTCAGTTGCCACGTAGGGAAAGAGTGATAGAAATTTACACAGAAGAGGATACAGTAGCCCAGCACCTGTTCAAATTCACCTTGAATTGCTGTGTTGTTGGCGCATTTATTACCTATCTTGAAAATCTATTCCAAGGTCTAGGGACCCTTCTTTGGTTCAATCGAAATCGGTGGTGAAATAGTTTCTTGTGGTGTCCGCATAGACTTCTTTCTGGTGCAGGAGTGAATAATAGGTCCTGAGGTATATCGTAATGACCATTAAAGAGATTGTAGACCAAAATGAGGTCACCACGTAATCACTGGCGTTCAAGGGAGAAAAGGTTAAGTTTCTTGAGTCAGCTTTCATAGGGCAGATCCCATAGACCCTGCACCATTTGACTAGCCAGTCTTTGAACTCTTTCGTAATGACCATTGGGGAGATTGTAGGCCAAAATGAGATCACCGCATAATATGAAGTATTTATTTTATTAAAAGAGAAAAACTTATAGATTTTTATAAATTGCTAAGCTTTGAGAAACGCTAAATAACCCCATCCCCATATTAAGAATGGGTTTCTAAATAATTCTTCTTCTTCTTCTTCTTCTTATGTGTTATTTCCGAGCTACGATGGGGTCCGAAATGATGAATTTTTGTCTCCACTTAGCACGATCACAGTCTTGGTTTGAGTGAAGGCCGATTTTACAGATGTTTAGGGCGTCTGTCGATCTCATCAGGAGCTTTTCTCTCGGTCGCTTCCTGGCAACTTCTAATGCGGAAGTTTGGTGTCGTTGTTGGCTCTCTGGACATTTCCAAACGATCTGAGCCACCATTCTTTCATCTTGCCCTCAATCGGTGCGATGCCGTAGCACCTTTGGATGTCCTCATTGCAGACGCGGGCAAGCAGTGTAATTCCAGACATCCAGTGAAGCATTTTGGTTTCCAGAACGGCGAATCTTCACTCCGCCTTCCTCTTTCTAATAATTAGTATTTAGAAACACATACTTAAAATGGGGAGAATTAGCGTTTCTCAAGGCTCAGCAATTTCTGTAAAGTAACAAATTACTACATAATGGAAAAGATTTGCTCTAAATGTTGACCCCCTTCTGAATAATTTCGTCTCTATTGATCCCCAAACTTTACAAAACATATATGCCCATATTTTGTCCGCGGCAATGCTGAAAAAGAATATATCAGCTTTGTGAATGTGTCTTGTGTAGTTTCTGACTTTTAGGTCGACAACTGCCCTTTATATAATAGATAAATAATGAAAATTGTGAAGAATAGTCAACAGAAAAAAATAGGTGAAAAAAACAAAACAAATAGTCAACAAATAACTGTTACCAAAGACAATAAAAGTTACTTTCTACCTACCTGACTAATTTTTTTTGTGTTTTAAAGTATTTTAAAGCGTTTTTATTGCATTTTAATAATTCATCCAAATGCGATCGCGTTAGAGATACATGTTCAACATGGCCGAACCGGACATCCCGAAGTTTGCTTAATGGGTTTTTCGTCTTTTGGGGTGAAAAAAACAAACAAATATACAACAACTAACTGTTCCAAACACATTAAAATTTACTTTTCACCTAATTGAAAGGAGAAAAGTACAAAAATAAAGTCAGCAGATTTCGGAGATCTTGAGCGAACGTCTGTCAGTCATCTTGGATTTTCAGTGTAACGTAATATATTTGAGCAAACTTTTTTATTGAAATAAGAAAAAACGCTCTAAAATACTTCAAAAAACAAACAGATTAGGCAGGTAGGTAGAAAAGTAACTTTTCTTGCTTTTGGTAATAGTTATTTGTAAACTGTCTGTTTGGCTTTATTTCACTGCTTTTATTTTGTTGACTATACTTCACAATCGGCGAAAATGTTATTGAGATTGGATAATTCTGGCAGATTCTTTTAATTAAATAAAAATCTTTTAATTTTTTAATTAAATTTTTTTTTTTCATTTTCATTTAAAAAAAAAAAAATTATTTTTTTTTTTTTTTTTTATTTTTATTTTATTTTTTTTTTAATTTTTAATTTTAATTTTTTTTTTTTTTTAATTGAGGTACTCATTTTTTGGTTACAAAAAACAAAATTACTTTCACTGTCCGACTGGCTAGTCAAATGGTGCAAGCATGATCGACATAAAAATGATATTCAAATAACATTTTTTTGTTTTAAAAGTTCCTGTTATCAAAATTACTTTTACAGCAAATAAACGTCGGCTAATGAAAAACAAGAAAATAATTGCAAGAAGTTTCTGGTTTAAAACCATTTTTTTAAATTTTCTCCCATATTTGAAATAGACTTTGTGACCAATGGTATTCTGCCTTTACATTTGAACTCTCATCATCATATTCGCTGTAACGTCCGTTTTACATGCTGGCATGTGTTGGACGGCTTTTAGAAAATTGACTTCTAAACTTATCTCTAGTCAGGGTTCTTTGGAAGTCATTTCCTTAATTGAGGCAAGATTTTTATAGGTCAGATGCCCATCCTGGCGCCAACCGTGTGTGGTGATGGGGACCAGTGTTTTTATCGGGACACCGTCTCTAGGTGATTGCCCACCAATGCTAAATAGCGCCTCACCTGCCCTCTGTTATAAACAATTTAAAGAATGAAAAATAAAAAATAATGTATTGAACATAAGAATGCAAATATCGCACATATAAAACAGCGGTGCTTGTGGACTGTAGGGCCGAAAAAGAAAATTTATTATCTTTAATTTTAGGAGAGTCAAATAAGGGGGAGAGAACTCTAGTTTCACGTTTTAACCACGATGTATCTTTAAATGGATTTTACTATTGTAATTATTCTAAAATAAAGTTTTTTTAAAATGTATACGTAAAAGGATAATTTAGGAATAAAACAATCACAATGCATTCGGCACCAATGAAGAATAAAATGATTTTGAAACATAAAATGATTTTGAAAAATAAATTATCACAGAAGAAGGAAAAAATAGAAAATGAAACACGGGAAATAAAGTTTTTGAAATAAATGACAGTTTTACACTGGTAAACAAATGTCGCTCTGCGACCGGCCCAAATATATATAAATTTAATTATCTCTCTGATGGGCAGTCTGGATTTTGCAAATATACTGTTATTCCTAATGGACATTTTCCTTGCACAATTACCACATGGGCAACGCCACATAAACCCATCAGTTGTTTTTAATGTTGGCACAAGTCGCACGTCATGGCCACAGATGCAGGTTTACGCACCTGAAATTAATCTGTGCAATTGCAAGAAGTCTATTAGTTTTGCATTATCTCTGGTTAAATATAAAATATCTTGCAAGTTCAGTGTTAAAATTCATTTTAATATAAAGTGTGGTTGAAACTTGAAACTAGAGTTCTCTCCCTGCTTATTTGACTCTCCTAAAATTAAAAATTAAAAAAATATATTTTCGACTCTACAAGCCCAGAAACACCAAAATAGTTTTAATCTTAAAAAATAAAAAAAATGATCTGTGTGAGAACTAGTGAGTACAAATAATAATAATAATCATAATCATAATCATAATAATAATAATGATAATTAATAATAATAATCATAATAATTATTAATAATAATAATATCCTCCTCCTCCAATAAACATAAACTCATAGAATTTTGCTGCATTTGAATAACAAATTTTTTTTTAGTTTTCTTACTAATCTGTCAACACTTATCAAGGCCAAAAGCCACCTGATTTGTTTCGGGATTCTTTAGATGAGGATGGATGATTTGGATTATTTTTATTATTCGGACTAGTGTTCTCATCTTAAATGTGGCGCAACGGATAACAGTGCTATGTGATAATCAGTTTTTAATGACAGTCTTCTGGAGGTTGCATGTTTTAATCCTGAGTACAGGCGATACTAAGAATAGAATTATGACTTACTTATGACGATGTCTACCCGGTCAATCTACCCCTGTGGATTAAATAAAGGGTTCTATTCGAAATTTTGTACAGATTCACAAGTTTGATATAGAGATTCCCGAGTTCGACAAGATGCACCTGAAGAAGGTCGGATGTTATATCGGCCGAAAAGTTGTGAGAATAATATTCAAGATAAGAACAGCAGTCCAAATAATAAAATTTTTTTAATTTTTAATTTTTTTTTAATTTTTTTTTTTTTTCAATCATTTGCAAACTGCGGTATTTGCTTTTCCAGTTTCATGGCTTTTTCCTTTGCACATTTAAAGTTTTTTATGCTTTTCAAATAAACTGCACAGTTTTTTTTTAATTTTCTAAACAATGGTTTTATGATTTTTGTATTTTTTCAACATCATTTAACGCATCTACTAACATATAAAGTTATCTTGTTAGATTTTCAAAGTCAGCCCCAAATAGCATTTAAGCTGACAAATCAAACTTTGCTTCTGACTAGCCAATTTTCATTGGTTATCGTTGTACCATGTTATTAAACATATAAAGTCATCTCAGATTTTCAAAGTCAGACCCAAATAGCATTTAAGCTGACAAATCAAACTTTGCTTGTGACTAGCCAATTTTCATTGGTTATTGTTGCATCGTGACTGACAAAAATGTGTGCTATGTTTAGAAATTTGTAAAACTTGTATGATTTTTATGCCATCTTTATGTAACGTAACATATAAGAAACTAAGAAATTGTTCTTGTCTGAAGCAAAAGGAATCTATTCTTTATATTATCCTTTTTAAAATAGCCTGTATTATTTTAAAAGTTGAAAATAATTGATGCGTTATAGTCCGCACATTACGGCAGGTTACGTAAACCGCCGGAAAGTGCCGAACGAAAACTTCGTGTTTTTTTTTTTTTGCCGAAAAACGTTGGCCAATGTAAAAACGCTAGCAATCAGTAATAATCAAGAAAAAAACATTTGAATAAAACATGTTTTTTTTGTTTTGTTTTTTTATATGAAGAAAATACAATGAAAAATTAATGGAAAAATATGTAATTTTGTACGAAATTTTAAAAATTAAGGAGAAAGAGTTCAAATCAATGGGGGAAAACACTCATCTTTTGGTAAGTTTGATGAATAAATATTTATTTTTAACGAAAAAAATATAGTGAAACAACTGATAGCTAACAGTTTGGGTTTTTTATGATATTTTTTTTTCTTGCCAATTCTTTTTCAACCCTACCGACTAGGTTAGGGTGCTTTTCTGTTAGTGTTAGGTTAGGGTTAGGAGATTTTCTGTGAACTCAAGCGCAGACAACAGAAAAGAAGAAGGGGTAGAGGGGGTCGAAGGAAGCTGTGCATTGTGGAAATTTCGTTGAAGTTGAAAATAATTGATGCCCTCCCTCCATTGAAGAACTAAGTTTTTACAATCATTCGTTGTAGGGTTAAACAATTCCCTCCCTTCGTTTTTGAACTAATTGATTATCTAACTTTGTTGTAGACTTGAATTATTACCATCCTTCGTTGTACAACTAAATGATGACCTTGCTTCATCGTACAACTAAGTTAGTTCAATCATTAGTTGTAAAACTACTGGATTATCTCCCTTTGTCGTAGACCTGATTGATTACCTCCCTTTGTTATCTCCCGTAGACTGAGTAATCTTTTAAATAAATTGAAGCAAAATGTGTTACCAATAACATTGAACAACAATAACAAATGAAAATTGGCTAGTCAGAAACAAAGTTTGATTTGTCAGCTTAAATGCTATTTGGGTCTGACTTTTAAAATCCAACAAGATAACTTCATAGATGTAGATAGATATAGATATGTTTAGATTGTTCCTCTAATATATTAGTTCTTTTGTTTGTCTTAGTAAAATATAGAAGTAGGCTTTTTATTTAGAAAGAAAACTCAATCATTGTTTTTATATTTGTGTATTGTTTTCCCATTGTATTTTTTTTTTAAATAATATTTTGTTTCATTTTTTTTCCCGTATTGTGCAGGGACTTCCCAGTTCATGCCTTTGTTATACTTAGTATTCATATATATTCATGTAACTCTTTTAAAAATGAGTACATAACATGGCGTTCTATACTACAGACCACTTCATGGCGCACACAACTGAAAAGAACATAAGCTGAAGAGAGCCGGATGGCTAAGTCCTTCTTTGCTTGAAACCGACGGTACGAATGTTGTACTAATTTGCCTGCACCAAAATAAATAAAATGTTTGATTTTCAGAGATTTTTCAAGAAAATTAAGTCAACTATACTTAAAAATGTATAAAACTAGAAAAGTTCCCGTCTCAGTACGGGTAAAATTAGTTTCTCAAACAGAACAATTTTGCACCACTTTTATGTCCCCGTTTAGTAAGATTAAAATCAATATTTTTATTGACCTTTAAACGCATCTTCTTATTCTCAGGTGTGGGTCAGAATGTTGTTCTACGTATTTTGAATTATGATTGGCTCAAAATTTTTCTTCAAAAATCTCTGAAAATGAAACATTTGTCAATAGGCCTCCCTCCAGTCATCCTTTTCAGCTGCGTCATGAAGTGGCCTCTTGTATAGAACACCATGGTACGTAAATAGAATATTGTCGATTGTACTTTACGTGATGGAGGAAATAAGAACACTTATGATGTTGTCTTTTAAAAGGGGACAACATGAGTGTTTTATCTTTTAGTAGGGGTAATCAGAGGTGAACCCAGAAAAAGGGGGTGCATAAGGGCACGTGTTACAAATACAGTATTCCTTATTTTGGTTTCATGCCTGTTTAAATTATGTATAGATGTAGCAGTCGTAAACAGACCTATTTTCTCCCTCCGAAAAATGTCCCCATGGAGTGAGCTGGTCACACACTGACCAATCAGCCTGCATGGCGCATGAATTCCTTCTGTCGGCTGAAGAACTACTTCAGCCCCTGACAAGCAACGAGGATACACGTCTTTCTTTTTTTCGCTCTCCTGACCCTGTCTAAAGATAGTTGTTGACAGACCTCCGGCAGCTCTAAGAACGTCCTACTTTCCTCTTCCTCTCTCGGACACTGTCCAACTCTCTTTCCACATATACCCAACGGTATAGGTAACCTTTGTGAAAAAAATGGGTGAACATACAACAACCAACATGGTCAAAAAGTGGGTGATCAGTTTACGTTAAATTTATATAGGAAACTGATCCCCCTTCCTAAAATCTAAAATATTTGAAAAGAAATTCTAAAATACACAGAATTCTTAAGCGACCTGATCACAGAAATTTTTTATAAAAATTGTTGATGGTCAAAAAGTGAGTGATCAGTTTACGTTAAATTAATATAGGAAACTGATCCCCCTTTTTAAAATTTAAAATATTTGAAAAGAAATTCCAAAATACACAGAATTCTCAAGTGACCTGTATATTTTTATTGGCTGTATTTTTGTTTGATTTTCAATTTTTGAGTTATTCTACGACCTCGAGGTTTCACTTAGAATAAAATCCGGGACCATTTTATATACGGCGGGTTTACGAGGCTCAGAAAGCATCGATAAAACAATTATTTTTTAATAGTAATTTTAATTATTTTTTAATTATTTTTTTAACAGTAATTTTAATTATTTTTTAGTTATTTTTTTATAATTATTTTTACAGTAATTTTAATTATTTTTTTATAATAATTTTAATTATTTTTTATAGTAATTTTAATTATTTTTTAAATTATTTTTTATAATTATTTTTTTATAATTATTTTCTTATAATTATTTTTTATAGTAATTTTAATTATTTTTTTAATTATTTTTATAATTATTTTTTATAGTAATTTTAATTATTTTTTTCAAATTATTTTTTATAATTATTTTTTTATAATTATTTTCTTATAATTATTTTTTATAGTAATTTTTATTAGATCTTTAATTATTTTTTATAGTAATTTTAATTATTTTTTATAGTAATTTGTATTATTTTTTTATAGTGAATAGTGAAGCTAAATTTGATTATTCCGGTTTCATTTAGTCACTTAATTATTCAATAAAACAAATTATTACAAACTAATTTTATTAAGGTAATGTTGGTTTAATGTTTATTCATAAAATTAGTGGATGTAAGTAGCTTCTACAAATTTTAATGCATGAAAATTTTCTACGAATTATAAAGTCAGTTTATTCGACAGTTTAAATGCTTCCAAATTCCTTTCAAATTTTGAAGGGTCGCAAAGTAATTCATTCTTCCTTTTTTTTAACAAAAGATTAACATGGCTGACTTGTTTAGGAAGAAACCGAAATGCATTATGGTGGTTTAACTGCGTACTAAAATAATTTTTTTTAAATAATATTTTTTAAATTTTGTTTTATTTTACACTATTTTTATGAGTAATCCATTAATAGCAAATAAATTTAAAATATTATAAATTAATGATGTAAATAAAGAAGAAAAAGAAAAATACTAAATCATTCGTAGTAGCGGCATCAGCAGCATAAGAGAAGGGGGGCAAGGGGGTGACAAATAAATAAATGACCTAAATAAAGAAGAAAAGGGACAGACGAAAATAGTAGTAGTAGTAGTAGTAGTAGTAGTAGTAGTAATAGTATCATCAGCATAAGAGAAGGAAATATGATGACATAAATAAGTAAATGACCTAAATAAAGAAGAAAAGGAACAGACGAACATAGTAGTAATAGCATCATCAGCATAAACGAAGGAAAGTAAGAGGATGATGTAAATAAATAAATAACTTAAATAAAGAAAGAGACTAAAGTAGTCACCGTAGCAGCAGCAGTAACACAAGAGAACGAGAATAAGAGAAAGATGAGGTTATTAAATAACCTAAATAAAATAGAAAAGGAACAAACTATGGTATCAATTGTAGTAGTAGTAGTAGTAGTAGTAGTAGTAGTGACAGTTGTAATAGTAGCAGTTATAATACTGCTACTACTACTACTGTCACTACTACTACTACTACTAGGAGAGTAAGAGAATGATGTAAATAAATAAATGACCTAAATAAAGAAAATGAACAAATTAAAGTAGTAGTGGTAGTAGTTGTAGTAGCATCATAAGAGAAAGAGAGTAAGAGGATGATGTAAATAAATAAATGACTTAAATAAAGAAGAAAAGGAATAACTTAAAGTAGTAGTAGTAGTTGTAGTAATTGTAGCAGCCTAATAAGAGAAAGAGAGTAAGAGGGTGATGCAAATAAATGATCTAAATAAAGAAGAAAAGGAAAAAATTAAAGTAGTAGTTGTAGTAATAGTAGTAGCAGCAGCAGCATGATAAGAGAAGGAGAGTAAGAGGAGGGTGCAAATAAATACATTACCTGAATAAAGAAGAATAAGAGAACCTGAAAATTAGAACATTATAAAAATTGTAATATGGGGTTCAGGGCTGGGAGCAGAAGTACACACTAGTTATTTATAATTCTGTGCTGTGTTGTTTATTGGGGCACTTCTTGTAATAAAAAAACAGAGGCGAGCAATATAGTGTATGGAGCTTCATTCAGCTTAGAATAGTTTTGTACATAGATACGACTTATAGTTATCTATTGACTGGAGAGTTCTTATGCAAGGGAGATAATATTAGCCTTGGAAGTTATTATTATTTACTGGTGTACCTCCTCTATCAAAATGATGAAAGAAAATTATGCTTCACCAGTGTTCGCACTAATATTCATTTAAAATTATAGAATTACTGACGTAATTCTATAATTTTATATATAAATTATCAATATCATTTCTGATGACCTAAAGAAATATATTACTAAAATATACATATAAAATCATAGAATTACTGACGTAATTCTATAATTTTATATATAAATTATCATTATCATTATCATTTCTGATGACCTAAACAAATATATTACTAAAATATACATTTAAAATCATAGAATTACGTCAGTAATTTAATTTTTCATATATAGATTATTATTATCATTTCTAATGACCTAAAGAAATATATTACTAAAATATTCATATAAAATTATAGAATTACGTCAGTAATTTAATTTTTCATATATAGATTATTGTAAATTATTATTGTCATTTCTGATGACCTAAAAAAATCATCTGCTGTTGACTTTTAATTTAGAGTGAGGATTTTTTTTCTGAATTCATTTCAGGCATCAGGGGCTGTTTGATTTACTATTTGCTTTCTCGCTTCCCCTCACCACTTGTAATGGTTTCGTCTAGGGGCTAGAACAAAGCCACGTCGCTAACTTTTGTGTGATGGGACGGATTTATATTTATTTATATATAAATAAATACACATTGGTCTTTACTATAGATTGAGGATTCTTATGATCTTTGGCCGCAATCTCCAACAAGGGAGATAACAGATGAAACTACTTCATTATACTCCTGTACTTGCTCATAATCTTCAGTCCTGACATATCCTTCATCTTATAATGTCATTTTTCGCAGCACAATAAAATCTTTTACTTTAGAAAGCAACACATTACAATTGTTCATATTTCCTCCATTTTGAAAATTATTGTACCAATTTAGTGTTGTTTTGCTTGGTGGATTTCAATCTAACCTATGACCTTAAAATCTTTAGACACCGTCCGGTCCTTGGTGAATGCATGGGAGCCTTCGCGAGCTGTTTTCCTGTAGCTTTCTTGGAGCCCACCCTGAACAAATACAATAAGCACTCTGTGATGTACGGCATTGAAGGGAATATTGCAGAACACTCGTTAGAAGCACAAGGTGAGTCTCCATTTTTTGCGCTAAAATTTATTTCTTTTTAAATTTCTGCTGAATAATTTTTTGAATAAAGTATCAACTTCAAAAATTTCTTCATTTTAAAATTTATCAGACCAAAATTTCTTCATTTTAAAATTTATCAGACCAAAATTTCTTCATTTTAAAATTTATCAGACCAAAATTTCTTCATTTCTAAAATTTATCAGACCAAAATTTCTTCATTTTAAAATTTATCAGACCAAAATTCCTTCATTTTAAAATTTATCAGACCAAAATTTCTTCATTTTAAAATTTATCGGGCCAAAATTTCTTCATTTTAAAAATTATCAGACCAAAATTTCTTCATTTTAAAATTTATCAGACCAAAATTTCTTCATTTTAAAATTTATCAGACCAAAATTTCTTCATTTTAAAATTTATCAGACCAAAATTTCTTCATTTTAAAATTTATCGGGTTAAAATTTCTTCATTTTAAAATTTATCAGACCAAAATTTCTTCATTTTAAAATTTATCAGACCAAAATTTCTTCATTTTAAAATTTATCAAACCAAAATTTCTTCATTTTAAAATTTATCAGACCAAAATTTCTTCATTTTAAAATTTATCAGACCAAAATTTCTTCATTTTAAAATTTATCAGACCAAAATTTCTTCATTTTAAAATTTATCAGACCAAAATTTCTTCATTTTAAAATTTATCAGACCAAAATTCCTTCATTTTAAAATTTATCAGACCAAAATTTCTTCCTTTTAAAATTTATCAGACCAAAATTTCTTCATTTTAAAATTTATCAGACCAAAATTTCTTCATTTTAAAATTTATCGGGCCAAAATTTCTTCATTTTAAAATTTATCGGGCCAAAATTTCTTTATTCGAAAATTTTTCTGACTAAAATTTATTCATTCTAAAAATTTCTTGGCAAAAATTTCTTCATTCTAAAATTTCTACGGTCAACATTTATTCATTTAAAATTTTTGGGGCCAAAATTTATTAATTTTATAATTTCTCGAATCAAAATGTATTAATTCTCAAATTTCTCTAGCCTAAATTCTAAAATTTTTATGGGTCAATATTTCTTTATTCTAAAGCTTCTCAGGCCAAAATTTATTATTTCTAAAATTTCTAAAGGCATAATCAATTCATTCTAAAATTTCTAAAGTAAAAATGTATTCATTCTAAAATTTTTATGGGTCAATATTTCTTTATTCTAAAACTTCTCAGGACAAAATTTATTATTTCTAAAATTTCTAAAGGCATAATCAATTCATTCTAAAATTTCTAAAGTAAAAATGTATTCATTCTAAAATTTCTAAGGCCAAAATCTTTTCATTCTAAATTTCTAATGTCAAAATTTATTCATTCTAAATTTCTAAGGAAAAAACTATTCATTCTAAAATTTCTAAAGTCAAAATTTATTTATTCTAAAATTTCTAATGCCAAAATCTTTTCATTCTAAAATTTCTAAAGGCAAAATCAATTCATTCTAAAATTTCTAAAGTAAAAATGTATTCATTCTAAAATTTCTAAGGCCAAAATCTTTTCATTCTAAATTTCTAAAGTCAAAATTTATTCATTCTAAATTTCTAAGGAAAAAACTATTCATTCTAAAATTTCTAAAGTCAAAATTTATTTATTCTAAAATTTCTAATGCCAAAATCTTTTCATTCTAAAATTTCTAAAGTCAAAATGTATTTATTCTAAAATTTCTAAGGAAAAAACTAGTCATTCTAAAATTTCTAAAGTCAAAATTTATTTATTCTATAATTTCTAAGAAAAAAACTATTCATTCTAAAATTTCTGAAGTCAAAATGTATTTATTCTAAAATTTCTAAGAAAAAAACTATTCATTCTAAAATTTCTTAGGCCAAAATCTATTTATTCTAAAATTGATTGGGCCAAAATTTAATCATTCTAAAATTTCTAAAGCCAAAATTTATTTATCCTAAAATTTCAAATGAAATATTTTTTAAAACACTTTTCAATATTATGTACAACAAAGTTATGAATTATACTCTTTCTATGTAATGTTCATAATTCATATTTTACAATTTATAGAATTTATGAGAATTGTTATTAAATCTTTGAATTATTGAATATCCATTTTGCATAATATTTATATAATGATAAAATCCAACAGAATGTATAGAAGAATTAATGGAAAAGTGAAAATGACCGCAAAATATAGAAGACAGATTCAAATCCAAAACATATTTGTTTGACTAATATTTCGTTTCTTTATAAGCAGAAACTTTATGAAAGTGTGGACACTTGAACACCCGATGCTGTATTTCATTATTAACTAATTCGTTGTACAATGTAATATATATTTTTACATAGTGAGTTTCTAAAGCTTATAATTGAAACTTTTCTTCTTATTTTATTGAGAAAATATCTTTTTCCGTTTATTTTTTATAAGTAAAATTGTAACCCATAAAAAAATCGACTTTTCGTCGGCATCTTCTGCCTGTTTACATAAACAGCCGGAAGATGACGAAGCGCTTAGCCAATCAGATTGCGAGATAGTAGGTGACAATTTTCAATGTAGATTGGGTAAATCGTTAAAATCATCTGCGCCGACAGAAAATCTGCAAAATTTTGGAAAATGAAACAAAAAACTTATCGGAAACTCTAACCCTAAAAAAATGTAAAAAGACTGGGTTCTTTTTTCACCCTAACCCTAACTATAAAAAAAACTTTTTTTTCACCATAACCTAGTCAGTTTGGTTCAAAAACTGTACCAGTACAAAAACAATTTATCAAAACCAAAAAAAAAAAATTCTTAATTAAGCAAATCTTAAGTTCTTTGTGAAAAAAAACAACTTTTTTGTAAAAAAAAAAAAAAGTATAACAGTTGTTTGATTATATTTTTTTTCTCCCCAAAATATACTTTTTCATAAAATTTAAGATACAGTGACTGTTTTTTTAGGGGGGGGGGGGTTCTTGCTTTAAATGTGGTTTAATTATTTTTCCCTGTTTGATAGCGTCGTCATGTTTTCATTCGGCATCTACAGGCTGTTTACGTAAAGAGCCAGGAGATGTCGACAAAAAGTCGGTTTTATTATGGGTCACAAACTGTAACAGTACCCAAAATTGCTTTATAGTTTCTCTCTTTCTTTACTTAGCTCTGTTGTTTTAATACTATTTTCATCGATCCACATCTTATATTATATTCTAAGAAATCGCTCAAATCTTTGACAATAATACATTTCTTTTAGTAATGTTAGCATTGGAATGCAAGATAGTGGTTCGTACAGCGGACACAAGTGATGATCATTGCGCCTAAGCTGACTGCCACAACTTTTCTTATGACTTTTTTTCATACTAGAATTTTTGCAAACTGTCTTGAGTTTTGAGAATTAGAATAGCCCCAAAACATAAATATATTGGTGGTTGGGCATTTTTAGCAAGAGCCAACAAAACAAAAAAGGAGTGAAAATAACAAATAAGCAATAAATAAATGTTACCAAAAGCAAGATAAGTTACTCTTCTACCTGCCTGGATAAGTTTATTTGTGTTTTAACTTATTTTAAATCGTTTATTTGTTCAAAACAAACCTGATGTACACTCTGTTCAGTTCGAACGAAAAACAAAATGGCCGTCCATAAGACTTGCACGATGAGCCTTGATAATCGCTCAAAAATAGAAAAATTAAATAAAATACTGGTCGATATAAATCCAATAAATGTCACCAACTATGCTTAAAAGCAATGTTCTACCAGTATTTTTGTTTAATTTTCGATTTTTGAGCGATTATCAAAGCTCGTATTGCAAGGCTTATGGGCGGCCATTTTGTTTTTCGTTCTAAATGAACAACAACAAAAAACGCTTTAAAATAAGTTAAAGCACAAATAAACTTATCCAGGTAGGCAGAAAAGTAACTTATCTTGCCTTTGGTAACATTTATTTGTTGCCTGTTTGTTACTTTCAACACTATTTCGTTTTGTTGGCTCTTGTTAAAAATGCACTGGTGGTTTTTACTTTGCTTTTTAATAATCTTTTTCAATTAAATCTTTTTCATTTGCAGTAATGAGGAGACAGCTTAATCAAAAGTGCTAAAAGCATGAATATAAATCTGTATCATTTACAATCGAAATGGTCTTATATCTCCTTTGAGATTTTATAAATAATAATGGTGTTTTTTTTTAATAAATAATAATGGTGCTTATTTTATAAATAATAATGGTGCTTATTTTATAAATAATAATGGTGCTTGTTTACTGTAGAGCCTAAAAAGGAAAAAAAAATGTTAATCTTTAATTTTAGGAAAGTCAAATAAGGGGGAGATTACTCTAGTTTCAAGTCTCAACCACGCTTTATCTTAAAATGGATTTTAACACTCTGAACTTGCAAAATATTTTATATTTAACCAGAAATAATGCCAAACTAATAGACTTCTTGCAAGCGCACGGATTAATTTCAGGTGCATTTTTTGGTAACCGTGCCGGCCAGTGATGAAAGATGCAGCAACGTTAATTCTTTTAAGAAAAAAAATATGTGAGACCAGGTACGACGATTGTGTCTGATTATTGGCAAGCGTATGTATGATCGCCTGGGTGCCGAAGGATTCCATCATTTGCGTGTGAATCACAAATACAATTTTGTTGATCCACTAACAGGTGCCACAACCAACCACCTAGAACGAATGTGGAATGCGGCGATTTGAAAATGCGACGATAGTAGCAGATTTCTCTGGGACTGGCCATAAAAAGAGATGAATCACGCAGTGTGACCGGGGTCACTGTAGGGTTTCTCGCACATCATTGGTCGATTACATTATCGAATTGGGACACAATCAGAAAACAAATTCAACATTCTGTGATGTACTCGCTTAACTATAGTGGACCATGTGTTCACTCCACAAGAAATTAAAGATTTAAAATGGAGTTTTACTTCCATTTTACCAAAGCTAATGGAAGACGAAATCCAATTTGCAGCTTTCTTTCTTTGTGTTTAACATTGTTTTATTACTTTTGGTCACGATTTCGGAATAACGGCGTGTAAGAAAGTTAGAGTTATCCAAGAGCGCCGAATTTTACATGGCTGATATAAACAATTCAAGCAGGATACAAAGGGAGTTAACTCTGTTCTTAATATGCCACAAGGGAGATAACTGTATGTGATATAAAACATAATTTAATTTTTTTTTTTACTTTTTGTAAAAAATGTTAGATTATCTTTTTTACGGCACGTTATGAAGAAGATTTTGAATACTTACAAAATTTTGAATAATTTAAAAATCATGAATAATCACAAAATTTTAAATAATAAAAAAATTTTGAATAATAACAAAATTTTGAATAATCACAAAATTTTGAATAATAACAAAATTTTGAATAATCACAAAATTTTGAATAATAACAAAATTTTGAATAATAACAAAATTTTGAATAATCACAAAATTTTGAATAATAACAAAATTTTGAATAATAACAAAATTTTGAATAATCACAAAATTTTGAATAATAACAAAATTTTGAATAATCACAAAATTTTGAATAATAACAAAATTTTGAATAATTTAAAAATCATGAATAATCACAAAATTTTGAATAATAACAAAATTTTGAATAATAACAAAATTTTGAATAATCACAAAATTTTGAATAATAACAAAATTTTGAATAATCACAAAATTTTGAATAATAACAAAATTTTGAATAATAACAAAATTTTGAATAATAACAAAATTTTGAATAATAAAAAAATTTTGAATAATAACAAAATTTTGAATAATCACAAAATTTTGAATAATAACAAAATTTTGAATAATAACAAAATTTTGAATAATAAAATTTTGAATAATCACAAAATTTTGAATACCAAAATTTTGAATAATCACAAAATTTTGAATAATCACAAAATTTTGAATAATCACAAAATTTTGAATAATAACAAAATTTTGAATAATAACAAAATTTTGAATAATCACAAAATTTTGAATAATAACAAAATTTTGAATAATCACAAAATTTTGAATAATAACAAAATTTTGAATAATAACAAAATTTTGAATAATAACAAAATTTTGAATAACAAAATTTTGAATAACAAAATTTTGAATAATAACAAAATTTTGAATAATAACAAAATTTTGAATAATAACAAAATTTTGAATAATAACAAAATTTTGAATAATAACAAAATTTTGAATAATCACAAAATTTTGAATAATAACAAAATTTTGAATAATCACAAAATTTTGAATAATCACAAAATTTTGAATAATTTAAAAATCATGAATAATCACAAAATTTTGAATAATAACAAAATTGTGGATGCTTGTGGATTTTAGGTCCGAAAAAAAACCAACTTATCTTTAATTTGAGGAGACTCAAATAAAAAGGGAGAGAACTCTAGTTTCAAGTTTCAATCACAATGTATCTTAAAATGGATTTTACTATTGTAATTATTCTAAAATAAAGTTTTAAAACATGTATACGTAAAAGGATAATTTAGGAATAAAACAATCACAACGCATTCGGCACTAATGAAAAATAAAATGATTTTGCAAAATAAAATGATTTTAAAAAATAAAATGATTTTGAAAAATAAAATGATTTATTAAAATAAATTATCACAGAAGAAGGAAAAAATAGAAAAAATATGTAAATGGAAGAGAAAACAAACATGAAACAAGGGAAATAAAGTTTTTGAAAAAATTGACACTTTTACACTGGGTAAAATTCGGCAATTTCTTTGAAAATAGTTCCTTTTACGTATACATTTTTAAAAACTTTATTTTAGAATAACTACAATAGTAAAATCCATTTTAAGATACATCGAGGTTTAAACTTTAAACTAGAGTTCTCTCCCCCTTATTTGACTCTCTTCAAATTAAAGATTTTTTTCGGACCTACAGTCCACAAGCACTAAATTTTGAGTAATGTAGAAAATAATTATTTTATTTTTAGCTGTTGTATTTATATGTGTATATGATTCTTGAATTTCATTGTTTTTTTGTTTTTTCTTGTGTATATTTTGTTATGTTGACTTTTATTTCATTTTTTAATTTTTATTTTTCAAATACATAAAAACTTTTTCTGTTCTTCATTACAGATTTACACAAAACATTTTCTATTTCTATATTTGATTAAGATTTATATTAGTTCACCATTCCGTGTTTTCTGTTATTTTGTGTTTTCATAATCGAACATTACAAACCAATACATATCGTAAAAGGAATCAAATCAGGAATCCATATTGAATGAAATAATAACATGAAAATTATAATTCCATAACAATAATCTATTATTTTGATGTGATTCAAATTTAAACAATGGTTCTTTATGAGGAAACAGATTTACTGACTTACGAATATAATATAAAATAATATATATATATATATATATATATATATATATATATATATATATATATATATATGTATATATATATATGTGATTTTATGAAGGCTTACCAAAGCATTCCTTTCAGGACACCAATGATCACCATTAAAGATATTTTTTCTTACAAATACTATTTATTCAAATTTGGTAAGCCTTCATAAAATCACATATAAATGCTCTGTACTCTGTAATCGAGTATCATCGAGCTTGTTTTTTATTGGAACAACCCCGGTCTTCACTGAATGATCTATTTTATAAGTGAAAAATCTAAATCTATATATATATATATATATATAATCCGAGTATGGTATAGATCCACAGGGTATAAATCCAGGGGAACTGAACCGGGTTTATGAGAGTGCTCAATAAAAAATATAGAGCGGAAATATAACTATAAATGATAATTTATTTCATTTTGACTACAAAATTAATTTTGTTTCACAAGAGCAGTTTTTAGGAGCTCCCGATCTTCAGGTCTTGAAATAGCATTATGCCTTATGTATATATGTGTGTGTGTGTGCGTGGTTTGTTCGGCTTACATCGACAAGTCGAGGTTTCAGTCTGTATAACATCCTCAGCGCCGTTTTTCTATTCCAATGTTCAATAGTTGAATAGAACAGCATCTCTGAAAAGGCCGTACAGATTGAAATCTCAACTTGTCAAACAAACCACATACATATACCAGTTCAAACCACATACATATACAAGTTCAAACCACATACATATACCAGTTTAAACCACATACATATACCAGTTCAAACCACATACATATACCAGTTTAAACCACATACATATACCAGTTTAAACCACATACATATACCAGTTTAAACCACATACATATACCAGTTCAAACCACATACATATACCAGTTTAAACCACATACATATACCAGTTCAAACCACATACATATACCAGTTTAAACCACATACATATACCAGTTTAAACCACATTCATATACCAGTTTAAACCACATACATATACCAGTTTAAACCACATACATATACCAGTTTAAACCACATACATATACCAGTTTAAACCACATACATATACCAGTTCAAACCACATACATATACCAGCTCTACTAACAAGCAACTTAGCATCGAGCACTTTCAGAATGGATATATACCGATTATTACCCTGTAATCAGCCAAAACTAATTCTTGTTAGTGTAAGCCAAATAACTTGTAGAAATATTTGCTCTACTACTAACAATTTTAGTATTGAGCACTATCGGATCGGATATATACAAACTTTTAGTAATAATTTTGAATTTATCCCGTGTATATATATATATATATATATATATATATATATATATATATATATATATATATATATATACACACACATAAACACTATCTTGAAACAGTTGTAAACAACTATAATATCTTTGGATATGCTCTTTATTTGGAATATGCTTTGAAAAATGATTTAAATATATATATTCAGCTCTGTTCCACTGAATATTGAGAGTTTTCTATATGATCTAATTTGAGAGTATGTGTGTGTGCATATAGATATATATATATATATATATATATATATATATATATATATATATATATATATAGCTGATCTTCTCTGATAAATGAATATATATATATATAATATATATATAAATTATGATATGAATTTACTTATTCATGTTAGAGTGCTCAGTATTTAGTATAGAGTTATAGATATATCATTAGTATTCTAACATCGAGGTGTTACCTTCACTGGTATTAGATTTATTTCACATCACTTCTAGTAAGAATATTGAAGCCTGTTTGGATTTGTTTTAATTCTCAATTTTTTTACATAATGAAAGGAAAACAATAAGAATCCCCGACTCAAAGTCCGCAGCAAACGGTGTCCGCTCAGATTTAGTTCCTCATATTAAAGACTTCCTGTTTTGTGTCGCTTACTCTTGTGGTTTGCCAGGTTTTTTACTCATTTTTATTTATGAATTTATTCATTCAATTGTTATGTGAAAGTACAGAATAGTTAACAAAGCCCCCCACCTACCCCATGTTAAGAATGGCTTTCGCAAAAAATCTTCTGTAGTTTACCGTCCGTGCTGAAATAATAATGTTATAATTTAGAAAGCCATTCTTAACATGGACAGAGAGAGGGGCTTTGTTTACTATTCTGTTCTTTCACGTAACAATTAAATAAACTAACTAATAAATTTGGGAAATTTAAACTCTCGCCCGAAGTTATATTACGGATGAAGTTTAATATCAGGAACTGAATCTGACCAGACACCGTTTGTTGCGGACTTTGAGTCGGGGATTCTTCTGGTTTGCCTAATGAAATGTTGAACTTTTTTAGGTGAACATTTTGAATTTGTATTCTTTTTAAAGGTCAAAATGTTTTAAAATAAAAACAATGCAAAAAGATTGTTTTTTAAATCAGGATTAAATGACAGCACCCCTCTAAAAATTAAACATAATTTTTTTAAATATTTTTTTATTTTATTTTTGTAACAAAAAAGAAAGGTCTTTTTAAACTTTCGAAGTGCAAATAATTTTTTCAACTTTCCAAGGGAAGATAACTTGATTATATAATCGTGATTTAATCGCACACGAGTTATCTTCTCTTGTCGGAGAATAATGTGTGTGAAAAATTTCACGATTGCCAAATACTGTAGCGACAGAAAAGAATATATATATATATATATATATATATATATATATATATATATATATATATACAGGGTGGGCCAAAATAAGGGTCCTATCTTTAAATTTGAATAACTTGAATTTGAATAACTTCCACAAAATAAAAGTTAAACTCACCAAACTTTATGTGTGTGTAGACTGACCCTTCCGAGATTTTTTGAAATAAACAAAACAAATTTTAGCCGAAAAACACTTCTTAAAACTTACAAAAACTAAAGTATTGTTTTTTACACTGTTTTGAGTTTTTTAAGCAAAAATAATGTTTTCTAAATGAGGGTACGTTCCTTAGGGCTAATACGGCTCATGCTTGCTTCGGAAGGGGTCCTTTACTTATTCTAAAAATTAAAAATTAAAAAATCAATAAATAAAAAAGTTATGAATTTTTAAAAATAGGACCCTTATTTTTGCCCACCCTGTATATATATATAAAGTTTTTATTTATGTAAATTAGATGTTGGCATTTACCTCCTTTCTACTGCAGGCAGATATGACTCAAGGTCGGAATTGAAAAAAAAGCCAGTGCATTAGAAGTGTGTCTGACCCACAAAAAATGCCTCAGACGATAAGAAATAAACTACCCCCCTTCCCAAAGAGAGAATATAACGCCTGGGAGGGTTGACCTCCTAAAACTTCACTGAACCGTATCTAAGCCCGGCAGAATCAAGGTCACCTACTAAAAAAGGCCAAGACTCTTTCAGACTCTTTGCCAAAGATATATCCTCCGCTAGTATGAACAACAACCTCTCGGGCGCTGGCTTTTCAACCCCCACTTTCCGACCCGACCTTGGGTCACATCTTACTTGTGGGAGTAGGACAAAACTGGCCTTGTGCCTAACTCCTGGAGAGGAGTAAATAATACTCCCTCTTTTTTTTGGCCTTTTGGTCAAGATCAAAGTGTAGTATCTGTTCCGATGGATACTGCACCCCATAGACTGGTATTGTCTTGGCCTTCGGGACTTGATTTACGCCGGTCTATGGGATTGTCCTGTGCAGTTCTAGGAGGTCCACCCTCCCAGGCTTTGCCTCCCCTCTTTGGGGAGGAGTAAGTTTATTGCTTACTGCCTGAGGCGCCCCTACCGGGGAATGCCGACGAGGCTGCCCAGGCAATTTTTGATGGTCAGAGTGCTCACCTCTCGGGCGCTGGCTTTTCAACCCCCACTTTCCGACCCGACCTTGGGTCACATCTTACTTGTGGGAGTAAGATAAAACTGGCCTTGTGCCTAACTCCTGGGGAGGAGTAAATAAAACTCCCTTTATCTGTTCCAATGGATACTGCACCCTATAGACCGGTGTCGTCTTGTCCTTCGGGGCTGGATTCCGCCGGTCTGTGGGTTTGTCCTGTGCAGTTCTAGGGGGGCCACCCTCTCAGGCTTTGCCTCCCTTCTTTGGGGAGAAGTAAGTTTATTACTTACTGCCTGAGGCGCCCCTACCGGGGAATGCCGACGGGACTACCCAGGCAATTTTTAATGGCCAGAGTACTCACCTTCTCGGGCGCTGGCTTTTCAAGTCCCACTTTCCCGATCCGACCTTGGGTCACATCTTACCTTGTGGGAGTTAGATAAAACTGGCCTTGTGCCTAACCTCCTGAAGAGGAGGTAACTAATACTCAGAACGACAAAATGTAACAGTTTGGCTGAATCTGGTTGTATGAAGACATCAAACACCAATGAATCACACATAAAGAACGAACGTAACCAGAACAGCAAAAGAACAACTGCTTGACGTAACGTTTCCATAAAACCAACAGCTTACTCTTAAGTTACAGAATACACCAGTTTTTATTTAGCTTGAAACGTCAGTGGTTGGCCAACAAAACGAATCATTTGCATACCTAACACTGCTGAATTTATCGTCCTGACAAATATATTTACTGTCAGACGTTCCCAGATTCGCACCGGCCCCAGGAAAGTATCCCCCTCACCCCGTTTTCCTCAGTTAAAAGTGCAAAAAACACACACATGTTCTCAGATTATTATCAATTAACCCCAACCCTAACCCTAACCCTTATCACCAAATTTTCACATTATAAAAGTTTTTTTGTATTTTTTTTTTTTTTTTTGTAATTTAAATAATATACATTTTCGAGGGTGGGGGTTTGCTGTCATTTAAACTTTGCAAATAAAGCTTTAATTTAAAAAAAAAAAAAAAAAAAAAAAAAAAAAAATGAACATATGATGAAATAATTAAAGTGGTCATTTAAGAACGATCCAAACAGGTCGAAGGATTCGCTGAAAGCCATGGTATGACACAACTTTAATGCTAATCACTAATAAATAGTAAAAACATCCCATCTTACAACAAAATTCATTCAAAACTCATTTCAACAAATGGAATATATACTCTACAAGCATTTAATTACTATAAACAGGCTTTTATAATTACGGATGGCCCAAATAACCTATATATTTTCTCCATCTCTCCTGAACCCTAACCCAGTCTAATAATATGAAACCAGCTGTGACACTGTGGGTATAGGCATATATAAGATAAATATACTTCAAATCAAATCAAATTTATTGGCATATTTATGGATCAAGATATAAATCTAGCATCTGGTAGGCGACTCATTTTAATCAAATCAAATTTATTGGCATATTTATGGATCAAGATATAAATCTAGCATCTGGTAGGCGACTCATTTTAATCAAATCAAATTTATTGGCATATTTATGGATCAAGATATAAATCTAGCATCTGGTAGGCGACTCATTTTAATCAAATCAAATTTATTGGCCAAAAAATAGCAAAGTGCAACAAGCCATGTTAAAAGACAGAAAGTATGTACATCTGTATACAGTTTTCTTTTTTGTTTCATTTTACTTCAGTCGAAGTTCTCAGAAATCAAGGGGCCTCTTTCCTGGGGCTAACACTTAATATCTACATGAGATACATAGATATTCCATTAAAGCTCTTTTTCACCTGTCAAACGTTGAGTTAGTAAAGAAGTTAAGAACATTAATTTTCCTCTCCCCAATTGACCAGTTAATTATGTTATAGTATATCTTTCTTGTGGTCTCTTGGTCTTACCGGATTCCAGGACAAGAATTTATCTGGTCTGGTGGAGTATCCAGCTAAGTGCTTTTACTTGAGGTAACATTACTTGAAAAAAGGTGCACCATTTCTCGTATGAGCCAATGTATAGCTGTGTCGATGGGATCTTATTTGGGCTTTGAATACTATGTTATTTTGAATATTTGGTCAGGTGAAGTATCCTCATGTCAGGTGATACTTACAAACCCTAGTATACAGAGAGACCGAAGACACTCGAGGATGGTGTCTAGTAGGTAATTCAAACTCCCCAGTAGGTAATTCAAACTCTCCTGTCTAGTGTATAATTAATTAGAGTGATCCATACTGAGAGAGTGAGATTTCTCATCGGTTTTATATACTTATACAATTTAATTTAGTATATCTTTCTTGTGGTCTCTTTGTTTTACCGGGTTCCAGGACAAGAATTAATCTAGTCTGGTGGAGTATCCAGCTAAGTTTATCTTTCTTGTGGTTTCTTGGTCTTACCTGAATCCAGGACAAGAATTCATCAGTGCTGCTACTTGAGGTATCATCACACGGATAAGATGCACTATTCCTCATATGAGCCAGTGTATAGCCTTGTCGAGGGGATATCATTTGAGCTTCGAATACTATATTATTTTGAATATTTGGTCGGGGTTAACTTGCAGGGTGAAGTATCCTCATGTCAAGTTGTCCTGACAAACCCTTGTACAGAGAAACCGAAGACACTCGAAGGTTGTGTCTAGTAGGTAATTCAAACTCCCCAGTAGGTAATTCAAACTCCCCAGTAGGTAATTCAAACTCTGAATGTGTGTTCAAGACGATATGCATGGTCACTACCTCCTCTGATAGGCTGTTCCACGGAGCAAATAATGCTGCCTTTCTTCTATTGAGATGAAAGCACCGATGGTACATCTTTTGCTGGGTCCCATGGAGACCACGGTTTGGCGCTGGGATGAAAATTTCCTTGAAAGGTAGATTTAAATTCCTGTTGATTATGCTGTACGTCAGAATCAGGTCTCCTCACATCCTCTGCTGCTGAAATAAGTGGTGCAAAGACAGGCATCCATATATGTGTTAGATAGAAAAAAAGTGAATGAATGTCTACAAAAAAGCCAACAGAAGAAGGAACAAAGAGAAAAACAGTGAGAAAAGGAACAAGCGAAAAATACGCTGCGAGTATACGTATATGTTATTGTCACTGCTGGTTTGCTCCTATTAGATTGGGCTAGTGTTTAGGAGAGATGGAAAAGCTTAGACGAATATAAGTTATTGCAATACTTAGTAACCCATTTTGGTTACATATGAAAAACGAAATGTGTAAAATATTATAACAATGATTGTTATAATATTTTAAATACGTTAATAACCTCTGAAGTTTCAAATTATTTTTTTACAAAAATATTTTATCACTTTTATGTTAATTATTTTGTACTTCATTTCAGTAAACATAAAATATTGTTGGAAAAAGAATTAATTTAAATGTCAGAGGTTATTAATGGATTTGTGTGGAAACAATTCCTTAAAAAAAAAATACCAAATTCAAAAAAATATCAAAGCAAACATTTTTTAAACCAACAGTGTTAAAATTAAAATACTGATTTTTAAAAAGAAATTACATTTCAGAGGTTTTTAAAGACTTATTAAAGCGATTTTTTTAAATAAAACCGAATTCTAAAAAATAAAGAAGCAACAATGATTGCAAGAAACATTATTTCCAATAATATATATTATTTTTAATTAAAACATTTAATTCTTAAAAATCTAAATAAAATAATAAACTGCAAAATACGGAAAATTGCATTAAAATCGGATAATTCTCTGATTTTTTGGTGGATTTCTTTTTTTAATCAAGGGTATTCATTTTTTTGGTCAAAAAAGGAAATTACTTTCACTTTTATTGTCCGTCTTTATCTATAAACAAACATCTCTGAGTATGGTTGTAATCTGCTAATCACAGAGACGTTTAGAGAGTCTTGATATAAAATGAATGTCTGAGTTTAATATTTAACAAAGAATAACATTGAATGGTTGATAATAAATATTTTTTATTATTATTATTTTAATTTGCACAAATACATGTTACAAGTTGTTTTGGTCATTCCCATTGGTCGAATTACTTTTTATAACAGCCAATAGATGAATAGCTTACACAATCACTTCGAAGATGTATAAGCTATTCATCTAGTTGTGACAGCCATATCTACAATTATTAAATTCAAAGAGATTTTTAAACATAATTTAATTTAAAATAAATGTTATATGAAATTAAAAATACTTTTACTTTGCAAATTCTCACTTCTATAAAATTAGTACCTTTTTTAATTTTAAAAAATGTCTGATTTTTATAAATGGCATTCATTTATAAAAATCAGACATAATAATGATCCTTAAATGTTGAAAAAATAAGATATTTAATTCAAAGATATTTAATGTAATTAAATTTTAAATAAATATTAAAGATACTTTTATTTTGCAAATTCACACTTTTATAAATTTTAGGACCTTTTGTAAATTTTTTAAATGTCTGAGTTCTATAAATGAATGTTTGTAGGAGAATAATTATCTTAAAATGTAAAAAAAACATTTAAATTCAAAGAGATTTGCATAATTTAATTTTAAATAAATGTTATATAAAATTAAAAATACTTTTACTTTGCAAATTCTTACTTTTATAAATTTTATTGGCCGTCCCTATTTATAAGATCAGGACCTTTTGTAAATTAAAAAAAAATGTTTGATTTTTTATGAATAAATGATTGTAGGAAAATAATTATCTTAAAATGTTTTAAAAGAAACATTTAAATTCAAAGAGATTTGCATAATTTAATTTTAAATAAATATTATATAAAATTAAAAATACTTTTATTTTGCAAACGCTTACTTTTATAAGATTTTGTAAATTAAAAAAAAATGTTTGATTTTGATAAATGAATGCTTGTAGGAGACTAACTATCTTAAAATGTAAAAAAAAACCACTTAAATTCAAAGAGATTTGCATAATTTAATTTTAAATAAATATTATATAAAATTAAAAATACTTTTATTTTGAAAATTCTTACTTTTATAAATATTATTGACCGTCCCCTATTTATAAGATCAGGACCTTCTGTAAATTTTTTAAATGTCTGATTTTTTTATAAATAAATGCTTGTAAGAGGATAATTATCTTTAAATGTTAAAACAAAAATACGAAGTTCCACTTCGAGGTTTAGGTTTCATGTTAATGGTTTTATGTTCATCTGTGTGTTTGCAGATGTTGCTCCGTTAGAGGCTCAGCCTAAACCTGAGAAAGGGTCTGATGGTATGGTCTTCTCTCTCTCTCTCTCTCTCTCTCTCTCTCTCTCTCATTCTCCCTCTTTCACTCTCTGCCTATCCATTTCTCTCTATTTTTCTCTTTCTCTCAAAAGATCTGTCTTTCTCTATTTCTCCTGTGTCCCTTACCTTATGACTAATCAGGCTGACAGTCGTAGTTTTCTTATATTTCTTCTTTTTTTTTATTTACTAAGTCATCAAGCATGATGTTATTTTTTTTTTTTAATTATACAACGCTTTTTTTAATACAAATAATATCAATATTCAGAGTAATTAATACATGTATTGTTAAGTAGTTTGCAAAATTACTATAGAAATTGACGGAGTGAACCAATTTGTGTTAGGCCCCTATTCTTTTACTGGTTTTAAATACGAAAGATGTTACAGTCAAAATGAAGAATTTAAACAAGAAAGGTTTTTTTTATAGATTACAATTTAATGTAGTAGAATGTCAACAGTCTCTTGATATATTCCTGCTCTACTGATGCAGTCAACTCCCCAGACACCCGTTGGGGGGAGCAAAACGCGGAACATCAGCTCACTTCAACCACAAATCTTGCTCTGTTTTTTTTTCTGATTCTCTCTCGATCGTTGCGTTGATGTAATTCTGAAAATTGTTTATAACACATTCCTCAAATCGACATACTTCAAAATACAAACAATAAAATGTTTGTATTTTACAGTCCTGTCTAAACCTTGCAATTATCACAATAATCACAGTCGCATTCCAAACGTGACATCACCTACATCTCGTTAGTATCTAGGTTATTATTCTTATTTACGATACTGCTTTTTCGATCACCACGGAGTAATCTCACTTCAGAATTACCTTGAAAGAATCATAAACTTACGTCTCGGAATTTTTTTAGATGAGAATTGATAATTTGCATCATTTGTGTTATTCGGACTACTGTCCGGAAGAAACTGTGGCGCAACGGATAAAACTGCTAAGTAATAATCAGTTCTTAGCGATAGTGTTCTGGAAGTTGAAGGTTCAATCCTCAGTGCGGGCGATACTAAGAATACAATCACGAATTATGTATTATTTGGATTGTTCGGACTACTGTTCTCATCTTCGGTGTTATTCTCACAACGTTTCGGCCGATTTAACCTCTGGCCTTCTTCAGGTGTATCTTGACGATGGCTCTTATTGCTGAATGGTGGAAAGAATGTTTTTGTTCTTTTTTTCCAACAAACTATAGTTGTTATGCCTTGAATATCCAGAGTACCCGAGTTTTATATAAAGATTCACAAATTCGAAAAAATGCACCTAAAGAAGATCAGAGGTTACATCAGCTGAAATGTTACGAAAATAAAACCAAGATGGGAATAGCACTCCGTTTGAACCAAATTATCAATCCCTATCTCAAAAATCCTAAAACAAAGCAAATACATTTATTTTATTCATAACAAAGCCCCGTGACCAGATTAAACAACTGTTTTAAGGTAATATTTTATGAGGAATACAAAAATGGTAATTTAGTTTTAAGGTAATATTTTATGAGGAATGAAAAAATGGTAATTTAGTTTGAAGGTAATATTTTATAAGGAATGCAAAAATGGTAATTTAGTTTTAAGGTAATATTTAATGAGGAATGCAAAAAATGGTAATTTAGTTTTAAGGTAATATTTTATGAGGAATCCAAAAATGGTAATTTAGTTTGAAGGTAATATTTTATGAGGAATGAAAAAATGGTAATTTAGTTTGAAGGTAATATTTTATGAGGAATGAAAAAATGGTAATTTAGTTTTAAGGTAATATTTTATGAGGAATCCAAAAATGGTAATATAGTTTGAAGGTAATATTTTATGAGGAATGAAAAAATGGTAATTTAGTTTTAAGGTAATATTTTATGAGGAATGAAAAAATGGTAATTTAGTTTTAAGGTAATATTTTATAAGGAATGCAAAAATGGTAATTTAGTTTTAAGGTAATATTTTATGAGGAATGAAAAAATGGTAATTTAGTTTTAAGGTAAGATTTTATGAGGAATGAAAAAATGGTAATTTAGTTTTAAGGTAATATTTTATGAGGAATGCAAAAATGGTAATTTAGTTTTAAGGTAATATTTTATGAGGAATCCAAAAATGGTAATATAGTTTGAAGGTAATATTTTATGAGGAATGAAAAAATGGTAATTTAGTTTTAAGGTAATATTTTATAAGGAATGCAAAAATGGTAATTTAGTTTTAAGGTAATTATGCAAAAAATGCAAAAAATGGTAATTTAGTTTGAAGGTAATATTCTATGAGGAATGAAAAAAATGGTAATTTAGTTTTAAGGTAATATTTTATGAGGAATGAAAAAAATGGTAATTTAGTTTTAAGGTAATATTTTATGAGGAATGAAAAAAATGGTAATTTAGTTTGAAGGTAATATTTTATGAGGAATGAAAAAATGGTAATTTAGTTTTAAGGTAATTATGCAAAAAATGCAAAAAATGGTAATTTAGTTTGAAGGTAATATTCTATGAGGAATGAAAAAAATGGTAATTTAGTTTTAAGGTAATATTTTATGAGGAATGAAAAAAATGGTAATTTAGTTTTAAGGTAATATTTTATGAGGAATGAAAAAAATGGTAATTTAGTTTGAAGGTAATATTTTATGAGGAATGAAAAAATGGTAATTTAGTTTGAAGGTAATATTTTATGAGGAATGCAAAAATGGTAATTTAGTTTTACGGTAATATTTTATAAGGAATGAAAGAATGGTAATTTAGTTTGAAGGTAATATTTTATGAGGAATGAAAAAATGGTAATTTAGTTTTTAATTTTTGCACTATTAACTTGTTTGTTCGTTGATTCAACACAACAAAGCAAGGCCGCATTTCTCAAAAAATACCAGCAGCAAGATTATCGCATCCAGTTTATAATCCAGACGTTGCTCCAAGAATGCAGCACTTTATGAAGATGAGAGTCGATCCGCTGAAAATGAAGAAGTCTGTCACGATTTTTGCGATTCAAAGTCTAAGGATAAGTACTTTTACGAAATCTAACAACTTGCAGGCCATTGGCAGAAGGTTGTGAACAGTGATAGTCTTTATTGTAAATAGGGACAAGCAACAACATTGTAGAAGTTCTGCCGCATCCACCCCATTCTCCAGACGTTGCTCCATCTGACTACGGTCTATTCCGATCAATGTAGCACTTTAAGAAGGGTCGCCGATTTGACTCATTCTATGAAGTTGAAGAAGCCTGTTTGATTCAAAGCTGAAGGATTGGTCTGTTGACCAAGTAATCCGGAAGCTTGCAGGTCGTTGGCAGAAGGTAGTGGACAACAATGGTTTCTATTTCGAAGTATAGTTGTTGTTTTTAAATAAAATCAAAAGATTTTACACGACACACAAACTTTTTACGCAACTGAATATTAGAGCAAAGGTACAGATGTGTAAAAATATAATTATAATAGTTTGACATATTTCTCACATATAAAACATGTTTTAAAAAATTAAAAAGCAGAAATAAAAACCAGTGTCTCTTGTTGCTGTGCTTCCATATTATATCTCATGTCCAGTCTTTTAATGTCCGTTGTTGTCTATAAGGAATTGTATCAATGTTCACGCTACTCAAACTATAGATGTCTCCACTGGCTAATTCATGTATGCCACAAAGAAGATGGCGGAGTCCTATATCATTTATTTTTCTTTCGCTAATGGATAACTACTTATCAAGGCGTAAAACCACTCGAGGATAAGTGTTAATGAGATGGATGGATTGAAAATCTCTACATAAACAACAGCTGGCCCAGAAAACAGCAATTCTTCCTCCTTTGTCAGAAACATCGCTCATGGAATGTGTGGACTCAAGGACAAGATATGCAGAAACGAAAGTTCTGAAGATGTCAAGGTCGAGAGTGTTAGAGAACAAGAATGACATAAAAAAGAAAAAATTGGGTACATTTATAGACTCACGCCCAGCGTAGTAAGATTTTACTTTTGGGGGCAAATTAGATGTAAACAGTCTTTAAAAATATCTGCAAAGAAAAAAAATAAATTAAAATTGAGATATGAAGGAAAAAAAATTGTTTAAGTTGGAGAAACTGATTGAAAGAGAGAAAAAAAAAGTAAATCTCTCAACGTTATTGTGGCTTTGAATCATTAAAGATCTCCAACTGATGCTTCAAAATCTTTTGTCTACACAGGCTAGGTCGAGAGTTGTTAATGACTAACGCCTCAATAATATTGAGATGGTAGTTCGACCTAGCACTTTGTAAAACAGAAAACCACCCATCGGAATACTTGTCAGAACAACTATTTCTACTAACCAGGTGATTACCGATGGCTGATTCCTGTGCCTGAAAGTTTCCAAATGATCTTGAAACCTTGTGTAAACGAATATCATGTGGTATGTGTTGGGATATTCTCATTTCTAATCTTTGGGATGTCTTGCCAACGTAGTCAACTGACACAGGAATTTGTAAACAACAGAATTCTTTTGAATGACTGGCAAAACATCCTTACGAAAAGAAGAGAAAAAGGTTTGAGTCGTGTAAACTACTCTCAGCATGGTTGCTGGAAAACAACGTTGAGTAGAAGAATGTTTCCTCTGAAATTTATCCTACGATTTTGTCGTACGCGAAATTTACTTAGTGTGTCAAGTTATATTGAAAGAAATTAATAAAGTGCTCGATCACAGAAGAGTGAGAGCTAAATACAAATAATTTATTTGAAAAATATACGTTATATATTTCAGAATCGTACTGCGACTTCATGCAGACGGGCTGACTTTTTAAATTTAAAAAAAGTCTATACCCAAGGGGAATC
The DNA here is from genome assembly GCA_963556195.1 of Sepiola atlantica. Lineage (NCBI taxonomy): Eukaryota > Metazoa > Mollusca > Cephalopoda > Sepiida > Sepiolidae > Sepiola > Sepiola atlantica. Next base: position 64,164,200 of record OY744546.1, on the reverse strand, counting down.
GTCAGCGTATTGAAATGAGATCAAAGTTTGAGATTATAGTTTTGTGTTTTAAAAAAAGTTTTATTTTTTAATTTTATTCTATAAGGTGTTTTATTTAATTATTTATTTATTTGTAGTTTTGTATTTTTATTTTAAAAGGGTTGTATTTTGAAGATCGTCTATAGACCATAGGAGGTTTTTGCGTCTCGAAAAATGAAACGAAAGGGGATGGCGTTTGATATATATATATATATATATATATATATATATATATATATATATATATATATGTGATAATTAGTAAGATTACACATCTAAAACAAGAATAGGTTTAAGTCTCCTAAAATTCATACTAGAATTACTGCAAAGACCTGCGGCGCAACGGATAAAAGTGCTTAGAAATAATTAGTTCTACGTGACAGTCTTCTGCGGGGTTGAAGATTCAATCTTTAGTGCGGGCGACACTAAGAATACAATTACGAATTACTTGAGACTTATACCCGGTCATGACGGATGGGACAAGGGCAAGCTACCCCGTATGAATTAAACAAAGGGTTCCATTCGAAATTCCGTACAGATTCCCCGAGTTCGACAGGACACACTGGAGTAAGATCGGAGGTTACATCGGCCGAAACGTTGTGAGAATAAGATTCAAGATGAGAACAGTAGCCAGAATGATCCAAATAACACAAAAGAAAGAGGGTTTCAGAATCCAACTGAACAAGTGGGAAACAGTCGAGACGTTATTATAAAAACAATCAAGATGAAGAAACCCGTCAAAATAAAGTAAATAATAATAATAATGCCAATTCTTCGTCCCAAAACTACAGAGTAATATATACGATGTTATTACAAGTTTTCTGTGTAAAACACCGGAAGAATAACCAACCGTCGTTTTTGTAACACGTAAACTAACAATTTGTTCATAACTTTTAATACAAATAACACAAAATAAATTAACCAATTTCTAATCTGATTATTAAAATTAAATTAAACGATTTAACTTTAACTAAAATCGATTTCTTAACATTATTATTCAATTAAATTTTCTAGCGCTATTCTTTGTCAATGGAATAATAAACTTGCCAAAACTTAGCGTCTACATATCATAGAATGTTTACGGTATATTTATAGGATGAATATTCGACAAAATGTATAGGTATAAAATGGAAAAAAGGATACGAGCAAAAAGACAAACTAATAAGAAAAAAATAGAGATTAACACAGAGACATTATTTGATTCAATATATTTCGTTCGGGTGTGGACTTTATCAAGAAATGCATATTTAAGCAACAGAAGAAAAAAATATATAGATATACATATCAAGAAATGCATATTTAAGCAACAGAAAGAAAATATATATATATATATATATATATATATATATATATATAAGATCAGTGGGTATTAAGGAAAATTAATATATATATATATATATATATATATATATGAGAAAGGAAGGATGAAGGTAATCCGACGTAATGGGAAATGAAAAAGGAAAAACCAAAAAGATGTTTTTTATGTATTCATCAACATTTCGTCTTTATTTGTAAGACTTCCTCAGGATGATAATTTTAAGAAAAATGTCATACAAGTACATGAAAATATTGGGTTGACATGATGGGTTAATGAGAAGAAGTAGTAGCCACTACTGGGAGCAACAGGACCGAGGTCCGGGTGGCATGGAATGAAAATAATGTGGATGGCTGTGAGTGAAAAAGTGGAGAGGTGGGGGTGAATGAAATTAATGTAGATGGCTGTGAGTGAAAAAGTGGAGAGGTGGGGAAAGAGGAGTGGAGGGGGGGGCTCTGTGTTTTTGGTGTGTAGGTTTTTAGAAAAGATTTGAGGAAATGAAGGTGAGTGGAAGTGGGAAGGGTGGATGGGTAAGAGTGTGAAAGAAGTAGTTGAAAGGGTGAAATGGGTGAGGTGAGGGGGAGAGGGGAGATTTTGTTGTGGTTAGGTGTGAAGATTTTGGAGAGTAGGAGTGTTTGACCAGCTGGCTATGTCAGGAATGTGTTGATATAAGTAAGTTAGAAGGAAAATGTTGAAATGTGCTGAGGTTTGGTTCTGTCTAGTCATAACAGGTTCACTCTCCCAGGCTTTACCTTCTTTCCGAGAAGAAGGGATTAGTTAATTGCTTATCGCCTGAGGCGTCCCTACCGGGGAATGCCGATGGAGATACTCAGACATTTTTTTCTAGGCCAGAGTGCACTTATCCTTGCACGCTTCTCAAAACCACCTGGCAAGGAGGTAAATAATACATATACAGTAAGTTCGATGGTAGGAGTTAAGAAACCAAAATGTGAGGTAATAGGGTAGGAGATAGTGTTAGTGTGGGAGGGATTTGTGTGGATATCACCTCGCATTTCGATTTCTTCACTTCTACCCCAGAACTTACACTATGTATATAGACTGTCACTGTTACTTTAACATGCATTTCTTGATAAAGTCATCACATGGACGAAATATATTTAATCAAATCATGTCCCTGTGTTAATATCTTTCTGTGCTAATTAATCTTACTGTTTACAATTTTTTTTCCATTTTTTTAGCTTTACATATTGTAGAATGCAACTCATGGTTTAGAAATTAAATAAGTTGGTAAATCTATTGTTTCACTTTAATTAATCTTAAATTAAGTTTAATATTAATTGGTTTATACTATTTTTATAATCATGTTGGTAGTTATTGTTGTATTTATCGTTACTGATATTATATTGTTAATACTTATTATTATATATTGCTGTAAAGCATATTAAACCTATTTCAAGTTGTTGTTATTTAAATATTTATTAATATTAACATTTTTATTACTTTATTATGGATAAAATTAGGGCTTTTGTTATTATTAACTATATCATTTATTATTATTATTATTATTATTATTATTATTATTATTAGTTCTGTATTTGTTGACATTTACCATTTGCCATTTGTTAATATTAATGGTACTATTATTATTATTATTAATGTAATATGTGTTACTATTATTTGTATTATTATTATTTGTTAATATTATTGATATTATTATTATGATATCACACAACGTGATATTGTTATCACTTTTATCATTATTATTGTTATAAATTTAATCTGTGTACAAGCTTTTTTCCAAATAATAAACAATCGTACACTTTTTTGCACAAAAATAAAATATACAAACATAAAAATATACAATCCATATTTACAAACATTGACAAATAAATAAAACAGAATAAATAAAATAAATTATATTATCAAAATAGTTTAAGTTGTACACTGTTTGAAAATACTAATTTTCCAACAACAAAATTATTATTAATTCATTTTTGTTTGTTTGTTTTTTTTCACTTTAATAGGGATTTTCGTCTTGTTTTTTTTTTATTTGTTTTTGGAATTTCTCTTTTCTTTTTCTTTATTTCATTGGTTATTATTTGTGTTTTATTATTTGTTATCCCAGTAGATGTAGGTATTATTGTTTATGTTATTGTTATTATTATTATTATTATTATTATTATTATTATTATTATTATTATTATTATTGTTATTATCATTATTATTATCATTATCATTATTATCATTATTATTATTATTATTATTATTATCATTATTATTATTATTATTGTTATCAATATTTTTATTATTATCATTATTATTATTATTATCATTATTATTATTATTATTATTATCAATATTTTTATTATTATCATTATTATTATTATTATTATCATTATTATTATTATTATTATTATTATTATTATTATCAATATTTTTATTATTATCATTATTATTATCAATATTTTTATTATCATCATTATTATTATTATCATTATTATTATTATCATTATTATTATTATTATTATTATCAATATTTTTATTATCATTATTATTATTATTATTATTATTATTATTATTATTATTATCAATATTTTTATTATTATTATTATTATTATTATTATTATTATTATTATTATTATTATTATTATCAATATTTTTATTATTATCATTATTATTATCAATATTTTTATTATCATCATTATTATTATTATCATTATTATTATTATTATTATTATTATTATTATTATCAATATTTTTATTATCATTATTATTATTATTATTATTATTATTATTATTATTATTATTATTATTATTATTATTATCAATATTTTTATTATTATTATTATCATTATTATTATTATTATTATTATTATTATTATTATCAATATTATTATTATTATCATTATTATTATCATTATTATTATCATCATCATTATCATTATTACTATTATTATTATTATCATTATTATTATTATTATTATCAATATTTTTATTATTATCATTATCATTATTATTATTATTATTATTATTATTATTATCATTATTATTATTATTATTATCAATATTTTTATTATTATCATTATTATTTTATCATTATTATTATTATCATTATTATTATTGTCATTTTTATTTGTTTCACTTTTCTTTGTTTTAAGTTTAATTTTTGTTTGTACATTTTTTACGTTATACAGGGAAATAAATAAAATAGTAGTTTTTATAGTGTTATTATTTCAAGAACAATAAAAATTTACATTTAAATAAAAGAATAATGTGTCAGTCACATATAGACGAGAACCCCACATACACAGAAACATGTAAAGTGATCACAGAACATCTTATTTAGAAAATAGAAGAGAAGAAGTGATGTAAAAATCAATTCTCAATAATAACTAAAATAATTCAAAGGAGGGAAGTCATGTGTTAAGCTGCAAAAATGTATCTCCCTTACATTATTAGAATCATTATTTGAAAATTGTCGCCATTGTAACCATCTTCCTAACCGGAATAATTTTTTTCATGCAACAAACTTAACTGAAAGACATTTTGGTATTCTAAAGAACAAAAGAACTGGAAGGAAGTAAAAAGACAAAGTGGCTAGACAGAATCAAATATCGATGTTTCAGATGCGATGCTATTTAGGTATAAGTTCTAAAATCCGACTAGATAACTTTATATATTGGATGTCGACAAGGGTGGATTGGGAGCCTAAAATAAACTGAGGAAACCACCTAAAAATGGCTTCATTAATTTACATTGATTTTCTTCGGGCTATTATCCTCGGCAACAGTAATATGAATATTTCGACTGTGTTTCTCGACCTTCTTCAGGTGCATTTGTCAATATTGAATAGCATTCAGGACTGTTGGGGAACGAATAAAGAAAATGTATAGCTGATATTCGCCTGCGCATGCGGTATTTAAGAGTGTATCGTGTACATATAAACATATAATCAGATAGACATTCCGTAAATTATAAAGATAGATATACATGAAAATCAGTTTTTAGAAATAGGAACAGAGCCGAATCAATACAGTACAGAGACGATACTGCCAAGTCTGCTGCGAAGAAAGTAGTCTCCCTTTACCGGGCTAGAAAACTTATCACACCTGCGCGTATCCTATATCTCTACAAAGCCACCATTCGCTTATGCATTGGGTATTGTTTCCACATCTGGGCTGATGCACAAACCGCTAGTTTGTCCCTCGTGGACAGGACGCTAAAAAAAAAAAAGTCTAACCTATTAGGTCCTGCACTCGCTGCCACGCTCCAGCCCCTGTCCTATCGTTGCAGTGTTGCACCCCAGTGCTTGTTTTACAAGTACTTCCACGGAATGTGCTCCGATGAACTTACTGCACTTGTACCCCCTCAACGAAAATACCCTTGACCCACCAGACTAACAGCAAAATTCCACCCCTTCACCGTAGAGGTCCCTAGATACTAGAAGATTTTCTACTTTAATAGCTCCTTTCCTTGAACTGCTTGCCTTTGGAATTGCCTCTCTGCTCCCTGTTTCTCAGACTATACCAACATGCAGAAATTTAAATGCTATGCGGACAAACATCTTGCTGCTTAACTCCTCCCCACCCACCCTATGAATTTGGCCACTGTCACATAGCTCCTAACGTCTCAGTGGCATCATGCCTTGTGTAACAGCAAGCAAACTGGAGCAAAAATTTCGGACACGAATTATACTGATGAATATGTATTTATTTGCGCGCACGTGGCCAACGCTGAACTATAACATCTTTTCACCGTAAAACTGAAAATACATGAAAATAAACAAGTCTTACAAACATGTTCTAAGACAAAACAAAGCAAATTATAAAAGAGTAAAAATTCAAATAGGTTTAGAGAACTATGCGTTGCTTACCTCTATTTTTGCCAAGCTACTTGCCCCAGAGCCAACGTCCATCACAAGCGGAACAAACGTCCGACTCCCATGTTGACTGATTCAAAAATACCGCCTCTGGGCAAGCAGGCTGTGTAGAGGCACGACAGTTACCCTGTGCGCATGTCTTCCGGAAGAAGACGGTGCTGAATACAAAATGTCCCCTTCCTGAATTATGACCGGCCAACATGTGAAACTCATACGTTTACACCTTGCTTGGGCAACAAAAAGTAAAGTCAGTTTCTTTTTCGATTTTTTCGTCAATAGCTCATTTCCTACAAACTCAATATTTGATTCTGGTTCGTCAGTTCTTTTGGTGGATCGTTACATCATGTTGTTAAAAACAATAAAATGTAATTCAATTTAGTTCCTCCCAGAAAATACTTTTACCAGGTCGGAATCATTGTAATACACACACCATCTTAAGAAAAAGGGGGCATCACTCTGTATTCGTCAATACATTGTATTTTTAGAATTTTTATAACTTTAATTTTTTAATCAAATTATTCTGTGAAATAGAAATATTATTTAAGTCGTTTTTTGCACTTGACACTAATCTATTAATAGTAAAGAACAAATAATTATTTTTAATTAATGTGGAGATAAGACACCCACACATACACACATAGACAGACACGCTTGAATCGCATACGGAACTGTTACAACCTCTTCTCATCACACTCTGAAGATGCTAGGTATCTAGTGAAATTATTAGCCAAAAGATCAAGGTAAAAAATGAAAAAGTAAAACAAAAAATCTGTTCTGATTTTATTTTATAAATAAATATCGCATCTGAACATGCTTTTAAAGGCTTTTAGCCTCATTTATTATTAAATTCTTAAAAAAGATGTTTAAAAGAAAAAATATGAACTCTCATATATATATATATATATATATATATATATATATATATTACTAATGGCGATTTGGTATCTGTTTGTCTGAAGCCGAAACTATACTATTACTTTTATTAATGTACTATCTTTCAATGCTCACTTCAGTGGGGGGGGCAGTAGTGTAGTGTCCATTCTTTTGTCAGAGGACCGTCCTTCCAGACATTACCTACTTTTTTGTCAGGAGGGTAGTGTAGTGTCTGTTCTGTGGTAATGATACCATCCTCCCAGACATTACCCCCTCCTTTTTTTTGGGGGGGGGGAGGGTTAAGGTAATAGCTGTTCTGTTATCATGAGGTATTACCCCTTCACTAATTGATCTATAGTAAATAAATAACAATGTTTAATTACTGTGGAGACGAGAAACATAATTTAAGTAAGGAAAAATGTCTCCACTCTAACAGTTATCTTAGCCGGAATAAGTATTTTCAGAAAAACATAACTCTAAAAAAAAATATATCTGCGCTAATGACATAGTGGAAGGAAAAAATGAAAAAAATAATCAAGTTCAAATCAAGTATCGATATGTCAGAAAGATTGCTATTTGGGCCTGACTTTGAAAATCTGACAAGATAACTTTATATGTTAGAAAACATATGTCCTGTATATCTTTATATATTTACATTTTGTCTGTAACATTATTTTAATTTAAACATAGGAAGAAGATTTTGAGGTCAGTTTGTTTTCTTTTTTCTCTGATTGGTGAATTGAGTCCCGGGTGTTAGGGTAAGGGTCCAACTCGGCCTTTTGGCTAAGATCAAAGTGTAGTATCTGTTCCGATGGATACTGCACGCCTTTTCTGTGCAGTTCTAGGAGGTCCACCCTCCCAGGCTTCGCCTCCCCTCTTTGGGGAGGAGTAAGTTTATTGCTTACTGTCTGAGGCGCCCCTACCGGGGAATGCCGACGGGGCTGCCCAGGCAATTTTTAAATGGCCAGAGTGCTCACCTCTCGAGCGCTGGCTTTTAACCCCACTTGCTCGACCCGAGCTTGGGTCACATCTTACTTGTGGGAGTAAGATAAAACTGGCCTTGTGCCTAACTCCGCGAGGAGTAAATAAAAATCTTATCGTTTAAGTTTTAAGTGTTTGTATATAAGGGAGACAATTCCTATCATATTCTTCAATTTAAAATCTGAGTTATCCCCTTCGCTGATTTTTATTTCTCGTTGATTACAAATGTTTCATATTAGCAGTCGTTTTGGCCGGATTAAGAAATTAAAAAAAATAAATTGTAATTATTGCCGATAATACGGTACAACAACAATAAAAAAAAAAATTTTTAAAGTGAAAATTGGCTAGTCAGAATCAAAGTTTTATTTGTCAGCTTAAATGCTATTTGGGTCTGACTTTGAAAATCCGACAAGATAACTTTATATGTTAGATGCATTTTATAAAAATCATAAACATTTCTTAGTATTCCCTTTTGCCACTTTAGAAAAACATTCGACTTCGAATCTGAGTCAGCGTGTCGCTATTCTGAATTCACAACAGCAAGCCGCAATCAACTTTCTCATGTAAAACTTTATAATTAAAACTTGCTGAAAGGAAAAGTTTTGTATTTTTATTTTAAATAATCTATTTTAGAAAAACAAGTAATCAAATTTTTTTTTTGTTGTTGTTTTTTTCGAAACATTGAAATAGGAATTTTTCTACCAATCATAAAAGTGCTGTCGGATCACAGATATTAAAAAAAAATCCATTTTTACTTTATGTTTAATTTTCATTAAAAAAAAAAAAATGACCAGCAAGTTTTAATTATAAAGTTTTATATGAAAAAGAGTTTGACTTTTTAAAAATTATCATCAAAGAGTCAGTTTATTGATTGCGGCTTGCTGTTGTGAATTCGGAATAGCGGCATGCTAACTCAGAGTCGGATGTTTTTCTGGAGTGACTCACTTTATTTTTTTTTTTTCTGGAAATTTTTATTAGTAAAAAAGTCAGTTCCCATTTCTTTTCTTCATTTAAATTTTTATATAGTTTACTTTGCTTTCCTAAATTAAGGATTTCGTTTTTTAAGTTGTGAATCTTTCATGAAACATGATTCAACACATTAATTGGATTCTTTTGCGATTAACAGACGTGATGGAAAGCTTAGCCGAGAGTGTCCCCAATTTGGATGTCATCATCACAGAGATTGACAAACTTGCTGATTCTGGCGGCGACTGTCAAGATTCACCTCATATAATGGAAGTCACTTTGCCTATGTTGTGCAGGTATGTTGTTTTGGGTTTTTTTTTTTTTTTAAACTAATATAGGAACCCAGCGTTGGAGAAGGGTTGGGAGGGGCAATAATTCAAAACTTAAACGTCTGGGGCAATTTATATCACATATTTCTTAATTTACTAAGTTTGTGGTAAAATAGTCGTTTTCCAACCAAAATGGCAGACAATAAATCGTCTAAAGTTTTCTGATTTTTTCCGAACTCACAAATGAGTAAGTAAACCCAAATAAATTGTTTTGGACTACTTTCCCAACTTATTTTCTTTAACATAATTTAACGTAAATTTTTAATTATTCCAAAACAATTTATTTGAGTTTACTTACTCATTTGTGAGGTCGGAAAACTGTAGACGATTTATTGTCTGCCATTTTGGTTGGTAAACGACAATTTTACCAAGTTTGTTCTTGTCAATTTCTTTATTACAGTTGTTTTATTTTATTTTTCAATTTCCTTAGCTTTTTTAAAAAAATTTTGATATAAATTTTCATTTTCCTAAGTCTTTTTATTAATTTCTGAATTTAATTATGTTTTCACTTTCCTAAGTTATTTTTGCACTTCTGCATTTCAATCGTCACTTGGACTTAATTTGCTTTCCTCTTTTGAAGGCAGGGGCAGACAACCAACCGGAAGTAACCGAATTAGATGTTTTTATTCAAAATGTCAATATTAACAGCGAACAATATATCGTTATTGAATATGAAAATATTTTATTTAATAATTTTAAAATTTATAAAAATAATAAAAATGTTTTTTTTTAATTGTCTTAATTAAAATTTTATCAAAATAGTCAACAGTGATCTTTTAAAACGAAAATTTATAATTTAAAACGAAAATCCAACAAACAGTCAATCTGACTCGGTGGAATGAATGGAACTCTTCAATTATTAAGTCCAAGTGACGGTTGAAATGCAGAAGTGCCGTTTTTTATCAGTTATTTTCATTTCATTTTTTTGCAATTTCCTAAGCTTTTTTAAATCAATTCCTAAGCTTTATCGCCTTCTTTATATGAATAGAGATTTTGTCCGTCCGTCACATCTTTTTTTAAACATAATAAATACACTGCAGAATGTGTCTCATTTCGAAATATCAGATATATTAATTACTTTTAGAAAGGGAGAATATTGCATTAATAGTAAATAATAAATTCCAAACAAATAAAGCAGATGCCATGATTGGAAATCGAAACCGAAACCTTGAGATCTTTAATCTGAGGTTCTGGCCTATTCGGACTTTCTTATAAATAGAGCTTAAAAGATTACATTAACAAAATAATTATAGCTTTGGTGTGACGTCATAGATTTATAATTTACGTCATGTTTCAAAACATGAATTCAAACATTAGCGACAATAAAAAATAAATTAATTAATGGGCAAACATTGGAAATTATTTTAATAGTTCAAAACAATTGGGTATATGTTACGACGCTCAGCAGAGGCGCGAACGGGGTCCAAAAAACTAACGAGAACGGGGTTATAAAAATAAATATGCAACAAGTGAGTTTAACCTACGTCGAGAAGAGATATTTGTCTACTTACCTATGATATTTGTTTGTATTTTTACGTACTATAAATGGGTTTTTATTAGATGTAAAAAAAAATTCTTGTTCATTTTCAACTAGTACTTTTTTCTAGACAAGATGGCGTCTTCTACTCACTCTCTTACGAGCAAGCGCCATTTTGTATTTGCAAGTTCGTGTTACAAAACTATTGATTTCTAATAAATAGCAGTTGGAACGGTTTAAAAATACAAACAAATATCACAGGTCAGTTTTAAATTAACTTTTATCGATGACAGTTACTTTTATTTGTTGTATATTTGTTGTTTTTTTAGCGTTTTTACTCTGCTGAGTCTCGTAAAAGATGCCCAAACAATTTATTTTGCTTTAATTACGTTTGGCATTAAAAACAATTTAATATGTAATATTTAATAGAATTTTGCACGTACGAACTCATAATTATAATTGAAATTTGAAATTTCTTTAGCATTATGTTTCAATTTCTTAATTTTAATTTCTTTCAATTTCCTAAGCATTTTTCAATTTCCTAATTTATTTATTTTTTCAATTTCCTAAGCTATTTTTATCTTAATTTCAATTTTCAACTTCCTAATCTTTTTTTTTTATCAATTTCTGAATTTCCTATTTATTCAATTTCCTTAGCTTTTTAAATCTAGTTCTCAATTTTTTTTTTCAATTTCCTAAGCTTTTTAACGAATTTTATTTTTATTTTCAATTTCTTAAGCTTTTTGTAAATCAATTTTTTCCTTTCAATTTTTTCAATTGACGTCCTGCATTCGATTACTTTACTGTAACTTTAAAAATATACCATTTGTGACATAAAATAAAACAACAAAAAAGAAATGCTTTAAAAGTAAAATCTGATTATAACATGTAAAAAAAAAAACAGATCTGTCATTCAACTTCCTAACTACACAGATTTGGCAATCATGTAGTATGGTTAACAGAGCAGAAATCCGAGATAAAACAAAATATACAACAACTTTTACCGAACGCATTAAAATTTAATTTTCTGACTTCGTGTGTAGTTTTAAAGTTCTACAACTGCCTGTAAGTTCTGTTATTTCAAAATTTGTTTTCTTACTTTCACTTGGTCTAACGTGAGTCAAATATGGTGGTCGATTTTTTAGGTGGTCGTTAATTTTAGGCTTAAAAGATAGTTGAAAAAAATAGACGACATTAGTGATCACCTCCCCCCCCCAAAAAAAAATCCACCGACATCTTAGATTGACAAATTCGGCTAATTGAAAGTAACGAACCAAATTTTGAAATAATTACAATTACAAACAGTTTCTGAAGTTTAAAACTATATAGGTCGCTAGAAAAATACATTTTGATGTGTTTGGTAAAAGTTATTGTATATTTTGCTTATTTTCGATTTCTCGGTTGTTAACTATTCTGCATGAATGTCCACATGTTGGTTGTTTTTTTTGTGTTCTGACCTTGTTTAAGTAATTAAATGATTTTTAATTGTGATTTTTATTCTTTTTTGTTTAGTTACTTACCATATTGGTGGTCACAAGGTCCTGATAATGTATCTTCTCCTGATGGGTAAGATGGTTTTTATTGTTTTGTGTCTTTTGTCTTTTTATTTTGTGTCTAAGTGAGAAAAATAATCGGTAATTATAAAGATCGACGGTGTAAAGATAATGCGATAAAAAAAAAATTGTGTTTCGGCGATAAAAAATAATTTTATGTTGTTTTTTTAAATGTTATTAAATGACGAACCATTTCGAGTTAAAATCTATTTAGTGTTACGCATGTAATCGAAAGAAAAACACGTTTGAAATGTGTCAATATTCTACAAGAATCATGATTTAAAAAAAATGGAGTCTTACAGGATGCCGGCAAGTTTTTTTTTGTATCGCTCAAGACGAAAAAAGTATTAAAACGTCTTTTTCCCCCTATTACTATGTGATACCAAATTGATTTTAACTCCAAAACGTTTTTAGTGTCACAATTTTTTAAAATTATATATATATATATATATATATATATATATATATATATAATCAAAGGACCATTACCGCAAGGACATTACTGCAGGCAATAAAAGTTAAGCTTAATTTTTATTACCCGCAGTAATGTCCTTGCGGTAATAGTTCTCTGAGGAGAAATTTTTCTTTGAAAACTCATGAGTTAAGGACGCAATATCACTCCTTGTTTTAGAACTTTAATAAAATCTGATTAATTTCTCATTTTATCATGTCATTCAATCAATATTATTGCTCTATACACTATATTGAGCTTTGTTTTTATCTTGATAGTCTACTGGTTAAAGATATTATTTATATCTGTAAAATATCATCTTACTCTCTCTTTCTCTCATATATATATATATATATATATATATATAAAATCAATGTGAAAGGTATATATTTTAATATATTATTAATTTATTTTCTATATTTTGACGTGTAGAAATATCAATTGTCCCTTATGTATTAAAAAAAAAAGAAAGTTTTTCTTAAAAAAAAGAACAACATTTTCGGCCGCAATCCTTCGTCCTTCGTCAGTGTAATGGGGGATTGTGTGTGTACCGTGGGAGGTGTGTAGTGATAGAATGGGATAAAAAAAAGTGTGGGGAAGCCCAGTAGAATGGTGAAAGAAAACAGGAGTCCGTCCCTAATAGCTGAGAGGCAAGAGTCAAGTAGTCATAAACATGATTCAAATGTACCCTTGAATAAAATTAGGCAATAATATATATATATATATATATATATATATATATATATATATATATATGGTTATTAATCTGATGTAACAAAAAATCCGATTTTACCCATTTTAAAATTAAAGTGTTCTAAAATCGAATTTTGTAGCCCTGTCAACTAAATCAGCACAATTTTAAATAAATACATTTTAAAAAAGGACATTCGTGGGAAAAATAATCACTTAAAACAATTATCAACCCAGACTGAGAAGATGACAAAAAGAATGGCAAGGTGTCGACAAGCAAATCGCCAATAACACAGTACACATATAACAAATGAATATTGGCTCGTCAGAAGTAAAGTTGTATTTGTCAGTTTAAATGATGTTTGGATCTGACTTTTAGAAGTTGACAAGATAATTTTTTATATATGTTTTTACAAATAAATGGTAGCTGTATTGAAATTATCAAAGAAATAAAATGTACTTTACGAATCTTAACTCAAGGCGAGAAGAATCTATCTCATCCTGTCGTTTCTACTTGTTCCTTTGAACCCTGACAAAATCACAAAGAGAAGACACGCCATTTCCTGTCAGCCGACGCCGTCTCACCCACCCACTTCTAACCTTGCACCCCACCCCAAGAGAAGCAAATCTTATTTCCGGTTAGCGACACTCCCTCCCCATCTTGAACCTTTAGCCTAGAGGAAGCCAAACGCTATTTCCTGCTGGCCAAACATCTCGTGTGATCTCTTAACATTTACAAATGTCTTACCCTTAAATCAGTGCAGAGTATCGGCGCCTGATAACCTGAAACCCGTGTATTCTGTTGATAATATTGGGACCTAGGGACCTACGAGCCACTTCAAAACTTTTTTACTTTTTTTTTTATTATTTGTCATTGCCATGTGCTCGCCGCCGAAGCTGTGTGACAATATATATATTTGAAATTTATGGAAAGCTAAAAACGATATATTTTTTCTATAAAATAAACATTAATTTACTTTGAAATATGGGGCAAGCTTTCAACATTAATAGGTCTTTATCAAGCAACTTTTTTTTTTTTTTTCATCGGAAATATAAAAATTTCTTGTGATGTGAGTAGAACTTGATTCAGATTAGGGTAAGGGTTAAGATATATATATATATATATATATATATATATATATATATATTACTATTGGGTCACCACTTATAAAGGCCAGGAGCCACTCAAAGATAAGGGTTATGTGTAGAAAAAAAGTTGACGTCTGACGTCATGGTCGCTGTGAAAAATTTGATAGTGATTCTGAAGCCTTTAAACAATCATTTCAAAATAAATTTAATTAAAGTTGGTACTTTTATAGCTGACGCACCATGTTTCCATGACTTCGCGTCGTCAACGTTCAGATAGGTTACGGAAGCGCCCAAGAGTTGACGAGGTGAAAACTGCCAAACGCTAAATTAAAGACTGGTAGACGATAAATTCATACGAAGAAAATCAAAGTAAAATACATATACAAAAATAAAGAACGAACAAACCATAGCTGAACAACTGTTATTAATTAGATGTTTATTTTTGTTCGTTTTTTGGTCAAAGGAACCATTGTTAATCAAATGTTTTTAAATGAAATTTTTTTTTTTTTGTTTGCACACCGGAAAGTTTCAAAAGATGATTTTGTATGATTTGTTAAGTAAATGTTTTTCTTTTTAAATTTGTTTATCAATGGTTTTTTTTTCCCCATTTTTTTCAAAGAACTCAATTAGTCCTTTTTTTTTTTACATTTTTTTCAAAGAACTCAATTAGTCCTTTTTTTTTAACATTTTTTTTCAAAAAACTCAATTAGTCCTTTTTTTTTTAACATTTTTTTTCAAAGAACTCAATTAATCCTTTTTTTTTTTTAACATTTTTTTTCAAAAAACTCAATTAGTCCTTTTTTTTTCCATTTTTTTCAAAGAACTCAATTAGTCCTTTTTTTTTTAACATTTTTTTTCAAAGAACTCAATTAATCCTTTTTTTTTAACATTTTTTTTCAAAGAACTCAATTAGTTCTTTTTTTTTTTTTTACATTCTTTTCAAAGAACTAAATTAATCCTTTTTTTTTTTTTAGCATTTTTTTTCAAAAAACTCAATTACTCCTTCGGGAGATTCAATGAGCTGACAGAGATTATAGAAAGTCATTTATTGTTATTGAACGCGATTAATTTCTTCCAAAAGTTATCGGCTGCTTGGTTAATAGTTTCGTCAACTCTCGGGCGCTTCCGAGACCTGCCCTGAACGTTGACGACGTGAAGTCACGGAAACATGGTGCGTCAGCTATAAGAGTACCAAGAAATACTGCGATCAGAGGGTTCTGATTGATCTAGGCGAGATGATATTGATTAGTTTTCCTTCTTTAATAAATTGGACGATCGAACTAATGCCCTAGAAATCCGTGGCCCCGATATGTCTCCCCCCTTCTCCCACACACACACCACTAGCAGAGTGGAAGGCAACGTAAACAGCCTAATAAAATGTTCCGTTTCCAAATCTGGGATATAGTTCAATTCTTTGTGTTGTTCAATTCCAGAACGAGAATGCACCTCCTCTTAAGAGTGGAAAGTGGAATCCCGAGGTTTGCAGCAATTCGATACTGATTAAGTCCATGTTCAGATTTATCTATAATATCGTGCCTCTGAAACTGTGACAGTTTGAATGCTTCTTCGGCTCATGTCATACTGAAATGGTGTATATATGATAGATGTATTGATATGTGAACACACAAAAAAGGCAGTCATGGAAAATTGGCATGGAAAGCAAAAGTTTTAGTATGACCGTTGTCCTCTCTCCTAGCAACCAAACACATTTCTATTGTTCACGACTGGTAAATTCAGCACAGATTGATACAAAGTCTTCGCACTTGTGTTTGTTGGCCGATCTTTCGTCTTTGTTAGCTGGACAATCCACGTTGCGAGTTGTCTAGTTAAGAGGTATAAGTCGCTGCTGTTCGAGAGCACATCGACTGGGAGAAGACAGGCACATGAAAAATTCTAAAAAATACAACAAAATGGTGAAAGCAACAGAGAATCCGAACAACTCAAAAACACAACAAAGTTCTTGTTTTGCGTTTAAAATGATATTATATTCTTATATACAGCAACTCGAGTTTTCTTTAGGTAGTGTCTTTGTTTTCCAGATACTGGGATTAAATGCACTTTGTGACTTCTTCAACTTAGTGAATAATTGCCGAGAAACGACTTTTCAATCCGGCTGTATAATAGAAAGCTCCAAAACTATTGAATAAAATCGCACCAAATTTAGTATAATGGACATTTTAAGAATACTAATTATTATTCTTAAAAAAGCATTAAGACCCTCTTCATGAGGCTATAATATGGGGGGGGGGGGGTAAACAAAAAAAATTTGTCTTTTATTTTTTTCCTTTTGATACCAACCCAAAATTTGAGTTCTTGGATAATCCTTTTTGTGCGACTGATGAATGCTGTTCTGGGTAAAATACTTACTCTGGCTAGGAAGATCGTTAGAATAGAGACGTTTTCTTCATCGCCGACTTAAAACAGAAAGCTCCCAAAACTATTAAATTGAATCGCACCAAAATTGATTTTTGGGTGAGGGTTTAACAAAACAAACGTCTTTTTCTTTTTTTTTTTTTTTTCCTTTTTGATACTAACCCAAGATTTGAGTTCTGGAATAATCCATGTGTTGTTTGTATCGTTTTTAGAAATCACGTTACAACCGTAACTGCGACTCTGATGAATGCTGTCCTGGGTAAAGTGCTCAGTTTAATTCTAAACAATGTCAGCAACCCAAGTGCCACATGGATGAACCGAATTGCATGTAAGTTTAATAATCTATCTTTGTTTATTAATAATCAAATACTCTTAATTATTACTTTTTTCCTCTTTATCTTTGAAGCCAGCCAGAATATCTATAGTGTTTCGAATTTTACGTGGTGGCAGGAAGAAAATAAACAAAGATACAAAAACTTCCATAGTTTTTATCCCCCCCCTCTTCCATCCACTTCATTATTGTCTTTGTCGATTCCACTTTACTTCTTCTTCTTCATCATCATAATCATTATCATCATCATCATCGTCATCAGTTTAATGTCCTCTTTACATGCTGGCATGTGTTGGACGGCTCTTAAAAATTGACTTCCAAACTTACCTATCTCTGGCCAGGTCTTTATTTATCCTTCTTTCTCTCGAGTCCATCCTTATCATTTCTTCCCACGTTTTCCTTGGCCTTCTCCTGCCAACTAACCCTGCTACCTCAACTGTTCTGCATCTACTAACTCAAGCACTCTCGTCCATTCTTTCAACGTGACCAAACCACCGGAGTCCCCTGTTCTGCACACATCTGCCTACACTAGAAGAAAAAAGAATCTGTGTGTCGGATTAAATCAACTTTCTATCGTGAACGTCTTTGCCGAGATTTACTTGTGGTCATTTCTGTTCTATTTCTTTTTTTCTCTCTGCCGTTCAGCCCGTGTGCAGCCAATCATCGGCAATTCCACGCCATATATGGTAGAGGAACATTTCCTTCCAATCGCCAAGAAGATCCAGAGTTGCGCAGAAGAAGTCGAAACCAACGAGAGACGACTTTCTGACAGGAGAAGCACAAGTGAAAATCCAGATTTAGAAGGTGAACTTCAGGAAGTAAGTAACCGCACAATGAATTATTTAACTTCTCTACAAATGGATCGGACCCTTCCTCAGCATATCCCTAAAAATGGATCAGACCCTTCCTCAGCATATCCCTAAAAATAAATCGGACCCTTCCTCAGCATATCCCTAAAAATGGATCGGACCCTTCCTCAGCATATCCCTAAAAATGGATTGGACCCTTCCTCAGCATAACCCTAAAAATGGATCGGACCCTTCCTCAGCATATCCCTAAAAATGGATCGGACCCTTCCTCAGCATATCCCTAAAAATGGATGGACACTTCCTCAGCATATCCCTAAAAATGGATCGGACCCTTCCTCAGCATATCCCTAAAAATGGATCGGACCCTTCCTCAGCATACCCCTAAAAATGGATCGGACCCTTCCTCAGCATACCCCTACAAATGGATCGGACCCTTCCTCAGCATACCCCTAAAAATGGATCGGACCCTTCCTCAGCATAACCTTAAAAATGTATCGGACCCTTCCTCAGCATACCCCTAAAAATGGATCGGATTCTTCCTCAACATACCACTAAAAATGGATCAGACCCTTCTTCAGCATACCCCTAAAAATGGATCGGACCCTTCCTCAGCATACTCTTAAAAATGGATCGGACCCTTCCTCAGCATACCCCTAAAAATTGATCAGACCCTTACTCAGCATAACCCTAAAAATGGATCAGACCCTTCCTCAGCATACCCCTAAAAATGGATCGGATTCTTCCTCAGCATACCCCTAAAAATGGATCGGACCCTTCCTCAGCATACCCCTAAAAATGGATCGGACCCTTCCTCAGCATAACCCTAAAAATGGATCGGACCCTTCCTCAGCATATCCCTAAAAATGGATCGGACCCTTCCTCAGCATATCCCTAAAAATGGATCGGACCCTACCTCAGCATATCCCTAAAAATGGATCAGACCCTTCCTCAGCATATCCCTAAAAATGGATCGGACCCTTCCTCAGCATATCCCTAAAAATGGATCGGACCCTTCCTCAGCATATCCCTAAAAATGGATCGGACCCTTCCTCAGCATATCCCTAAAAATGGATCGGACCCTTCCTCAGCATATCCCTAAAAATGGATCGGACCCTTTCTCAGCATACCCCTAAAAATGGATCACACCCTTCCTCAGCATAACCCTAAAAATGGATTGGACCCTTCCTCAGCATACCCCTAAAAATGGATCTGAACCCTTCCTCAGAATACCCCTACAAATGGATCAGACCCTTCCTCAGCATACCCATAAAAATAGATCGGACCCTTTCTCAGCATACCCCTAAAAATGGAGCGGACCCTTCCTCAGCATATCCCTAAAAATGGATCGGACTCTTCCTCAGCATACCCCTAAAAATGGATTGGACCCTTCCTCAGCATATCCCTAAAAATGGATCGGACCCTTCCTCAGCATATCCCTAAAAATGGATCGGACCCTTCCTCAGCATATCCCTAAAAATGGATCGGACCTTCCTCAGCACACCCCTAAAAATAGATCGGACCCTTCCTCAGCATACCCCTAAAAATGGATCGGACCCTTCCTCAGCATATCCCTAAAAATGGATCGGACCTTCCTCAGCATACCCCTAAAAATGGATCGGACCCTTCCTCAGCATACCCCTAAAAATGGATCGGACCCTTCCTCAGCATATCCCTAAAAATGGATCGGACCCTTCCTCAGCATATCCCTAAAAATGGATCGGACCCTTCCTCAGCATATCCCTAAAAATGGATCGGACCCTTCCTCAGCATACCCCTAAAAATGGATCGGACCCTTCCTCAGCATACCCCTAAAAATGGATCAGACCCTTCCTCAGCATACCCCTAAAAATGGATCAGACCCTTCCTCAGCATACCCCTAAAAATGGATCGGACCCTTCCTCAGCATACCCCTAAAAATGGATCAGACCCTTCCTCAGCATACCCCTAAAAATGGATCGGACCCTTCCTCAACATATCCCTAAAAATGGATCGGACCTTACTCAGCATACCCCGAAAAATGGATCAGACCCTTCCTCAGCATATCCTTAAAAATGAATCTGACCCCTAAAATAGCAGCTTGTGTTCAATTAACAGTTTCAGATCTTCAGCAGCTTAGTCGGCATTTATTGTTTCACATACATTGTAATCTAATTTTTTAAAAAAACAGCAATAAAACTAAGACTGTTTAATTAATATTTGTAATTAATAGATTATATTTTTTTACTGTTAATTTTTTTAATGTTATTTTTTTTAATGTTATTTTTTTTAATGTTAATTTTTTTAATGTTAATTTTTTCAATGTTAATTTTTTCAATGTTAATTTTTTACTGTTAATTTTTTTCTGTTAATTTTTTTAATGTTAATTTTTTTAATGTTAATTTTTTCAATGTTAATTTTTTCAATGTTATTTTTTTACTGTTAATTTTTTTCTGTTAATTTTTTTAATGTTAATTTTTTTACTGTTATTTTTTTTACTGGTTATTTTTTTAATGTTAATTTTTTGACTGTTAATTTTTTTGCTGTTAATTTTTTTTAATATTAATTTTTTTTTAATGTTAATTTTTTTTTAATGTTAATTTTTTAAAAGTTTATCTTGCATTCTGTGATTAATTCTTTCTTTTTCCCCCTCAGCTCTACAGCATTTTGGTGAGAGATTTATATGCATTCTACCCGCTGCTGATCAAGTATGTTGACCTGCATCGTTCCAGTTGGTTGAAAAGTCCGATTGTCGCAGCTGAGGAACTCTTCAACTCAGTGGCTTACATTTTCACACTTTGGTCAAAATCACTTGTAAGTTTTCGCCTTTATTTTCTTCTCTTGTCAAATTAAAAAGAGATCAAGTACAGAATAGTTAACAGTCGAGAACTCGTTAACAAAAAATAAAAACATAATTTATACCAAACGCAGTAGAATTAAATTCTCTACCGACCTGTATAGTTTTAACAGCTGGAAACTTTGTAAAAAAATTTTTATTTCGGAATTTTATTTCGATAAAAGCTGTTTTATTAACACACGAAAAACAAAAATGGGCACCAAGATGATCACTTAGTTTTTTTGTTTTTTTTTTATGGAAATCGCTCCAGACAAGGCATGTAGCCACTTGATATAAGGAGTTAAAAAAAATACTACTGCAAGGTTAAAAACTAGCTAATGATAAGTGTTATATGGATAGATTCTGACCCAGAAAACAGCAATTCTTCCCCCTTTGTCAGAAACATCGATCATGAAATGTGAGGACTAAAGGACATAAATAAGGGAAGCGAGAGTTACGAGGCTGCCGAAAGTTAGTCACTTTCTACTCTCCTTAAAAGTTTATGTAAAAATGTGACGCACCACTGCCGTTTAGACCAACTGACTTTATTAGTGACTCCCTCTTTCAAAAGAGAAAAAGAAACAAAAGAAAAGAAGAAACAAAAGAAAAGAAGAAAGAAAGAAAAGGGGTAGCTTATAGCCGCTCGTTTCTTTCCTATGGCCGTTCGTCTCGCACATCCATTTCTAATTTGCCACAGTTTCACGATTACTTGCAGTTTTACAAGTTTTTTTTTGTTTGTCTTTTTTTGGGGGGGGGGGTGCCTCTCAGAATTAGGGTTAGTACTAAGGTAAGTAATTTTTTTTACTATCTTTTCACCATGACACCCTCCCCCCTCCCCAGTCAAATGAAGTTAACTGAACATCTTGGCCGCCATTTTGATTTTCGTGCGTCGATGAGACAGCTTTCATCAAAATAAAAAGTAAATCTTACAAACAGTTTCCACACATTAAAATTATACAGGTCGGTAGAGAATTTTATTCTACTGCATTTTCTATAAATTATTTGTTGTTTTTTTTGTTTTTTTCTCGACTGTTAACTATTCTGGACTTTTACCTTGAAAAGAACAACAAATAAGTGTATTATCTTTTATTTTTTTGTCTTTTTTTTTGGGGGGGGGGGTTGCCTCTCAGAATTAGGGTTAGTACTAAGGTAAGTTATTTTTTTTTACTATCTTTTCACCATGACACCCTCCCCCCTCTCCAGTCAAATGAAGTTAACTTAACATCTTGGCCGCCATTTTGATTTTCGTGCCTCGATGAGACAGCTTTCATCAAAATAAAAAGTAAATCCTACAAACAGTTTCCACACATTAAAATTATACAGGTCGGTAGAGAATTTTATTCTACTGCATTTTGCTATAAATTATTTGTTGTTTTTTTGTTTTTTTCTCGACTGTTAACTATTCTGGACTTTTACCTTGAAAAGAACAACAAATAAGTGTATTATCTTTTATTTTTTTGTCTTTTTTTTGGGGGGGGTTGCCTCTCAGAATTAGGGTTAGTACTAAGGTAAGTAATTTTTTTTACTATCTTTTCACCATGACACCCTCCCCCCTCCCCAGTCAAATGAAGTTAGCTTAACATCTTGGCCGCCATTTTGATTTTCGTGCGTCGATGAGACAGCTTTCATCAAAATAAAAAGTAAATCTTACAAACAGTTTCCACACATTAAAATTATACAGGTCGGTAGAGAATTTTATTCTACTGCATTTTGCTATAAATTATTTGTTGTTTTTTTTGTTTTTTTCTCGACTGTTAACTATTCTGGACTTTTACCTTGAAAAGAACAACAAATAAGTGTATTATCTTTCTTTTTTTTTTTTTGTCCAATCTTTGTTTTCCAGTTGTTCAAACGAGAAGAGCAAAACTTTGTATCTCAAAATGAAATTGACAACATGGCTTTGATTATGCCGAGCCAAGCCAAGGGCCTGTCCGTGGTGAAAGACGGCGACGACAAAGGATCACCAAATAACAGGAAGAAGGACAAGAAACGACTCGAAGCACACAACAGCCTCAATGTGGCCTGCCTGAAACGTCTCTTCCCCATTGGTCTGAGCTTCTTCAGTGGACGAGAGCAAGAACTGCTCCAACATACAAAAGAGAGACTTATAAAAGTACGTAAGAAATGTCCTCCCGGTATTAACATCAGATGACAGTCTTTTCGGGGTTTTTTTTTGTGTTGTGTTTTAACCTTTTTTTGTCTTCTGTTTAGTGCTAAGGAATTAGATAATTGCCTTCCGTTCAGTTTTAAGAGACAATGGATACTCCCTGTTAGGTTGTTTGCATCATCATCATCAGCATCATCATCATCATCAACAACAACAACATGTTTATTTGTTGAATCAGGCCACAATTAATCCTCTGATGAGGGTGGGGCCTGATTGTCTAATAATAATATAATTAATAATATTATTATTATATTATTAATAATAATAATAATAATAATAAAATTTAAATAAAAAATTTTAAAAATAAATTAAACAAATAAAAAAATATTAAAAAATATTAAATAAATATTAAAAAATATTAAAAAAATGATAATAATAATAATAATAATAATAATAATAATAATAATTAAAAAAATATTAAAAATTTAAAAAAAATTTTTTTTAAATAAATAAATAAATAATAATAATTATTATTATTATTATTATTATTATTTATTTATTTATTTAAAAAAAATTTTTTTTTAATTTTTAATATTTTTTTAATTATTATTATTATTATTATTATTATTATACTAATAGTAATTATAACAACAACAACAGTGACTCATTTCTTTAGTCACTATCCATCTATTATTCTACTCAGTCAGAATTAATCAACGTTTGTTTCCCTAAGGTTTTTTCCCTATTATTATTCTACTCAGTCATCATCATCATCATCATCATCATCATCATCATCATCATCATCAACCGGTTTATTTGTTGAATCAGGCCACAATTAATCCTCTGATGAGGGTGGGGCCTGATTGTCTAGTCTCGAAATCTAAGTCATCCTCTCCACTCCTGTCTTTGGCAAGGCTTGATGGAATCCATACCCATGGCCTTCCTATCACGTTTGACTACGTCCTCCCAAGTCAACTTGGGTCTGCCAGTCGTGATGTTCTCTGCTGGCACATTCAACTGTCGGACTTTAGCAATCCAGCCATCGCTACGCTCAATATGACCCACCTAACGCAGTCTGTTCTTCCGCATGATGTCCGCATGATGTCTATCATGAAGCAATCGTCGCACAATCCCTAGCACACGTCTCCTGAACTTATAAGAGATGTTCTTAGTAGAAAGTGTTAAGACCAACTCCTATATATCATTAGTAAGTAACGAAAACTGTCCCATAAAAGAAAAAAAAAACTTTTTTTTATAACAACAACAAAAGGGTTTATTCATTTACCTACACCATTTGGTGGGAGGATGTTGGACCGTGTCCGAGTGAGGAAAGGAAAAGTAGAAAGTTCTTTAGGCTGTCGAAAGTCTGTCAGCAGTTATCTTCAGGCGAAGATAGTCGATGCTTGAGCGTCTAGTGGACTGAGACGGGAGAGAGGAAGAAGACTTAAGGTACTCTGGATTGAGACAAAAATAAAAATTGCCTCAGTCTAAAAGGATCTCTCCCTCCCTCACCGACCAAGGATAGTACAGATACTACACACTGATGCTAGCCCGAAAGTCGAGGGTTCAGTGTCAAACATTTATTCATTGATCTAATGCAAGATCAACGGTCCAACGACTGAAGTCAAGAAGAAGCTTCCTCAGCCATGTTGAACCCCTAACAACATCTCAGGAAGAGGTCGCATTACAGCTGTGGATCAGCTTACTGACATGGGAATACTCCCTTCTGAGGCCCTCTCTCTCGGTTCAGAGGCACCCTGGCTCAAGTGGAAAACACTCAACCACCTGAGAACAGGAATGGGGCGATCAAAAGTTGAGAATGTGGAGAGGAGGGCCATACGGTGCAACACTGCCTTGTCTGTCCCCTACTGCCTAACCGGTGCAACTTGAAAGATCTTGCGGAGTACAACAATAATGCAAAGGACTGCGTAAAAAAAGTGTGAAACTGTCGTATGACCACAAAGAAGAAGAATGCAAGACCCTTTTCTCAACATTTTTAACGATTTGCTTGAGATGGTCGGACATAATTGAAACACTGATATCAAATGCCTTAGATATTTTTCTAACACTTTGACGAGGGATTGTTTTCAACAATTGCTTTTAAACATCCATTTTCAAGAGTGCATACATTCTTCATATTCAGGGCTCTTATTACGACTATGTAATTTTAGAAACCACGTTTGTACTGCCTGATCACTCGTGAACTCGTCTCCCTGTAGTTAGATGGAGATATTCCTGTATAGTGGTGTAGTACAGTGAAGATCAGCCGGTTTACCTGTTCAGGTAAAGGAAATAATCCGGTCCTTACTCCATAGACAAATAGATTCACTAGTCATCTCTCTAGTTCCTCCTCAGAAATGAAAGACGCAGTTACTTGTTAACAAACTTATCACGGGTGTGAGCATGTAGGTTGGCAGGTATGAGCCTGTGCAAACAACATCTCTTCTTACCATAACCAAAACCAACTTCATTGGTATCACAAATCTGGACGGACGGCTAGTTGTATCATAAATTTCTTCTTGCCAATGTTTTAGATTTTGATGAATTTGGACAGCCTTCTATAACACTAAATACTACAGTCGTTTCCAAACCTTATCGTACATAGACTAGATTTTCATGAAATAATAAACATCAATAAAATATACCAGAATCACTTTAAAAAAATAATTACTTTGCTTACAAGTGGCGGGATTATGAAATGAGTAAAAGTCTGAAATTAATGAATCAAATTATTCAAAATGGTGGAATTAAGTCCGACTGTGATAATTCAGTGTTTGTTTGTTTTGATTTTTCAAAGGATATAATTAAAGAGCCAAAATCCTTAAGTACCTGGAAATTAAATCACTGATTACGGATCCCAAACATTTTTATGAACATTGGTAAAAAAAAAGTAGCATCAAGATTCAAGATCTAATTAGTAAGAGATTAATAACTATATTTAATTAGTAAGAGATTAATAACTATATTTAATTAGTAAGAGATTAATAAATATAAGTATTTAAAATGGTAGGATTACCTAGATAAGTAAAATCTAGATAAGTAAAATGCTAAGATAGGAAAGATTTTTTTTTTAATTCTGTTTATTTTTATCTTATTTTGTTTTGATTTTGTGAATTTTGTGTATTTTTTATCTTATAATTTTGGTTTTATTTTGTGGATTTTGTGGATTTTTTTCCTATAATTTGATTTTTAATTTGTTGGTTTTGTTTTTAGTTTTTTTCTATAATTGTGTTGTGTTTTTAATGTGGATTGTTTATTTTTATCTTTTATAATTTTGTTTATATTTTGTGAATTTTGTTTATTTTTATTTTATAACTTATAGTTTCTTTCTTCCCAATTTTTTAAATAATTTTTTTTCATTTTTTATTCCTTTTTCTTTTTTTTTTTTCATTCTTTCTTATAATTTATTGCTTCCTGTTTTTTGTTTTCTGTTTTTCATTTATTTGTTAAAATATAAAAAAAAATTCTTCATTTTCTTTTATTTTTTTAATAACTTTTTCTTTTGTTCATGTTTTTCATAATTTTTTTTCGCCTTCCTTTCATTACTACTTTTTATTAAGTCTTTTATTTTTCATTATTTTTTTCATTATTTTTCTTTCGCTATCTTTTTCATTTATTCTAGATTCCTTTTTTTTCAGTCAGTTTATTCTTCTTTATACTTCCTTCTTCCATTCTTCAAATTGTCTTTATATACGAATACATCATAATTTCATATATACTTTACAACAAAAATATTTTCAAATTAAGAATTTTAACATTTTTAAAATTATTCCTGACGACTTTTCCAAGAATTAACGTCAGAATCCTCCGCTCTATAATAAAGATCAATGTGTTTTTATTTATATATAAATAAACATATGTAATTTTATCCCGCCATGCAGAAGTTAGCGAGTAAAACACATGCCTTTTTCTAACTCCCAGACGAAACCATTTCAAGCGGTAAGGGGAAGCGAAAAAGCAAATAGCAAGTCAGAAAAACACCTCAGACTAACTCCATCACATGAAATGAATTCAGAAAGAAATCCTTAACTCTATGATAAAAAGTCAACAGTGGATGGTTTTCTTTACTTTAGGTCATCAGAAATGGTAATGATAATTTACATATGAAAAATTGAAGTACTGACATAATTCTATGATTTATATGAATATTTTAGTAATAAATCTAGATAAATGGTGAATGTGAACATTGGTGAAGCATAATTGTTTGTTGAGTGTACATTAGTTGTAATATATTGAGACAAGACTGAACTCCGGAATTAAGAGAAAGCCCGTGGTGTTCACGTCATTCTTTTATTGTCTGTATTTTAAAGATCTGAACTGATCGCCGTCCATAATGAGAAAGACGATAAAGTCTCCTTTCTATTTTTGGAGTGACGTCAATGAAGCGTTTTAATAAAAGGGAGATAACTTCTTATCCCTAACTATTACAAGAATAAGTTGGCAAAAAACATGAAAAGTGATGTGAAAATGTTTCATACCATCTCACGTCTGTGGGGTTCTATGTGAAGACTTACTTGATGAGACATTCTGAAGAGATGAAGAGGTCAATAGATGAAGGAGTTGCCGGTCATTGGTTCAATTCTGCTGGACAGGACATGTCGAGTGGGGATTCTCCATGGCTCAGAGTTTGGGAGTTGCACTTATATACAGTGCTCAATACTTTCTCAGACAGAGCGTTAAAGTAATTGAATAAATTACATGTTTTTATATCAGTCATGACCAATAGTTTCACGTCCTGAGCGATCGTCCGACGACCTAAAACACGATCCTGCAGTTGTTTGCTAAAATCTTATGACGTATTAGCATATTATGGCAATTTTGTGCAACTAAGAAAACTTTTCTTTAATTTTTTCTTCACATTTTCTTCATTTTTTTTCTTTACTTTTCTCTATTTTTTCCCTTATTTTTCTTAATTTTTTCTTCACGTTTCTTCATGTTTTTTTTACTTTTCTTTATTTTTTTCTTTATTTTTCTTAATTTTTTCTTCACGTTTCTTCATGTTTTTTTACTTTTTATTTTTTTCCTTATTTTTCTTCATTTTTTCTTCACGTTTCTTCATGTTTTTTTACTTTTCTTTATTTTTTTCCTTATTTTTATTAATTTTTTCTTCACGTTTCTTCATGTTTTTTTACTTTTCTTTATTTTTTTCCTTATTTTTCTTCATTTTTTCTTCACTTTTCTTCGCTTTTTTTTTCATTTTTTCTTAATGTTTCTCCATTTTTTTCTTCACTTTTCTTTATTTTTTTCCTTCTTTTTCTTCATTTTTCTTCACTTTTTTCTTCATTTTTTCTTAAATGTTTCTCCATTTTTTTCTTCAGTTCTCTTTATTTTTTCTGTTTTTTTTTACCCTTCATTTCTCATTATTCTTTTGTCTCTTAATTCCTTTTTTACTTTATTCTTTTTTTTTATATCTTTCTTCCTCTTTTTTTTGTTTCTTTTTTGTTTCATTCTTTTCGATTAGTGATTCCACTAGACTAGCAGAATGAGATGATATTGAACTCGTACATATTGTTTCGTTTTTGTTTTTTTTTGTTTGTTTTTGGGGGGGGTCAGACATATTTTCTACTGTTTTATTTACGATAAAATTAATTTTGTTTTAGAAATTTTTAGATAATTTGGATTATTTGGACGTTTCGGCCGATGTAACCGCTGACCTTCTTCAGGTGCGTCTCATTGAACTCAAGAAATATATGAAATTTCGAACAGAACGCATTATTTAATCCATGGGGTTGCTTGCTCTTGTTTTATCGGCTAAGAGCACGAGGTGCAACGGATAATCAGTTTTAAGTGACAGTCTTCTGAAGGTTGAAGGTTCGATCCTCAGTGAGGGCGATGCTAAGAATACAATCACGAATTACTAAAGACTTCTACCCGGTCATGGCTGACTGAACGGGAATCTGGACGGAATTTCGAACAGATCCCTTTATTTAATCCATGGGGGTAGCATCTGCCATGACTGGGAGAAGTCTTCAGTAATCCGCAATTCTTCGTATCACCTGTACCGAGGATTGAACCTTCAACCTTCAGATGACTATCACTTGGAATTGAATTTAACTTAGTACTATATCCACTGTGCCACGCGTCCTTGGCAAGAAATTCTGTCCAGATTCTCGAGTTCGACAGAAATATTCCCGAGTTCGAATAGATACACCTGAAGAAGGCCGGAGGTTACAGCGGCCGAAACGTTGTGATGATAACGCTCAAGATGAGAAATGTAGTCGGAATAACCAAAATTATGCAAATCATTTTAATCTGTTAATTGGTTTTTGACTTCTTACTGCATGTTTATTCAAGTTGAGACTTCTTGCATGTATTTTCTTTTTTTAATTTTAATCTTATGATTTTAATCCCAAACAAATAAAAACCAGAATTGGTAACATTAGATACTTGGAATAGACAATTTTTTTTTTTAATTTTAATCGTATGATTTTAATCTCAAACAAATAAAAACCAGAATTAGTAACGTTTGATACTTAGAATAGACAATTTTTTTATTCTATTTTAATCTCATGATTTTAATCCCAAACAAATAAAAACCAGAATTGGTAACATTTGATACTTGGAATAGACAATTTTTTTTTTTACTTTCAACCATTTTAAAGATGAATCAAAAAAGAAAACTTTCACCATTTAACTCTTTTACTTTTTAAATATTTTTTTAATCTGTTTTTAAAAAATGGATCAACATATCAGTTGATCCATTTAAATAAATGAAGGAGAAAGCATATTTACTGGTTGTACATTCATTTGTAAAGTTTTATAACAACCGATTTGCAGGTCGTCATCGACTTATGACCAACCGGTCGTGAAGTGATATGAAAATAAATATATGGTTTTGTAATTGTATTCATATTCGATATCTTGAGAAAATATTTATGTCGCAAAATGGACAAATAACGTGATATCTCATGGTTTTAGTGGTTGACTGCATCATTCCTGAAGTGAGCTGCCTCGAGAATTTTATAGTTCCGGTAGTAAAGGGTGTTGAAGATCTTATTTTCTTTAGTCATTTATAAGGTTTATTTCTTCGTTTTTTTTTTGTTTCTTTTTCACACTTTGTCTGAATTAGTATGGCTTAGAGGAGAAGGGAAAGGGCAGATGAGAAATGATAGAATAAAGAAAAGAATATTTTTTTATGGGAAATAGTTACATGTTTATTTTAAAACTTTTTTCGGTGAAAGGCAGAAGATGTCTTTAGAAAAGACTTGTGTTACAAAACGAACGAGTAACAACTGCATAGTTCCTGATGCACACACACGCGGGCTGCTTTGAGAATTTTATAGCTCTGGTAGTGAAGGGTTTCTTATTTTCTTTTGTCATTTATAAGGTTTATTTATCTTTTACTCTTTATCTGAGGAGAAGAGAAAGGGCACACGAAAAAAGGATAGAATAGAGAAAAGAATATTTCTTTTTTATGGGGAAATAGTTACAGATTTATTTTTAAACTCTTTCCGTTTTGTTTTTTTTTGTTTTTGGTGAAAGGCAGAAAATATCTTGAGAAAAAACTTTTGTTAAAAAATGAACTAATAATGTCACATTCTTCTTCTTCTTTCGTGTGAATCGGATGATTCTGCTGTTGGCATTAGTTTCCCGCCGATGTTTTTCTAAACAGAAGATACACGGTGAACAGAGTAATTTAGCAATCGCTAGGCTGAGCTAGCAAGTCACGTGCGATCTCTTTAGTTCTCGTTCTTTTTTATAGGAAAACAAAAAAACAAGACTATCCCATTCTCCTTATTTATGTGCTAAAAGATTCGCTCTAACTAATCCCAGGAACACATTGCCAAGGCGACTATGACGTTAATTAAAGTGTCAAGCGTGACAGACCGGAAGTACGACATAATCGCGTTGGCATACCGGTTCCCGGTTAGATCACCGAAGTTAAGCGGGTGACCATCTTCCCATGATACATGCGGCTAGGAACCGCTTGTGAATTGTATATTCCCTGTAAACTTCATCTTCCGGGGGGAAGCCGACATAGCCCGACCGAGGCTAATACTACACTATGTATTACTTGGGCGTATCTGAGCGTTACCCTTCTTCTTCTTCTTCTTCTTCTTCTTCTTCTGTGTGAATCAGATGATTCTGGTGTTAGCATTTAGTTTCCCCGATGTTTTTCTAGTTAGAAATCTTTCTGGAAAGACATCGGGTACTTACGGGAAGGACCACGAGAAGGTTGCCAACATCCCTAAGTGAAAGTGGTACTGTGGAACCGCCTGGATTCGAACTTGGAACACCCAGTTTTTCATTCCGTGTCGTTATCCACTTAACCACCGTCACCTCCCGACGTGATATCTTATGGCATTCTACTACTTTACTGCATAATTCCGGATGCACACAGGAGGTGCTTCGAGAATTTTATAGCTCTAGTAGTGAAGGGTGGCAGTAATCTTATTTTTTCATCGTCAATTTTTACTTAAACTTAAGTCAGACAAAAAGGTGAAATAATATTACCGTGTAATTTTACACAGTTCTAGTTATCAATTGATGTTGAAAGTAAAAATATTACCGTGTAATTTTACACAGTTCTTGTTATCAATTGATGTTGAAAGTAAAAATATTACCGTGTAATTTTACACAGTTCTTGTTATCAATTGATGTTGAAAGTAAAAATATTACCGTGTAATTTTACACAGTTCTTTTTATCAATTGATGTTGAAAGTAAAAATATTACCGTGTAATTTTACACAGTTCTAGTTCTCAATTGATGTTGAAAGTAAAAATATTACCGTGTAATTTTACACAGTTCTAGCTTGTTCTCAATTGATGTTGAAAGTAAAAATATTACCGTGTAATTTTACACAGTTCTAGTTCTCAATTGATGTTGAAAGTAAAAATATTACCGTGTAATTTTACACAGTCCTAGCTTGTTCTCAATTGATGTTGAAAGTAAAAATATTACCGTGTAATTTTACACAGTTCTAGCTTGTTCTCAATTGATGTTGAAAGTAAAAATATTACCGTGTAATTTTACACAGTTCTAGCTTGTTATCAATTGATGTTGAAAGTAAAAATATTACCGTGTAATTTTACACAGTTCTTTTTATCAATTGATGTTGAAAGTAAAAATATTACCGTGTAATTTTACACAGTTCTAGCTTGTTCTCAATTGATGTTGAAAGTAAAAATATTACCGTGTAATTTTACACAGTTCTAGTTCTCAATTGATGTTGAAAGTAAAAATATTACCGTGTAATTTTACACAGTTCTAGCTTGTTCTCAATTGATGTTGAAAGTAAAAATATTACCGTGTAATTTTACACAGTTCTAGCTTGTTCTCAATTGATGTTGAAAGTAAAAATATTACCGTGTAATTTTACACAG
This sequence comes from Sepiola atlantica, assembly GCA_963556195.1. Taxonomy (NCBI): domain Eukaryota; kingdom Metazoa; phylum Mollusca; class Cephalopoda; order Sepiida; family Sepiolidae; genus Sepiola; species Sepiola atlantica. The sequence continues at coordinate 64,131,862 of OY744546.1, read as the reverse complement.
TTCTTTTTATCAATTGATGTTGAAAGTAAAAATATTACCGTGTAATTTTACACAGTTCTAGTTATCAATTGATGTTGAAAGTAAAAATATTACCGTGTAATTTTACACAGTCCTAGCTTGTTCTCAACTGATGTTGAAAGTAAAAATATTACCGTGTAATTTTACACAGTTCTAGCTTGTTATCAATTGATGTTGAAAGTAAAAATATTGCCGTGTAATTTTACACAGTCCTAGCTTGTTCTCAATTGATGTTGAAAGTAAAAATATTACCGTGTAATTTTACACAGTTCTAGCTTGTTCTCAATTGATGTTGAAAGTAAAAATATTACCGTGTAATTTTACACAGTTATAGCTTGTTCTCAATTGATGTTGAAAGTAAAAATATTACCGTGTAATTTTACACAGTTCTAGTTATCAATTGATGTTGAAAGTAAAAATATTACCGTGTAATTTTACTCAGTTCTAGCTTGTTCTCAATTGATGTTGAAAGTAAATATTACCGTGTAATTTTACACAGTTCTTTTTATCAATTGATGTTGAAAGTAAAAATATTACCGTGTAATTTTACACAGTTCTTTTTATCAATTGATGTTGAAAGTAAAAATATTACTGTGTAATTTTACACAGTTCTAGCTTGTTATCAATTGATGTTGAAAGTAAAAATATTACCGTGTAATTTTACACAGTTCTAGCTTGTTATCAATTGATGTTGAAAGTAAAAATATTACCGTGTAATTTTACACAGTTCTAGCTTGTTATCAATTGATGTTGAAAGTAAAAATATTACCGTGTAATTTTACACAGTTCTTTTTATCAATTGATGTTGAAAGTAAAAATATTACCGTGTAATTTTACACAGTTCTAGCTTGTTCTCAATTGATGTTGAAAGTAAAAATATTACCGTGTAATTTTACACAGTTCTAGCTTGTTCTCAATTGATGTTGAAAGTAAAAATATTACCGTGTAATTTTACACAGTTCTAGCTTGTTATCAATTGATGTTGAAAGTAAATATTACCGTGTAATTTTACACAGTTCTAGCTTGTTCTCAATTGATGTTGAAAGTAAAAATATTATCGTGTAATTTTACACAGTTCTAGCTTGTTCTCAACTGATGTTGAAAGTAAAAATATTACCGTGTAATTTTACACAGTTCTAGCTTGTTATCAATTGATGTTGAAAGTAAATATTACCGTGTAATTTTACACAGTTCTAGTTATCAATTGATGTTGAAAGTAAAAATATTACCGTGTAATTTTACACAGTTCTTTTTATCAATTGATGTTGAAAGTAAAAATATTACCGTGTAATTTTACACAGTTCTAGCTTGTTCTCAATTGATGTTGAAAGTAAAAATATTACCGTGTAATTTTACACAGTTCTTTTTATCAATTGATGTTGAAAGTAAAAATATTACCGTGTAATTTTACACAGTTCTTTTTATCAATTGATGTTGAAAGTAAAAATATTACCGTGTAATTTTACACAGTTCTAGATTGTTCTCAATTGATGTTGAAAGTAAAAATATTACCGTGTAATTTTACACAGTTCTAGCTTGTTCTCAATTGATGTTGAAAGTAAAAATATTACCGTGTAATTTTACACAGTTCTAGCTTGTTCTCAATTGATGTTGAAAGTAAAAATATTACCGTGTAATTTTACACAGTCCTAGCTTGTTCTCAACTGATGTTGAAAGTAAAAATATTACCGTGTAATTTTACACAGTTCTAGCTTGTTATCAATTGATGTTGAAAGTAAAAATATTACCGTGTAATTTTACACAGTTCTTTTTATCAATTGATGTTGAAAGTAAAAATATTACCGTGTAATTTTACACAGTTCTTGTTATCAATTGATGTTGAAAGTAAAAATATTACCGTGTAATTTTACACAGTTCTTTTTATCAATTGATGTTGAAAGTAAAAATATTACCGTGTAATTTTACACAGTTCTAGCTTGTTATCAATTGATGTTGAAAGTAAAAATATTACCGTGTAATTTTACACAGTTCTTTTTATCAATTGATGTTGAAAGTAAAAATATTACCGTGTAATTTTACACAGTTCTAGCTTGTTCTCAATTGATGTTGAAAGTAAAAATATTACCGTGTAATTTTACACAGTTCTAGCTTGTTCTCAATTGATGTTGAAAGTAAAAATATTACCGTGTAATTTTACACAGTTCTAGCTTGTTCTCAATTGATGTTGAAAGTAAAAATATTACCGTGTAATTTTACACAGTTCTAGCTTGTTCTCAATTGATGTTGAAAGTAAAAATATTACCGTGTAATTTTACACAGTTCTAGCTTGTTCTCAATTGATGTTGAAAGTAAAAAAATAATTTATCTCCATCATCGATTAGTTTGTATTTATTTTATTTTTTTAAAAACTGTTAAACAACAACATCATCAATAGCAGCAGCGACAGCAGCATCATCATCAACTGCACTTTACTAACGGTTCATTAAGTACACAAAGTTTTCTGTAAGCTTTTTTTTTTACCATGCCTCATATTGTGCATATATGACTGCTTGGCCAATGCTTATGTAGATACAAGATGTGTAACATATTTGAGAACATACATAAAAGTGACTCTTACTGACTTTTCGGCCTATATATATAGATAGATGAAAGAAGGGGGATAAACATGTACGAATGGCAAATCTATTTCAACTTCGATTGCTCAATGCAAAGTGTTCTCGGTTAAAACATGTTTATTATTATTTCCTTAAGCCAAGGCACGCACATTCTCACTCTCCATTACTTAATATTTTTTAAAATTTTGAATTTTGGCTTTTCCACTGCCAATTTATCTATCTATGTAATTCCTCTGGTGATAAGATTTTAATCTTTGAAAAGCCTTGGCTTAAGGAAAGAATAATAAACATGTTTTTACCGAGTACACCTTGCATTGAACAATCGAAGTTGAAATAAATTTGTCATTCGTACATGTTTATCCCTCTTCTTTCATCTATCTCTATAATTGCTCTATCTCGTATATTGAGCTTAAACCATTTCACTATAGATTCTTTTACTGTCTACGAAATGAGTTCCTCGAACCTAATTCCTCGGGTCTATTTGTAGTCCCGCCCGTGACGTCACATCCGGCGTCACATCTACCTCCTCCTCTGTATTCGGATCGCTTCCCTCGTCCCCTGAACTGCTGCTTGCATATCTCCGGGGTTTTCTTATGTGTCGTCTTGCTCGTCTGAGTGCGATCGGGAGGTCCATTTCTTCGTCGCTTCTTTGGGTCTGTTCCTCTTCTTCCAGTTTCCTTAACTCATCACTGAAAGGGAACTCATCATCCTCCCCTTGTTGACGGGTCGTGTTTTGGGGGATTCTTTTTAGTTGTGACGTGTGTCTTAGCACCCGTTTATCCCCTTGCCTTATAATCGCGGATTCCCCCTTGCGCTCTCCTACTGTCCATGGTGTTGGATGATAAGCTGGGGTTAGCTTATTATATCTACTTTGTTTTAGGAGTACACTTTCTCCTGTTTTTATGTAAGATGGTTTGGCTTTATTTTTCTGATCTGTGCGATCCTTTAATTTGTATTTCTCTTTCTTGTCTTTTTGCCGAGCTGCTCTCCAGGCCTGGCTTTCAGGTCTTTTTTGTAGTCCTGGCAGGTTGATGTTCACCTCCCGACCCAAGAGAAGAGAGGCAGGTGTTTCCCCCGTCATGGCATGAGGGCTGTTTCGATAATACATCAGGAATTCTCCTAGATGTTTCCTCCAGTCCCTTCCTTCAGTGTTCATTGCTCTAATCGCTTTCAACATAGTTCCAAAGAACCGCTCAATTTCCCCATTAGCTTGGGGATGATAAGGTGTTATCTTCCGATGTTGGATACCCCATTGTTCACAGAATTGCTTAAAATCGGATGATATGAATTGGGGTCCGTTATCTGAAACAATGATGGTGGGGATGCCGTGTGTATAAAAGCAGTTTTGGATCGTTGATACAACTGTACTGGCTCTCGTGGTTTTCGTAATGAATGCTTCCGGCCATCTTGAGCCTGCATCAACCATCCCAATAACATAATCCCCGCTAGGGAAAGGTCCACATATGTCGACGTGGAGGACTTCCCATGGACCTTTCATCTCGGCCATATGTACTGGACGATGGTTACTCTTCGGGTCTTGGGTCGTACACGGGATACATTGGCTTATAGTGGTCTCTATGTCCTTGTCTATATTAGGCCACCATACCTTAGTCCTAAGCAGCGCTTTTGTTTTCACTATACCCAAGTGTGTGTCATGTGCCAACTTCAGGATTCGCTTCTGCAAGTTTTTTGGTATAATGATTCTGGATCCTCGCGTAATTATACCCCGTTTGGCTGTCAGCTCATTCTTCACATGTTTGTAGGGTTGGGTTGACTCTTTACTCCAGTCGCCTTGTTGTATCGCCTTTTCCACTGCTTTGAGAGTTAAGTCCCGTTGAGATTCTTCCATTATCTCTGATAACGTGATTGATTTAGGCGTGCTGTTTGCTACGATGGCGTTGATAAACCCTTCGGCAATCTCTTCTTCTGGTGATACTGTTTTTTGATATTTCATCGGTTGTCGAGAGAGTATGTCTGCTGGATTATTCCTACCGTTGATATGTTTGATAGTATAGTCATATTGTTGTAAGCGTAGGATCCAGCGCAATATTCGTGCGGAGGGGTTGCCTTTGGGATTAAAAATAGTTGTCAAGGCTTGATGATCAGTCATTAGCAGGAAACTTTTTCCATACAGATAAAAATGGAATTTTTCGCAAGCCCACACAATAGCTAGGGCTTCTTTTTCCAGTTGGCAGTAGCGACGTTCACCGTCGGTCAGAGTTCTCGATGCATAGCTGATGGGGGTAAGTACTCCTAGTTTGTTCTGGCATAGTATTGCTCCCAGTCCCACGGGACTGGCGTCTACCAAGACTGATGTCTCCAGCTTTGGATCGAAGTGCATAAGCGGCTTGCTTTGAATTATCATATTTTTCAGTTTAAGGAAGCAAGATTCCTCTTCCTTGGTCCATCGCCATTCCGTGTTTGCACGAGTCAACCTTTTTAAGGGCTCACTGAGTGTTGCCAGACGAGGGATAAATTTCCCGAGGTAATTTATCAGCCCCAAGAAACTACGTACGTCCTGGATATTTTCGGGGTTTTTGAATTCTTTTATTGCTTTTATTTTGGAGTCGGTGGGTCTGATCCCTGTGCTGGACACAATAAACCCATAGAACTCGAGTTCTTCACTGTGGAATATGCTCTTTTTCTGTGCGATTGTGAGGTTGTTTCCTCTCAACGTCCGCAATACCGCATCTAGGGTCTTGTTGTGTTCTTTTGTGTCCTTTCCCCAGATTAGAATGTCGTCAGCCCCGTTGCAGCAGTTTGGGATTTTCTGGAGGATTTGTTGTAGTAATCGCTGCCCTTCCTCGGCTGCAGATGTAATTCCCATCACTAGTACTTTGTATCTGTAGATCCCAGACTTGCAAGAGAAAGTGGTGATGTCCCTTGACTCTGGATCTAGTTCTATTTGGTGATAATAGGAGTTTAGGTCGATTTTCGAGAAAGTGTTTGCGTTGCCAATTTCACTCAATAGTTGTTCAACTGTTGGTATTTGATAGCGAGTGCGTTTTACTGCTTTATTCGCTACGCGTAGGTCGGCACATATTCTTATCTCCCCGTTTGGCTTTGGTACCGCTACTAATGGTGAGACCCACGGAGTTGGTCCTTCCACTCGTTCAATGATATCATTTTCTAACATTTCCTCGATTTTTTTCTCCACCGCTTCTTGGATGTGAAATGGTGTTCGCCGTGGTGGTTGGGCTACTGGCGTAATGTTATTGTCAATTTTGATTTTGAGTCGAAAATTTCTCATTCTTCCTAACCCTTCTAATGAGGGTAGATGTTGTTTGAGAATGTCCTTTGTTGATTGTGGGATACTGTTTGTATGGAGTGATTTCACTTGTGGGGTGGTAATGAACCCTAGTTCAATGCTGGCCCGTTTGCTCAATATGTTACCCCCTTGATATGCCTTAGTAACAAATATCTTGTGGGCTATTCTCCTGGGCCCCTTTGTTAGCGTAGCAAAAAATTCCCCTTTTAGAGGTATCGGTGTGTTCCCATAGGCTTTTGGTCTACAATTGGTTTGTTTTAATGTCAAATTCGGTCGTAAATTAAGGATTCCCGAAAAAGTTTTGCCGTCAATGAGATTGATATCTGCTCCAGAGTCTATTAATATTGTGACGGGTACGTCGTCAATGTGGACGACTTCGCTTCCTGCCGCACTAATGTGATCTATTTGGAAGACCCATGTCTGGTTGTCTGATTCCAGTTTCGTTGATACTGGTTGGACACGTTTGTTTTCGCCTGATAGGTTTGATTCTTTTTTTCTATCGCTCTTTTTCCTCAAGCACGTTTTCTCGAAGTGGTTCTTTAATCCACAGTAGTTACATTTTTTTTCAAATGCTGGGCATTTTGTTTGACCATGTATATGGTCTGAACTGTTACAGCCGTAGCATCTTGTGACAGGTCTTAAAGGGCTGTTTTTGTCTGTGGAGGGGAGATGTCTATGATCACTGTTAAGTTGTTGCCGTTTGTAGCTGGTTTTAACTTGGTGGATATCCGAATGCCCTTTCCCGTTCCCTTCAATATGCTCGGCCTGTGTTTCAGTGGATTCGAATATGAATGCTCTCCGAAGTGCTTCCTCTACGGTCAAATCCGTTTCTTTTAAATACGCTCGACGTAATTTGTTGGAGGTGCATTTCTCTATTAGTTGGTCTACTATAGCCTTGTCTAGACTGTATTCGTTAAAATTACATTTTGCCCCTTGTATCCGCAAACGGGTGACGTAGTCGTGTGTAGACTCCCCGTTATCTTGCATAAGCATTCGGAATTTATGACGTTCGAAAACCTTATTGGTTTTCTGGATGAAGTATTCGTCCAAAGCTATCTTCATTGTTTTGTACGTTGGCTCTAATCGGTCTTGTGGTACCTCCGGGGTTAAAGTCCTGATGATTTCTTTTAGTTTCCGTCCCCCATAAAATCGTAAAAGTGAACGCTGTCGATTGTCATCCCTTATTTCGAACGCCGTAAATGCGTCCTCAAGGTGTTCACTCCATTCCCTCCATGCTTGCTCCTGGTTAGAGTCCTCCCAGTCTAGGGGTTCTATTGTTGGCATTGAAAGAGACATATTTATTTATTTTCTCTTCGGAGGGGGTTTTGTTTAGTTTTCTTCGAGAAATTATATTTCAGTTGTTGTTTCGATTACTCGTCGCTGTTTGCTTCGAGAAATTAAATTTCAGTTGTTGTTTTGATTACTCGTCGCTGTTTGCTTCGAGAAATTAAATTTCAGTTGTTGTTCAGTTTCGGGTTTTTTTTTTTTTTTTTTTTTTTTTTTTTTTCCAGTCGTTTAGTTTCGGTTGCTCGTCGCTGTTTGCTTCGAGAAATTAAATTTCAGTTGTTGTTTCGATTACTCGTCGCTGTTTGCTTCGAGAAATTAAATTTCAGTTGTTGTTCAGTTTCAGTTACTCGTCGCTGTTTTGCTTAGAGAAGTTAAATTTCAGTTGTTGTTCAGTTTCGGTTACTCGTTGCTGTTTTTCTTCGAGAAATTAAATATTAGTAGTTGTTGTTGTTGTTGTTCAGTTTCGGGGTTTTTTTTGGGGGGGTTTTTTTCAGTTGTTTAATTTCGGTTACTCGTCGCTGTTTGCTTCGAGAAATTAAATTTCAGTCTATCTACTAAAAGTATATTTTTAGTTTCATATTATATATATATATATATATTATTATATATATATATATATATATATATATATATATATATAAAATATGAAACTAAAAGTATAAAATATCCCCAATTGTTGAAATTTAATTTTATATATATATATATATATAATTAAATTTCAACAATTGGGGATATTTTAATTAAGATGACACCCTCAAGTAAATGTAGAATTGTGGTGACTGCAATGATTTTAACTAAGAGTAGGATAGATAGATGATAACCACCAAATCACACACTTTTGATGGCCTTGTGCCTAATTTGTTAATTTTTTTTTTTTTGCAAATAAATAATCCAAAGTGTAGTATCTGTTCTGTCCTCAGTCAGTGAAGAAGACATCCTTCTAGACCGAGGCAATTTTAATTTTTGTGTCAATCCAGAGTACCCCTTTTTAGGGAGCTGGATTTTTTTCCACATTAAAAACTGACCTTGTGTCCAACTCTGTCCTCGTGGGCAGGAAAGTAAAGCAGGCACGATAATATTGTGTTTAAGTCGGACAATATTATTTTATTGTATTTATAACTTGAACATGTAGATAGATCCTCTCCCCCATAACTAAATATATTCTAACCCTAATCCTAACCTCCATAACTAAATATATTCTGAAAGTACATTACCCAAGGTATTTGAATAAGTATATTTCATTTTGATTAAAGAGGGCACAATAATATTGTAGGCTCTTGTTTCGTGCCAAGCAACTTTATTGTATTTATAACTTGAAATAAACCCCCAAAAATACATGGTCCACCATAAGTAACTATATAATTTTATTTCAACATAATAAATGAAAACATGGAGGAAATACACAACTGCAATATAGAAACTAACAAAGGGGGCACTTAAGTTTTTTTTTCAACATGAAACATGATGTTTATTCTGGCATGGAAGATTATTACACTGGAGACAACTTTAAATTAAAAAAGTAACTATTTCAACATAATAAATGTAACATGTAGGAAATACACAACTGCAATATAAAAACTAACAAAGGGTGCACTTAAGTTTTTTTTTCAACATAAAACATGATGTTTATTCTGGCATGGAAGATTATTACACTGGAGACAACTTTAAATTTTAAAAAAGTAACTATTTCAACATAAGTTTAACATGTAGGAAATACACAACTGCAATATAAAAACTAACAAAAGGTGCACTTAAGTTTTTTTTGCAACATAAAACATGATGTTTATTCTGGCATGGAAGATTATTACACTGGAGACAACTTTAAATTTTAAAAAAGTAACTATTTCAACATAAGTTTAACATGTAGGAAATACACAACTGCAATATAAAAACTAACAAAAGGTGCACTTAAGTTTTTTTTTCAACATAAAACATGATGTTTATTCTGGCATGGAAGATTATTACACTGGAGACAACTTTAAATTTTAAAAAAGTAACTATTTCAACATAAGTTTAACATGTAGGAAATACACAACTGCAATATAAAAACTAACAAAAGGTGCACTTAAGTTTTTTTTGCAACATAAAACATGATGTTTATTCTGGCATGGAAGATTATTACACTGGAGACAACTTTAAATTAAAAAAAAGTAACTATTTCAACATAATAAATGAAAACATGGAGGAAATACACAACTGCAATATAAAAACTAACAAAGGGTGCACTTAAGTTTTTTTTGCAACATAAAACATGATGTTTATTCCGCACGGAAGATTATATAAGATAATCCGTGTTCGCATTGTGAGTCATGGTAAAAAAAAAATAATGTACTTTGCACATCGGCCTTGCTTCCTTTCATGAGTTTCACTAACAACTGAATATCAAAATATGCACATTTATATGTATGTAACTTTTACGTATGCAAGCTTGTGTATGGTTAAATGCATTTGCATCATCGAGACTATAGCATGTGTTAGAATGTTCATTCATATCTATATTTGTACTTGAGGTACCTTGGGTTAGTTTAGGTTAGAATCTGTTCACTTTAAGGCCTAGTCCCGTCACTTTTGACCAAACTATCGCTAGCTTGTACCTTATTCTCACACAAATACATATGATGTACATGAATCGTTGTGGAATCGCCAGAGAAAAAGCAACGAGCAGACGTGGCTGTTCGTTGCTGCATTTTCTCAGCTGTTTTTTGTCTTTTATTGATTTATATTCAAACTAGATAAATCGTTTTCAATTAATCAATGAATCAATTTTATTGGCAAAAAAATAGCAAAGTGCAACAAGCCATGTAAAAAGATAGGAGATATTGCATCTATATATCATCTGAATGTTTGTCCAAGACGACTTCAAACTTGGATATGGTAGGCATCATAATGACCGCCTCTGGCAGACTGTTCCAGGGAGCAGAAACACAGACAGACAATGCTGCCTTTCTTCTGTTGAGGCGAAAGCGACGATGGACATTTTCTGCGGGTGACCGCTGAGACCGCAACGACGTGTTGGTGTGAAAAACTCGTCTGAACATAGAATTACGTTCCCGTTGATGATTCTTTATGCCAGAATCAGGTCTCTTCGCATCCTTCGCTGCTCAAGTGAGGGTTAGGGTTAGGGTTTGAAGCCGTTATATCTAGGTTCATATATAATTCAAAATATTTTCATTTCTCATAACATTTTTTAGGCCTTATGCTTGCGTCTTATGGGGAATACAATCAAGATTTTCCCGAGCATCACCAGGTTACCTTGCACGCCACTGTACATATCGTATAGCTTTTTGCATTATTCTGTTTTCTTTTATCTTTCATTTCGGCAATCTTGTTTCTTGTATTGCATGTAAATTCGTTGAAAGACTTTCGGCATCGTGGAAAAAAAAATGTTGAATCAAAAATCATGCAATGCCGATTACGTATTCTTGCCACTCAAAAAATGCTAAGTCACGTGAGATTTTTTTTTGCAGTGTCTGACGAAAAAGCATAACTATTCGTAGAAATTAAGCGTGCGCTACAAAAAAAAAAAATTAACCTCAGACAGAATGACAGTGAGAGATTTTTTTTTGTGTGGCCACTCGGATTTAGGGTTATTGGTAGGGTGAAGGAATGTCATTTTTTTTTTCGTGTGGCCACTCGGATTTAGGGTTATTGGTAGGGTGAAGGAATGTCATTTTTTTTTTCGTGTGGCCACTCGGATTTAGGGTTATTGGTAGGGTGAAGGAAGGTCATTTTTTTTTTCGTGTGGCCACTCGGATTTAGGGTTATTGGTAGGGTGAAGGAATGTCATTTTTTTTTTTCGTGTGGCCACTCGGATTTAGGGTTATTGGTAGGGTGAAGGAAGGTCATTTTTTTTTTCGTGTGGCCACTCGGATTTAGGGTTATTGGTAGGGTGAAGGAATGTCATTTTTTTTTTTCGTGTGGCCACTCGGATTTAGGGTTATTGGTAGGGTGAAAGGAATGTCATTTTTTTTTTCGTGTGGCCACTCGGATTTAGGGTTATTGGTAGGGTGAAGGAATGTCATTTTTTTTTTCGTGTGGCCACTCGGATTTAGGGTTATTGTTAGGGTGAAGGAAGGTCATTTTTTTTTTCGTGTGGCCACTCGGATTTAGGGTTATTGGTAGGGTGAAGGAAGGTCATTTTTTTTTTTATGAAGTTTAAGTTTAGAATTAAATTTGGTTAAATCGATTTTAAAATCAGATTTTAGCCCGCGGCACAGAAGCATTTGCGTCAATATTGTTACACGTTTCTGAGTGGTATATTGTCCCGCGTTGACATTCACGTCAAGATGTCAGTGGTAACCCTTTAATGCTTTGACATCGAAGATACTGATTACCTATTTAGCGGGTGTGCTGATGCAACATCATACTAATACCTACTCACACTTGCCAACAGGCTCGTTGCAGATTGACACAACATAAGTCAAGAGAAAATAATTCCCAACTAGTATTTGTTTTATGGAAATCGTTCTAGACAAAGCAGGAGGCCACATGCTGTAAGGAGCTAAAAATATACTACTTCAAGGTCAGAAACTAGCAAACAATAAGTGTTAGATGAATAGATTTCGACTCAGAAAGCAGCAATTTTCCCCCCTTTGTCAGAAACATCGCTCATGGAATGTGAGGACGAACTGATAAAATATAATAAAAAAAAATTTTTTTCTAATAGTAATATATTTTTTTAGAACAAATTACCTAACCAGTTTAAAAATAGTACAATCTTACGAAATATTTAAGAGAATTTGATCTGTATATTCCAATTACTTTTCTGTGAGATCGTAGGTATTTGTTGGTTGGTCGTTCGTCTTTTTACGACATATCAATCCCCCCGTAAGGTCATACATTATTTTATTCATTATTTTAAATTTTCACCATCGTAACAATCTTCCTAACTGGATTTTTTTTTTTCAAACAAACTGAAGCTAAAGACATTTTGCTAATGTAAAAAACATGCTGGAATAAAAAAAAATGACAAAATGGTTAGGGAGAATCAAATATCGATGTGTCATATGCGATGCTATTTAGATTTAAATTCTAAAATAAGACAAGATAATTTTATATGTTAGAGGTACAGTATATATATATATATATATATATATATATATATATATATATATATATATATATATATATCGGTAGTATATCTAATATAAGTGTATATATATATATATATATATATACTTATATATACTACCGATATATATATATACACTTATATTATATATACTACCGATATATATATATATATATATATATATATATATATATATATATATATATATATATAATATAAGTATATATATATATATATATATAATATAAGTATATATATATACACTTATATTATATATATATATATATATATATATAATATAAGTATATATATATACACTTATATTATATATATATATATATATAATATAAGTATATATATATACACTTATATTATATATATATATATATATATAATATAAGTATATATATATACACTTATATTATATATATATATATATATATAATATAAGTATATATATATACACTTATATTATATATATATATATATATATAATATAAGTATATATATATATACACTTATATTATATATATATATATATATATATATATAATATAAGTATATATATATATATATATATATATAATATAAGTATATATATATATACACTTATATTATATATATATATATATATATATAATATAAGTATATATATATATATATACACTTATATTATATATATATATATATAATATAAGTATATATATATATATATATACACTTATATTATATATATATATATATAATATAAGTATATATATATATATACACTTATATTATATATATATATATATAATATAAGTATATATATATATATATACACTTATATTATATATATATATATATAATATAAGTATATATATATATATACACTTATATTATATATATATATATATAATATAAGTATATATATATATATACACTTATATTATATATATATATATATATATATATATATAATATAAGTATATATATATATATACACTTATATTATATATATATATATATATATATATATATATATATATATAATATAAGTATATATATATATATACACTTATATTATATATATATATATATATATATGTATATATAATATAAGTGTATATATATATATACACTTATATTATATATACTACCGATATATATATATATATATATATATATATATATATATATATATATACTGCACCTCTAACATATAAAATTATCATAAAAATGAAACTACTGTATAGTGTAGGTTTTTCAAGACACTTTAATCCAAGAACTTTTTACTATTTTTGAATTTTTTCTGATGATTTTGTAGTGTTGCAGAGACGATATTGACATAAAAATGTTGTTTGGCACAAGACAAATGAAACGGACCGTAAAAAGTATATCTCACAGAAATTTTCTATTTTTTGGAAATGTGAAAAAATAATAAAATAAAACCATGGTTATTGGAATATAATGTAAACTGACTTATATATATATATATATATATATATATATATATATATATATATATATATATATATATATATATACATACAATAACATTAATAAAAAAGAGAGAAAATAGAAATGGTTTAGAAAGTTAAATTCAATTACGATGTGTGAAAAACAGATTTTTTATTCAACATTTCAAACTGGATGCATCTTTGTTTTTTTCTAGCTCAACTCATACAATAAATGTGGTATTATGGTAGTCGAAGTTTGAGTGTGACGATCAACTGATTCTGGTGAATGGCATTGTGAGTGTATATGAGTCAATGAATGTGTCAAGCCAAGATGAAGGTAGTCCAAAGAAGATAAATATGCCTCATCTCGTTTCCTCTCATCACCACCAAATTCGGAACTTGTGTTTAATTACAAATTTTCTTTTTCAAAAAAATCATAATGATTATTGCATTTTTTATTAATCATCTTGTTTTCTTTTTTCTTTTGTGTAAAGTCATTTAATAATTAAAATGAAGAGAGAAGAGAAGAGAGAAAGAGGGGAGCGAAAAAGATGGTGTTATATGACATCACAATGTAATCTGAAATCCTTTGTTAGTGGTCTTGTTTTTGTTTTTTTATCTAAACTTACTTTATAATTAAAATGGAGAGAGGGAGAAAAAAGAGAGAGGAGAGGATAAAAAGAGGGTCGAATATGACATCACAATGTATTCTGAAATCCTTTATTAGTTATCTTGTTTTTTTCCTTTGTCTGAACTCACTTCATACTTAAAATTGAAAGGAGATAGAGAGATAGAGAGAAGAGAGAGAGGAGAGAAAAAGGTCTAATATGACATCACAATCTATTCTGAAATCCTTTATTAATGATCTTGTTTTTTCTATTGTCTAAACTCACTTGATACTTAAAATGAAGAGGAGAGAAAAGAAAAAAATTCTAATATGACATCACAATGTATTCTGAAATCCTTTATTAGTTATCTTGTTTTTTTTCCATTGTCTGAACTCACTTCATACTTAAAATTGAGAGGAGAGAGAGAAGAGAAAAAGGTCTAATATGACATCACAATAATTCTGAAATCCTTTATCAGTGGTATTGTTTTTTCCTTTGTCTACTCACTTCATACTTAAAATGAAGAGGAGAGAGAGAAGGAAAGGAGAGAAAAGAAAAAAAATTTCTAATATGACATCACAATGTATTCTGAAATCCTTTATTAATGATCTTGTTTTTCCATTGTCTAAACTCACTTGATACTTAAAATGAAGAGGAGAGAAAAGAAAAAAAAATTCTAATATGACATCACAATAATTCTGAAATCCTTTATTAGTGGTATTGTTTTTTCCTTTGTCTACTCACTTCATACTTAAAATGAAGAGGAGAGAGAGAAGGAAAGGAGAGAAAAGAAAAAAATTCTAATATGACATCATAATGTATTCTGAAATCCTTTGACTTTGTGACAATTGTCGAAAAGTGGCTGTTTTATCTTTTGATTCTCGTACAGTTGTAATTTTTTTTTTAATATTGTGAAACGTTCAAACCTATTTTAAATAAGAATGTTTTTTGATAGTTAGACTTGCCATATCTTTAATTGTCGAAGGTTATTTTTGCCAAGAAAGATCATCGTAAAAAGAAAACCCGACAATAATTAAAATAATATTAAGTTTTAGGATTTTTCGCAGGAGGATTTGTAATTTGTATTATCATTATTACGACTACTGTTCTCATCTTGGATGTTATTCTCACAACGTTTCGGCCGATGTAACCCTCGACCTTCTTCAGGTCCACATGGACAGACGGCGCAATGAATAAAGGTGTTAAGTGACAATCAGTTCTAAGTGGCAGTCTTCTGAAGGTTGAAGGTTCAATCCTCACGACAGACGATACTAATCTCTTTTTATATAAAGTTAGGTAGGTGTATATATTTATGTATTTGTATGGATAGGATTCACTCCTAAACTTATTAACTGATTTTTATGGATTTTGGAACACAGCTTCTAGGCGTAAGGGTGAGTAATGTGGGATATATTTAGTTTTAGTTTCATGCAAATGGAATAAAGAGGAGATGGTAGCCCTTTGTGAAAATTCAGATACCTCCGATATTTTGTGAAATTTTAGCAATAAGGATTAGACATTAATTGATAAATATTTCCCGAATTTCAATTTCTTTGGAGTATTTGAAAGGGTTTGTTTTTTTTTTTGGGGGGGGGGGAATAATATGGGTACAACCTCCCATTTAAAAATTCAAATATTTCAGATTTAAATAAAATTGTATCCATATTCATTAGACACCCATTAAGCAAGATTCCTTGAATTTCAAGTTTCTTTTTAAGGCCCCTTACGCATAAGCCTAAAATTTTAGGTATTTTTAGAATATAAATCATGTAATGGATTTTGATAAAAATTGAAATAAGGATTCTAGAAATAAGGTTTAATAGCATAATATCTTGATTTTAATATTTTTATGGGGACATAAAAGTGGTGCAAAACTGTTCTGTTTGGGAAATTCGTTTTAGCCATCCTGTGACGAGTATTCTTCTAATTAAGTAAAAAAAAAAAAAAAAACATTATTTACTTAAGACTTCTACCAATTCATGGCTGACGGAACGAGAAAAATCTATTCCCTTGGATTAAATAAAGGGTTCAATTTGAAATCCCGTATAGATTCCCGAGTTCGATATAAAGATGCACCTGAATAAGGCTGAAGGTTACATCGGCCGAAACGTTTTGAGAATAACATCCAAGATGAGAATAATAGTCCGAACAATCCAAATAATAAAAGAAGTCAATAATTAATCATGTTTTCTTTTTTTTTTCTTTTTTTTTTCAATTTTAATAATAGTCCGAACAATCCAAATAATCCAAATAATTAAAGAAGTCGAAATTTAATAATGTTTTCTTTTTTTTTTTTTTTTTTTTTAAATTTTAATAATAGTCCGAACAATCCAAATAATCCAAATAATTAAAGAAGTCGAAATTTAATAATGTTTTCTTTTTTTTTTTTTTTTTTTTTTAATTTTAATAATAGTCCGAACAATCCAAATAATCCAAATAATTAAAGAAGTCAATAATTAATCATGTTTTCTTTTTTTTTTCTTTTTTTTTTCAATTTTAATAATAGTCCGAACAATCCAAATAATCCAAATAATTAAAGAAGTCAATAATTAATCATGTTTTCTTATTTTTTTCTTTTTTTTTTCAATTTTAATAATAGTCCGAACAATCCAAATAATCCAAATAATTAAAGAAGTCAATAATTAATCATGTTTTCTTTTTTTTTTCTTTTTTTTTTCAATTTTAATAATAGTCCGAACAATCCAAATAATCCAAATAATTAAAGAAGTCGAAATTTAATAATGTTTTCTTTTTTTTTTTTCTTTTTTTTAAATTTTAATAATAGTCTGAACAATCCAAATAATCCAAATAATTAAAGAAGTCAATAATTAATCATGTTTTCTTTTTTTTTTCTTTTTTTTTTCAATTTTAATAATAGTCCGAACAATCCAAATAATCCAAATAATTAAAGAAGTCAATAATTAATCATGTTTTCTTTTTGTTTTTCTTTTTTTTTTAATTTTAATAATAGTCCGAACAAACCAAATAATCCAAATAATTAAAGAAGTCAATAATTAATCATGTTTTCTTTTTTTTTTCTTTTTTTTTTCAATTTTAATAATAGTCCGAACAATCCAAATAATCCAAATAATTAAAGAAGTCGAAATTTAATAATGTTTTCTTTTTTTTTTTTTTTTTTTTAAATTTTAATAATAGTCCGAACAATCCAAATAATCCAAATAATTAAAGAAGTCAATAATTAATCATGTTTTCTTTTTTCTTTCTTTTTTTTTTCAATTTTAATAATAGTCCGAACAATCCAAATAATCCAAATAATTAAAGAAGTCAATAATTAATCATGTTTTCTTTTTTTTTTCTTTTTTTTTTAAATTTTAATAATAGTCCGAACAATCCAAATAATCCAAATAATTAAAGAAGTCAATAATTAATCATGTTTTCTTTTTGTTTTTCTTTTTTTTTTAATTTTAATAATAGTCCGAACAATCCAAATAATCCAAATAATTAAAGAAGTCGAAATTTAATAATGTTTTCTTTTGTTTTCTTTTTTTTTTTTTTAAATTTTAATAATAGTCCGAACAATCCAAATAATACAAATAATTAAAGAAGTCGAAATTTAATAATGTTTTCTTTTTGTTTTTTTTTTTGGTTTTTTTAATTTTAATAATAGTCCGAACAATCCAAATAATACAAATAATTAAAGAAGTCGTAAATTTATCATGTTTTCTTTCTTTTCTTTTTTTTTTTTGTGTGTGTGTTGCTCTGGTTAATTTAATTAATAATAAATAATATTTTCTGTTCTGATGTTTTATTTTATTTGCTATTTTATCCTTATTTATATTGGGGATACAGAAATTTGTCGAATCTAGCTGTGTTTTTCAGAGGAATTGTTTAAATGCGGTAAGTATTCTTGTCATTTTGAAAATTCCACCAGCGGCAATAATTTACACGCAATAAAACCAAGGAATGCTACCAATTCTTTTCAAGTTTTTGGAGAAAAAAAATGCACGGTAAAAATCTTAAATAAAACTGGCATTTCCTTTCTTCTTCTTTTTTTTTTTGCTTTGACATAGATATATATTTGTTTTAGGGTATCTTATCTAAAGCAGAAAAGAGAGTGACTCTGGTTTCTATATTCCTCACGTGGGTGAAAATTAGATATTTTTGATTTCCTGAAAATAGGAGAGTGCATTCTCTTGCTATAGTATAATTCAGGGTAGATAACTTAGATGTGGTAGATCACTTCTGATAATTCTGAGCCAACACTGATCTAGACAAGATTCGAACACACCCTTTTTTGATGAATTATTTCTAGAAATATGTTTCATTTTGCGTCAGATTTTTTCTGATACACACATATGAGCCACCTCGAGAATTTTATAGCTCCGGTGGTGAAGGGTAATGATGCTTTTTGTTTCTTGTAAGTTTTCACTTTAATCTTATATATAAAGTAAAGTCAGATGTTCCCCTATTTCATTGACCGATATAGCATTCACACAAAAAGCTGCATATGCAAATCTGCTTCGGCATTGATTTAGGCCTATTACAGATGCGTGTTTTCAGAAAATATCCGTTTGTTTCATTTGCTTTCAATAATTTTTACATTTCAGCCGGCTTGACATCTTCTCCTAAGATAGTCATCCATACAAAGAAGGCCGGAGGAATTTTAACTCTCATGCTCAGAACTACTACCACTGCCACCCATGTTCACTTGGAAATCTATGTCATAGGACACTTATCTTTGTAGCACCATTAATATTTCATGTTTTCAATATTGCTATTATCTGTTACCCTCAGTTCTTGGCCTTTTGACTAAGATCAAAGTGTAGTATCTGTTCTGATGGATACTGCACCCCATAGACTGGTATTGTCTTGGCCTTCGGGGCTTGATTTACACCGGTCTATGGGTCTGTCCTGTGCAGTTCTAGAAGGTCCACCCTCCCAGGCTTCACCTCCCCTCTTTGGGGAGGAGTAAGTTTATTGCTTACTGTCTGAGGCGCCCCTACCGGGGAATGCCTACGAGACTGCCCAGGCAATTTTTAATGGTCAGAGTGCTCACCTCTCGGGCGCTAGCTTTTCAAACCCCACTTTCCCGACCCGACCTTGGGTCACATCTTACTTGTGGGAGTAAGATAAAACTGACCTTGTGCCTAACCTCCTGGAAAGGAGGTAAATAAATACTCTACATTTTCCACTTAAACATGGGACACTCCTTTCACCTACACTTCTTTTCTTTGTAGTTTGAAGAAAGGAAACAACAACCGTGTATATTAATTGAACAATTTTACTTAGGCAAGTAATAAAGAATGATGTACGAAACAGTAAAAGTAGAATATACAGAAAGAGGGTTTGCGAACTTGTGCACCTGTGGAAATTATCTTATGTGAAGAAGGATTCTGTGAACACAAGCATGTGGTTTAGCTCCCAACAGTTGTTGGCTCTTTCCAACATCCCGTAGCTGCAATCAGTCCTCCATGCTAGTCCCAGACCATCTGACCTTGTCATGCGCAAGTTGTCGTAGGCAATGAAGTTGTTTCGCTGTACGTAGTGGTCCTAGTCCTGCCTGCTTGAGGTCAGCACGTAGTGTGCCCAGCAGATTTGTGCAGTGCCGTCCTAGTCGCGGTTGGTAAGCTTGCGAGCCAGTAACGGCAAAATCTAGTGCTCTCTGTGCGGGAGTGTCAGGATCCATTCGTAAGAACATGGCCTAACATAGACCATCTTTGTTCAGCGACCTTTGTGGAGAGGGGTTTTTCGTTGCACAGCTTGTATAGTGCCTTGTTGCTGATAAGTTTTTTCGGCTAGCAGTGACCTGTGATGGAACGGAGGTGTCTGCGGTGGCACGCATCCAGCTTGTCAAACATGGCTTTTGTTATTGCCCAGCTGTTGCTATTGTAGAGCATGATGGACACGCAGTACGCGTTGTAGAGACGGAGTCTAGTTTTCAACGGGATCTTGGTTCGTTGGCTCCAGAGTTTATGTAATGAATGAAACGCTACATTGCCATGTATACAGCGGGCTGTGACGTCTGTAGTGCTGCACAGCAGGGAGCCCAGGGTCTTGTTCTTGCACCAGCTCTCGTTGCCGCGGAGGGTCTTGCCTTGTGGGTCTAATTCTGTGACTTCTGCAAGGTATACATGGCTAAACTCTGTTTTCATCTCGTTCATGAAGAGATTGTCCGTTTTCAGTTTCTCTGCCGCTATTGGCTGGAGCTGATCCAGAGGCTTCTTTTCTACGTCCAGGAAATCAACGTCGTCTGTTATAAGCAAAAAGGACATAGTGTTCCTCATTAAATTCTGAGCAACATTGTCTCCTTTTATATTCAATTAAAATTAAAATAGTGGACATTAAATCCTACAAATTAAAAACTATATTTACTGTATAGATTTCTGTATCCCTCCAAAACGATTTACTTTTTTTAGTGTGGTTTTTATTTTTAGAACCTGATTGTTCTTAAATCTTTATTTTATTTTTAATTTGATTATGTTTTTTACTTTTATTTTATCTTTTTAGTTTTTATCTAATCTATTTTTTAATTTTTTTTAATTTTTAGTTTTTTTGGGGTTTTTCATTATTTTACCTCTTAATAATTACATGTTGCCCTGGTTTTTTCGGTTAATAAGTAAACAGTGTTCACAACTGTTTTCACTAAAACGCATGGTGTTCAATGCATGGTGTGTCAACTCATCGTGGGCCCTTTCTAACTTTTTATTCTCTTAGAAGGACCCCGATGGAGACATCGAAACGTTCCTGGCCGCAAGTTTGGAAACAGAAGAAGGAGTAAGTAAAAACAAATATTTTTTTATTCTTATTATTTAATAAATGTTTTTTTATTTCTGTACGCTTTTGATTATAAAAAGTTAAATGTGCTTATATGTGGAAAGGGAGATAACTCTTTGTACCCTAAACTTGTCTTCCTTGCAAAGAGACATTTTGAAACATGATTGATCTGTCCTTGGTGAGAGAGATTGAGGCAAGATTATCTGCCCCTGCATAGATCAGACAATCATAACAGAGGGGGAATTCAAAATGGAGGATGCTACCGAAATTGGCTTAGCAACAGACAATTAATCCCTCCTCATTCATAGTAATTCCTTCAGTTGTAAAATTGTTAAATAAATAATTTATATTGTTGATCTCTATAGAATCGTTTTCATCCATTTATTTCTTCATATTCGTGTCTCACCAGTCGCATATCCTTCATAACAGATCCTATAAAAGATGCCTTGGAATTGCAGTTCTATTGTTCAACATGCAAAAATCAGAGTTTGGAGTTAATTTTTCCAAATGTAGAAATTGTTTTATGCATTTCTCTCTCATTTAAGCCAACCAATTTTTGGGGAGAAAAATCTTTTTCAAAGTCGAAAAGAATTATAAAGGAACAAAAAAAAAACCAATGAGAAAAGACAGACTAAATAATTAAACATTAAAAAGTATTGAACGTAAACTTTTGTACGAGATTAACATTTCTGATATCATAAACAAGTTTTCCCATTCTAAACCTAGAAATCGTTGCCTATGAGCTTCATATCATGCTAGACGACCTCTGACCAGTTGTACATTAGATAAATAGATAGATAGACAGATAGATGAAAAAGAAAGAAAAGTAAAATGTTAGGCAGGTTCAACCCATATAAATTATGAGACGTTGACCAGAAAATAGGGTACAAAAGGTATTTTGGTCATGTCGGAAATCAAAATGTTTTATTCTCGATGGGTCATCATAAAGGGTACAAACGGCGCTGGTAAATATAGAACAAGTGGGAAAATAGGAAATCATAGCAGAGTTTGAATTTTTTTAAAATTGACCGATCTTAGGTTAATCAAAGTAAAGTAATTTAGATCAGTTTGTATTAAGGGTTGAGACGTGACCTTCATAAAAGGTCACGGTTGAGAGCAGTGCTTAATTAGTATAATAGTGGGTGTCACAGACGCCTTCAGGGGTCTCATGTTCAAGAAGAAGAAATCTTGTTTTATTATAACCTGGCGATTTAGAAGACCGTCTTGGTCAAGAATGGGTTCAATTCTCAACATTAGTCAAAACTGACATTGCATCTCTCGTGGATCCCATAAAAGTCGCCTTGGAATTGCAATTCAATCATCTGTTAGAGTACAAAAATCATAGTTTAGCAAGTAAATAAGGACTTACTTGCCTCTCCACAGCGACAAAGTTAGACACATGGTCGTTTTTTTATATGTAGAGGCACTCTGAATGGGACAAAATAAAAATTGTCCCAGTCAAGAAGGACAGAACAGGCACTACACTTTGATCCTATAATTCCTCCGAAAATAGGGTAAAAAAAGTAATTTAGGTCATGTCGGAAATAAAAATGTTTTATTCTCGATGGTACAAATGACGCTGGTAAATATAGAATATCTCATCGTGACTAATTGTAGTGAAGCTCCACAACCAAGCTCCCACTCCTGTACCATCGCCGCAATGTTGCATCCTTGTGCTTGTTTCACAAGTACTTCAATGAAATGTGCTCCAATGAACTTGCTGCTTAAATGTGTTGTTTTTTTTTTACAAAAAAAAAAGAAAGAAAATCACTCTATCCTTTATTTTAATAAATAAAACACAGATTAATAAAAACATAGTTTTTAAACAAAATTTACCCTTCACGGTGTCAAATGTAAAACAAAAAATCTATGAAAAATATTTTAAATACATCTAGAAATCTGAAAAAAAAAACAATCATGAGTGTATATTTGCAGAAAATTAATTTATTAGAAGCCGTAAAACAAAGACGCGTGATGTTTGGGGAAGTTTTGGAATGGGTATATATATAGGAGTTGATAAGTGCATATAAAAAGAGAGCGATCAAAACTAATAATATAGTTTAGTACAATTAATAGAAGTAATAGTATAGTTTTGTGCTTCAGACAGACAGACAGATACCAAATCTCCATTAGTAATTGAACTACAATAGTACAATTAATAGAAGTAATAATATAGTTTCGGCTTCAGACAGACAGATACCAAATCTCCATTAGTAATAGAAGTACAATAGTACAATTAATAGAAGTAATAGTATAGTTTTGTGCTTCAGACAGACAGACAGATACCAAATCTCCATTAGTAATTGAACTACAATAGTACAATTAATAGAAGTAATAGTATAGTTTTGTGCTTCAGACAGACAGACAGATACCAAATCTCCATTAGTAATTGAACTACAATAGTACAATTAATAGAAGTAATAATATAGTTTCGGCTTCAGACAGACAGATACCAAATCTCCATTAGTAATAGAAGTACAATAGTACAATTAATAGAAGTAATAGTATAGTTTTGTGCTTCAGACAGACAGACAGATACCAAATCTCCATTAGTAATTGAACTACAATAGTACAATTAATAGAAGTAATAGTATAGTTTTGTGCTTCAGACAGACAGACAGATACCAAATCTCCATTAGTAATTGAACTACAATAGTACAATTAATAGAAGTAATAATATAGTTTCGGCTTCAGACAGACAGATACCAAATCTCCATTAGTAATAGAAGTACAATAGTACAATTAATAGAAGTAATAGTATAGTTTTGTGCTTCAGACAGACAGACAGATACCAAATCTCCATTAGTAATTGAACTACAATAGTACAATTAATAGAAGTAATAGTATAGTTTTGTGCTTCAGACAGACAGACAGATACCAAATCTCCATTAGTAATTGAACTACAATAGTACAATTAATAGAAGTAATAATATAGTTTCGGCTTCAGACAGACAGATACCAAATCTCCATTAGTAATAGAAGTACAATAGTACAATTAATAGAAGTAATAGTATAGTTTTGTGCTTCAGACAGACAGACAGATACCAAATCTCCATTAGTAATTGAACTACAATAGTACAATTAATAGAAGTAATAATATAGTTTCGGCTTCAGACAGACAGATACCAAATCTCCATTAGTAATAGAAGTACAATAGTACAATTAATAGAAGTAATAGTATAGTTTTGTGCTTCAGACAGACAGACAGATACCAAATCTCCATTAGTAATTGAACTACAATAGTACAATTAATAGAAGTAATAATATAGTTTCGGCTTCAGACAGACAGATACCAAATCTCCATTAGTAATAGAAGTACAATAGTACAATTAATAGAAGTAATAGTATAGTTTTGTGCTTCAGACAGACAGACAGATACCAAATCTCCATTAGTAATTGAACTACAATAGTACAATTAATAGAAGTAATAATATAGTTTCGGCTTCAGACAGACAGATACCAAATCTCCATGAGTAATAGATATTAAAAAACAAAGCCTTCCAAATCGCTATTATACAAGTGCATATAGCTCAATGATTAAGACTTTAAGTCCAAAAGATCTAATATTATAATTCAGTATATATACCTAGTAATTGTTTAACTCATCATTTTCATTATCGGTGATGATGAACTCTCATTGGGAAAAATGTTAAATAACTGCATTGAATATTTGTTGGGTTTTTTTTTTCTACAAAGCAAAAAGAAACTAAATTTTATTTTTATTAACTTTTGTTTTCCAAGAAGTTTATGAACTCTCATTGGAAAAAATGTTAAATAACTGCATTGAATATTTGTTGGGGTTTTTTTTTCTACAAAACAAAAAGAAACTAAATTTTATTTTTATTAACTTTTGTTTGTAGAAAAAAAAAGAAACTAAATTTTATTTTTATTAACTTTTGTTTTCCAAGAAGTTTATGAACTCTCATTGGAAAAAATGTTAAATAACTGCATTGAATATTTGTTGGTTGTTTTTTTTCTACAAACTAAAAAGAAACTAAACTTTATTTTTATAAACTTTTGTTTTCCAGGAAGTAGAACCTGAGCAATGGCAGAAGTTACTGTTCCGCAAGATTGGAGACAGCAAGCTGAGCAGTCACATGGAGTTGGATAGCCATAAGAGCACCGAGCGTATTTTGGCAATGGCTCGTGTGATGTTTGGTTTACACATGGTAAGAATCTTTACAGAAGATAGATATGTTTAATATTTAACTATTTGAATACTTAGCTGCCTAGGTAGCTAAAAAAAAAAGGTTCTTGTTACATTCAAAGCAAAAAAATCAATAAACAAGCCGCGCATGCGTGGTCCCCCTCTGTATGTGACTCGATGTGGCGAGTGTAAAATGCAATAAATTTGGGCAATTTGGGGCATTTTTGACTCTCCTTTGACCCCCTGGGGGCGCGAACCAGAATTTTTCTGAGGTCAAGGATGCTCATTTTATATCCAGAACAATTGCCTCTACATTTTGGCCAAGTTTCAGAAAAGTTGAATGGATGGATCAAACGTTATGGGAGAAAAGGGTCATTTTTTGCAATTTTGGGGGCTTTTTACCCCCTTGGGGACTAACCAGATTTTTGTTCAAAAATCGGAGAATGTCACTTTCTAACCTGACAAAAGTTACAACTTCATGCAAAATTTCAGAGAAATTCAATGGATGGTTGCGGAGAAAAATCCAGACGGACGGACGGAAATGCCTCAAAACATAGGTCCCCTCGATTTTATAAATCGGGGGATCAATTATGTAAGTGGACACTAAAAAAAAAACACTCTCTGATATCTACCTTATGGTAAGAATCTCTACGGAAGATATATGTTTAATATTTACCCCCTTTGAATACTTACATCTCTAGGTAGATTGCCAAAATAGGTCCCAGTTATATTCAAAGCAAACTTTGATATGGACCAAATAAATAAATTATGTAAGTAGACAATAAGAAAAATCACTCTCCCATGACAATTTTATGTTCATAAGTTTTAACATCATAAGAGTACGGAATGTATTTTAGCAATAGTTTGTGTGATGTTTTGTCTACACATAGTAAATTGTCTACGGAAGATAGATGCGTTTAAAATGTAACCCTTAGAAGACTTTGCCGCCTAGGTAATTGCAAAAAAAGGTTCCAGTTTAATTCAAAGCAAACCTTAATATGAAAAAAAAACACTCTCCCATAACTATATTTTGTGTGTAGCATAGCGTTGTGCATTTCTTCAATCTTTATAGATCATATATCGTCGTCTTTGTTGACAGAAACAACTGTTCGTCTCTCTGACGTCACGTAAATAGTGACTCAGTAGAAAGTG
The DNA here is from genome assembly GCA_963556195.1 of Sepiola atlantica. Classification (NCBI taxonomy): domain Eukaryota; kingdom Metazoa; phylum Mollusca; class Cephalopoda; order Sepiida; family Sepiolidae; genus Sepiola; species Sepiola atlantica. The sequence continues at coordinate 64,105,561 of OY744546.1, read as the reverse complement.
ACGTCTTGCTCAATCGCGACATGCTCTTTGATATTTTATTTATTTATTTTTTTTTTTACTTTATATTTTCCTATCGCACGCTCCCATGAAATGGCGGACAAAGTCAGAGCTCCGAAAAAGGCGATTGACTCCTCTGAGTTCACCGGCTAAAGAAAAAGATATTTCTCTCTTCTTCGCCACATCTCATTTCAGACTTCCTGTCCGTGACGTCATATACTGTCATGTAGCTCTGACTCTAATTTTTAATTTCTAATGGAATTTTCCATTTCTCTGCTTACTTTAACCTTATGTAGAAAATACCGTTTTAAACGCTATTTTTACATGACCTATGTAATAAAGCTACATGTGTTCATAAGCTTTAACATCATAAGACAGCTGATGACATATTTGCGTTATGTTTGCTCTACATCTGACCTCCATTCTGACTCCTTAAATTTTCAAAGTTCCGATTGAATTTTTCTCTGACTTTGACTCATCTAAATTCTACTTGATGACATCATTTTTTACCTCATGGGTACACTAGTAATAATAATATTGAAAATCATTTAATCTAAATCTGTCAGAATGTATCACAGCTTTTCAGTGTGGCTAGACTAGCACCCATCCTAAGCCAGGGATCAAACCCACAACCGTCTAGTCAGCAGCTGTAGTTGGTAAATGATATCTACAGTGTTTTTATATACCATTGACTGCTACTTGACAGTGCTCGATTTGTTGTTTTTTTTTGGGGGGGGGGGTGTTAATGAAAATCGCTCCAGACAAAGCATGAAGCCACGTCCTTGGCACTGAATGAATGTGTAACAGCAAGCAAACTGGAGCAAAAAATTTCATACACGAATTATACTGATGAATATGTATTTATTTGTGCGCACGTGGCCAACGCTGAACTATAACATCCTTTCGCCGTAAAACTGGAAATACATGAAAATAAACAAGTCTTACAAACATGTTCTAAGACAAAACAAAGCAAATTATAAAAGAGTAAAAATTCAAATAGGTTTAGAGAACTATGCGTTGCTTACCTCTATTTTTGCCAAGCTACTTGCCCCAGAGCCAACGTCCATCACAAGCGGAACAAACGTCCGACTCCCATGTTGACTGATTCGAAAAACCGCCTCTGGGCAAGCAGGCGGTGTAGAGGCACGACAGTTACCCCGTGCGCATGTCTTCCGGAAGAAAACGGTGCTGAATAAAAAATGTCCCCTTCCTCAATTATGATCGGCCAATTCCTACGTTTACAGAATGGCCATTTTGCCCTTAACGTCAAGTTTAAGATTCCTCCGTGGGCTCTAAATTCGTGGACCCACCTGTACGTGTTTTGTGTGCATATTTTTGACATCGAAATTCGGTGATCGTAAAGATTGATGGTTAAAACAGTTTCTTCAAAAATTTTAATAAAGTTAGTGATAATATAGGCGATAATGTATATATATTTTAAAAAAGACTATGACACTAACAATGTTTTAAAGTTAAAATCAATGTATTATTATGTGGTAATAGGAGAAAAAAAAGACGTTTTAATATTTTTTTTCTCTTGAGCGATACAAAACAAACAACATAGCGGCATCTTGTAAGACTCCATTTTGTGAAAATCACGGTTCTTGTAGCATATTGACACATTTCAAGCGTGTTTTTCTTCTGATTATATGCGTAATACTAAATGGATTTTAACTCGAAATGGTTCGTCATTTAATGATAGTTTTAATAAAAACAACATAAAACTATTTTGATCGCCGATACACAAATTTTTATCGGATTATGTTTAGACCGTCGATCTTTACGATTACCCGAAATTTCTTCTTGATTTTGCCTTTTCCTGAAACATTTTTTAAACTACTCTTCTTTAATCTTACTTGCAACGACCTGAAATTATTTATTAAAGATTTTATGTGGCGTTTTTGGTGCCATTTTTTTTGTACTACTACTGCGTCGAGTCTAAGATCAAAGTGTAGTATCTGTTTCGATGGATACTGCACCCCATAGACTGGTATTGTCTTGGCCTTTGGGTCTTTATTTACGCCTGTCTATGGGTCTGTCCTGTGCAGTTCTAGGAGGTTCACTCTTCCAGGCTTCGCCTCCCCTCTTTGGGGAGGAGTAAGTTTATTGCTTACTGTCTGAGGCGCCCCTACCGGGGAATGCCGACGGGGCTGCCCAGGCAATTTTTAAACCCCACTTTCCCGACCCGACCCGACCTTGGGTCACATCTTACTTGTGGGAATAAGATAAAAACTGGCCTTGTGTCTAACTCCTGTAGCGGAGTAAATCAATACTACTGCGTCGAGTTGAGATGAATTACTTCCCTTTGACAGTTTTGCAGTCGTGCTGACTAACGGAGGGAGAGACACGCAGAATTGTTATAGATATGTTTTTATCTAAATCTATCAGAATAAATATCTTTCAATTTTGTTCATCGCTTTCTTTTTCTTTCTTGTGGCCCACAGGTTGAGCATCCATCTCTTGGCTTGAAGGGAGCATGGAGAAAGGTGATATCCTCCCAGAGGAAGAGGGCAGTCATGGCATGTTTCCGAATGATTCCGCTTTATGGATTACCAAGGTAAGTAAACATCTTAGCCTTTGCTAATATGAAAATAGAAACCTTGTGTTAGATATTCCTTTGTGATTATCTTAGTGGTTTTATTTGGACCCCACGTGTTGAACCGATCTGGGTGGCCATCTTGCATATCATTCTCATCATCATTTTTCGGTTTAACGTCCGTTTTACATGCTGGCATGTGTTGGACGGCTTTTAGAAATTGACTTTCACACTAACCTATCTCTGACCAGGTCTTTATTTATCCCTCTTTTTCTCAAGTCCATCCTTATCACTACTTCTCATGTTTTCCTTGGCCTACCGCTGCCAACCAACCCTGCTACTTTAACTGTTCTACATTAACCCCAAAACCCCTCATTTATTCTTTGAATGTGGGAACACCAACAAAGGCTCCTGTTCTGCATATATCTCCTTATGCTGCTAAGTGTGGTGGTTAGTAGGGCCCTCCCCAAATCTATCTAGGCATGCGCTGCTCACTGGTTGTTTCAAGAGTCGAAAACAAACAAGACAGTTTACAAATAGAGAAGATAGCTAAAGAATTTCAACAATCACATCTCATTGAAACCCTTTGTTTTAATTCGTTTCTTTTTACCGTTTTTCCCCAGGCATCGTGCTATGAACCTTTTCCTGAAAGCCTTCCGTATCAATTGGCTTGGAAGCGAAGAAGTCATCAAGAACGTCCTCATCGAGGATCTCACGGTAAGTTCGGAATTAGATATAGCTTATCGAGCTATATATAAAACTCCGTGTATGTGTGATGTTTGTGTCCTCCCTATAGAAAGAAAGGTTAAACGACAAAAGAAATTATGCTTCGCCAGTGTTCGCACAGGCTATTTATCTAGATATATTACTAAGATCTATATATATATAAATGTCGATGTATGTGTGTTCCCTATAGAAAGAAAGGTTAGAGAATCTACATAAAAACTAAAAGTGTATTCTTATGTAAAATTTATTGAGGAAGACAATGGAAGTGTTCCCGAATCTCTAAGTGCACCCCATAAGTTGACTATTAGGGTATAATCCCCTTAAAACTTCAAATATGTCCTATTTTTATTAAATTTCAATCATATTTATAACATTTTCTGGGGAAGACAATGGAAGTGGTCCCGAATCTCTACATTACCCTCTATGTGCCCCCACCTCTAAGTGACCCATGGGGACAGAACCCCCTTAAAACTTTAGATACGTATATCTGATTTTAATTAAATTTAAACCATGTGTATAAAACACTAATTCAGAGAGTTTCCCGACATTTCAGCTTCTTCCGACTATATTAGGGGCTAAACAGAAGGAAGGGGCCAGTAAAAACAAAGAAAGTAATATGGTGTTATCAGCATAGTGAAAAAGTCATCCTCATTCAATCCCGAGCAACGTCGGGTTTTCTTGCTAGTTACTGTTCTTGGCCTTTTGGCTAAGATCAAAGTGTATTATCTGTTCCGATGGATACTGCACCCCTTAGACTGGTATTGTCTTGGCCTTCGGGGCTTGATTTACACCGGTCTATGGGTCTGTCCTGTGCAGTTCTAGGAAGTCCACCCTCCCAGGCTTCGCCTCCCCTCTTTGGGGAGGAGTAAGTTAATTGCTTACTGCCTGAGGCGCCCCTACCAGGGAATGCCGATGGGGCTGGCCAGGCAATTTTTAAACCCCACTTTCCCGACCCGACCTTGGGTCACATCTTACTTGTGGGAGTAAGATAAAAACTGGCCTTGTGCCTAACTCCTGGAGAGGAGAAAATCAATACTCTTATAAAGAAGAAAAGGGATTATATTGGAGTAGAGATTTATAAAAGATTGAAGTAAATTAAATTCTGCTTAAACTCTAACATTACTCATTTGATGTTTATTGAGAGAATTAGAAAAAAAAAAACGGTAAAATAGAAAGTAACCACTTCGTCATGTCCGACGTATCGAAAATTGCGAATTGGTGTTAATAAACAAAATGATCCCCCAATTATTTTAGGCTGCACAGCTTTTGGTGAATTTTTTTATTTTTATCATTTATAAAAAACAGCTAAATTCCATCCATTCACTGTGGAGGTCCCCAGATACCGGAGAGCCTTCCATTCTGATAGCTTCCTTTCTCGAGCTGCCGGCTTTTGGAACTCGCTCCCTGCTCCCTGTTTCCCCGACTGTACTGACATGCAGAAATTTAAAACTAATATGAACAAGCATCTCACTGTACAGCTCCCAATTTAGAATGACCTCCTAAACTTTCACCCTAATTCTGAGTAGCCCCTTATTTCTACAGAGGCAACTTGCCTTGTTTGGGGTGTTGGGGTGAACTAAGTTAAAAAAAACAAAAAAACAGTTTGAATTTATTATTTGTTAATAATTGTTTTTTTACTTTGTAATATAATTATATTTGGTTATTATCAATAATTAATAGTTAAACTGCTTAAAAATATTTTCAAAATAAAAAGAAAACATTTTGATTATTAAAAAATATTTGATTTAATTATTTGTTAAAAAATATTTTCAAAATTATAAAAATAGTAATATTTCCAATCATGAAAGCAGTTTGACTTTATTGTTTGTTATTAACAAATGATAAAATAAAAATGAAACAAATTGTTGAAAAAAAATTATTATTTGCAAAAAAAAAAAAAAAAAAAAAAAAAAATCGGCTTAAAATATAATTGGGGATTTTTTTTCTTTTCTTTTGAATAACACCGGTTCACAATCTCCGATTTCAGATTACAGCGGCCATGATGAAATGAATATTTTCTATTTTACCAAAAAAAAAAAAACTTAATTTCTCCACAAAGTGAATTTAATATCTGAAAACTAAGGTATATTTTAGCATGTAATTTTATGTTATTACAAAAAGCTTTAGGGAAACAAACGTTGATAAACTCACAAATAGATTCCACGATTGATGTTCAAATGTATTTTTATTTTTTTTTTATTAATAAGGTTGCAAAAGAAGAAGAGGAAGAAGGGGTTGAAAAGAAAGAAACTGAAGAGGATGAAAAACCTGACCCCCTCAGCCAACTTATTGTTGCGTTGTGCCGTGGCGCTACCAAAGAACAGAGTGACGGCCTCGAAGCTGATGCACTTTACATCGCTTATGCAGATATCATGAGTAAAGTAAGTTGTTTTGTTTGTTCTCCTTTTGAAGCTGTTGCATAAAAAATAAGGGTTTTTTTGGGGGGGAGGGGGGGGGGGCATATATTTAATGGAAATCGCTCCAGACAAGGCATGAAGCCACTTGATGTAAGGAGCTAACAAGAACGAAATATGATTATCACAAAGACAGGAAATGCCTATTGGCCTTAGTCTTGAAAAGACCAAGATTATAGGTAGGAGGAAAACAGTCAGCAGGAAGAGAGTTCCACAAGCCTGCGGTTCTTTGAAAAAAGAGCTACTGGAATAGGAAGCCGTATTACAATGAGGTATCAAAACAACGAATTGATGGAGACCACTAGACCAACGAGTCAAACGAGCTGGAACAAAAGAACCAGAGCGTAGATCACATAATTTTGAAGAACACATGCCATAATAGTATTTATAGAAAAGACTGAGACTAGCAACATCACGTCTGTGAGAGAGGGGGTGCAGAGAAGAAGAAAGGGTGTGGCCAATCAAATTACATATACGTTTCTGCACCTTATCAAGAACCCTCAAATAGGACAGATTCACCAGCCCAAATATGACAACAGTACTCCATACATGGTCTGATAGTAGATTTGTAGAGATAGAGAATAGCCTCAGGTGTGCGAAAGTGTTTGGAGTGATAGAGAGAACCGACTTTACGAGAAGCAGAAAAAGCAATGGATCTAATGTTTGTACTCCGAGATTTTAGTGTAAGACTTTAACTTCTGTTTTCATTTTACTTCAGTAAATTCTCAGAAATCAAGGGCCCCCCTTTCTGGGGCTCATACCTGATTTCTATATGAGATACATAGATATCCGTGTTTCCAATCAAGATTCTTCTCTACCTCTCAAACGTTCAGTTCGTAAAAAAGCGAAGAAAATTAATTTTCCTCTCCCGAAATGACTAGTTTACTATGTTATAGTATATCTTTATTGTGGTATCTTGGTCTTACCGGATTCCAGGACAAGAATTTATCTGGTCTGGTGGAGTATCCAGCTCAGTGCTGTTACTAGAGGCAACATCACTTGGAGAAGGTGCACCATTCCTCATACAAGCAAGTGTGAGGTAGCCATACCGAGGGGATCTTTAACAAGAATACGTGTGACTGTGACGTCATGTGAGAAAATTAAGTGGGAGAAGGCTGTGTTAATCCGCGAAGTACGCCAGAGTTTTAGTAAATCTTATTTAGTCCTCAAGACAACTTGTAGTCAACAAGACAACTTGACAACTGACTAGCTGGTACTAAAACCTCTTTTTATAGAGAGCACCAACTAGTAATGGAACATTCCAGAACCCTCTAGTTAGTTTTAGAACCTTCTTGAACCTTTTCTTTTATATATATATATATATATATATATATATATATATATATATATATATATATACTAGCAGGGCTACCCGGCGTTGCCCGGGACAAAAGTGTAACATATTTGTATTAAAACTTCTATCTCTCTATTTTCCCCTCTCTCTCTCTCTTTCCCCCTTCCCACCCGCTCTTTTTTCTCTGTCCAGTCCGTTCCGCTCTCTCTGGACATGCACGCAAACTTTTATAGATTACTCGAGGAATGAGTTGGTGTAAGGGAAAATAACTCATTAGAAAGAAATCAGAGTTACTTCCCTTTAGTTAATGGGGTAAAAGATGAAAAACCCCCCCCAGTTTACCCTCAAAGAAAAAATGTTCTTTTTTCTGAATTTGAGATATTATTCATTCCGGGCAACACTTATCAAGAATATGCCAACTTTGTTGGTGTTTCTTTGGTAGTTTTTTACTTTTAGCTGGACACACACGCGCACATGCATACACACAGACATTTCCCTTTATATAATAAATTAAGTCCTCATAATGAAAGATAAACAAAATGTCGCCATTGTCCTTTGTAAAATGTCTTCTTTGTAAATTTCTGTCTGAAACTATATTTCTCTTTCTTTTTCTCCTTTTCTTCAGAGTTGTCATGGTGATGATGAAGAAGATGAGGATGATGGTGGGGATGATGCTACAACCTCTTTACAGGTAATGCATGATAGATTTTTTGCCATTAAAATATTTTTATAAAATGTGTATAAAAAATATTTTATGAAATATTTTTATAAAACATGTAGAAAAAAAACTTTTCTACGGATGAAAATTTGAAAGAATTTTTTTTTTAATTTCATATTCAACTAACAGAATACCTGTCCCAGGATAGGTAAAATTAGTTTTGCACCACTTTTATGCCCTCTTACGAAGACTTAAATCATCTTAATCCTATGTCTACAATCCTTACTCCAATTTTTATAAAAAATCCATTAAATGATTTTAATTTAAGGGGAGCGTTACCACTGTCGACCAAGGGAATAGTCTATCAAGCATGTGTACATAGTGTGATGATCTATGGAATTGAAACTTGGCCAGTGAGAGTTGAGGACATGCGTTGCATGGGGAGAAATGAGATGAGAATGATACAATGGATGTGTAATGCAAGTTTTAAAGAAAGGCTTAGATCTGATGACCTCAGAGAAAGATAAAATCTGGGCAGTATAGGGAGATGTGTGCAGAAGAGGAGATTTTGATGGTATGGCCACGTTAAAAGAATGGATGAGAGTTCTTGGGTTAGTAGATGTAGAATAGTTGAGGTAGCAGGTTCAGTTCACAGACGAAGGCCAAAAAAGACATGGGAGGACGTGACAAAAAATTGCTCTTCTCTTCAAAATTTCATTAATTTAATTAGTCAATAAACCAAGCGTAAATTCACCAACTCCATTCCTGTCAGCCTCTGAAAGAGACCGGTTTAGCTTGACACCGTATCTGACGTCACTAAACCGTAAAAAAAACATAAACACGTATTTTCAAATTGAGTTGAAATCGGAATAAAAATTTCCCCATCAAAAAAAAAACTCGAAAACAATTTTATGCTTCTTACAAAAAATATAGTTATAACTTTAACATAATATAATCTTAGTTTATTCAAAAAAAAAACCATTTTATTTGCAAACAATTGTTTCTGTCTATTTTGTAATAATCCTGCCATTGTTTGTAAATAAAAATGTTTTTTGAATGAACTGAGAGTATATCATGCTAAATTAAGAGCTCTAGTCGTTTTATACACTATTGAGCTACTATATATGTTACATAGCTTTTAATTTCTCGTACCTTCTCTGCCTCGTCGCGGTGCAAATTGTAATAAGAGATGTTGTCCTTGGTTAGAAAGCATTGTGCTGTTCAAAAAAAAAAGACTCTCATCGATATTCGTTCATTCACCGATAACACCAAAAAACAAGATGAATAATAAAAAAAAAAAAGAAAGGTATTTTTATATATCTTTATTTTGAAATTCAGAAATTCTGTTGATGAAGTATATCTTCGAAAATTAAATTGAAAAAAAAAAAGTTAATAAAACTAAAATGCATTGTATGGCGTTCTAATTGATTATTATTATTTTTAATAATTAATATTTCCATGTAAACAATGCTTTCTAACCAAGGACAACATCTCTTATTACAATTTGCACCGCCACATGCAGTCCAAAAAAAAAAAGACTCTCATCAATATTCGATATTCGTTCATTAACATCGAACCGATAACACCAAAAAACAAGATGAGGACTAAAAAAAAAAAAAAAAAAAAAAAAGAAAGGTATTTTTATATATCTTTATTTTGAAATTCAGAAATTCTGATGATGAAGTATATCTTTGAAAATTAAATTGAAAAAAAAAAAAAGTTAATAAAACTAAAATGCATTGTATGGCGTTCTAATTGCTTATTATTATTTTTAATAATTAATATTTCTATGTAAACAATGCTTTCTAACCAAGGACTTTTATTATTTTAATATATCTTTATTTGAAATTCTGACGAGGAAGTATATCTTCGAAAATTAAATTGAATAAATAAATAAATAAATAAAAGTTAATAAAAACTAAAATGCATTGTATGGCGTTCTAATTGCTCATCATTATTTTCAATAATTCATATTACCATATAAACAATGCTTTCTAATCCAAGAACAACATTTCTTATTCAATTTGCACTGCAACGTGCCGTTCTTAACTAAAGAGACTGTCATCCCAAATTCATTTCAACATCATAGGAATCGATAACACACCAAAAACGAGATAAAAAAAGGAAAAAAAAAACGTATTTTAATATATCTTAATTTGAAATTTTGACGAGGAAGTATATCTTCGAAAATTAAATTTACAAAAAAAAAAAAAAAAAAGGTAATAAAACCAAAATGCATTGTATGGCGTTCTAATTGCTCATCATTATTTTTAATAATTCATATAATAATGGATCACCATTCTAACGTTCTCTGCAATTCTGATAGGAGTTTAAAAATAAAATAGTCTCCGTCGTCTGTTATTTCTTGCAAATACTTCTTATCACGGCTGAGTCATAGCCGAACAGATTCCACCATCTTCTACCAAAATTCTCCTCACTCTGTTCATGATCCGAACTGATCCGACTGATTCCATGTCATATGTTATTTTGTCTCGTTTGGATTACACGCAGCGTGGACAGAGAAGTGTGAGTTTATATATAATTCATTGTTCTTTGATTTTTACACCTCATCACAATTTTTCTCTCCATTTTTTTTTTTTTGTGGTTTTCTTCTTTTGTACAATAATTAAACTGTATCTTTTTTTTACATTTATAGATTATATAAATATTTTTATATTATATATTATATAAATATTTTTTATGTTATATAAATATTTTTTTATTATATAAATTATTTTTGTATTATATATTATATATTTTTTATATTATATAAATATTTTTTATATTATATAAATATTTTTTATATTTTATATTATATAAATATTTTTTATATTTTATATTATATAAATATTTTTTGTATCATATATTATACAAATATTTTTTATATTATATATTATATAAATACTGGGTGCTTGTACAGAGAAGCGTCCGTATTAAATTATCAATACCACAAAATAAAAATTAAAACATTATTATATACTAACGCAGCAGATTTAAATAAGTATCCTCACCAAAAAGTAGAAAAAATGATCGAGTAGAATTTTAATTAAAAATAAAAATCAGTTTCATCGTATTTTGATGACTGCCATTGATTTATTACTTGTTAATATGACAGACTGAGTTATCTCCCCTGAATTTCGTGATTTTTCGCTCGAATCAATGGCCGAACCCGATTAAACGATAAAACGGATTTTTATTTTTTATTACAATTCTACTCGATAGATTTTGCTAATTTTTGGTGTACAAACCTATTTTTGCTTGATACATAAGTATTTATAAGAGTTTTCCGGTTAATTTAATTAGAACTGCGATTTTCAGCGTTTTTTTCATATGTACGATTATCTGTACAAGCACCAAATACTGTATTTGATGACATGTAAGATCTCCTTTCTTCTGTTTTTGTTCATATCTTTTTAAAAAATGGTTCTACAAAGCTGCGCTATTTGAGAAGCCAACATCAGTATTGTTTCTGAATTTTTGAGATAATGATTAATAATTTGTATGATTCGGAT
>OY744546.1:64059424-64089424 GCA_963556195.1 Sepiola atlantica | reverse complement strand
ACGAATTTCAACTTGACTGCGATAGATATGTCTCAGTCAGAGATGATTATACGAAAAAAGAAGAGAAAAAAATGCTTATACTTCTGACAAGGGTTTGTATCTCCGAAAGTACTCAAGTTTAAAAAAAAAAAGTTTTTAAAGTAAATAAATAATTTATTTTAAAAAACAAATAATTTGCGTTATCCAGGTTTTCAAAATATTTTGTAAAAAATATTCTCCTTATTATATATATATATATATATATATATATATATATATATATATATATATATATATATATATATATATATATATATATATATATTAGGCAGAGAGAAGAAATATATAGAATATATATAAAATAAACAATATATAAATATATAATTATGCTCTATTTTTAATATTGAGCATCCCCAATTTTATTAGGATTCTCTTCGGTATCTGAGATATTGTTTTTCCTGATGCCCTTGATATAATAATTATAGCTGTAATTATTTTATAAATTAAAAAAATAAATATATATATATATATATATATATATATATATATATATATATTCTCACAAAGATAGGTTGTCGAGGACACATAAGAAGGAAACTTGTGATACATGAAAATCTACAGACGTAATTACTAAAAATAAGACTATGTTAATGTCCCAAGGCAATAGAAATACATGTGTTGCCAGTGTAAACGAATAGAGAGAAAAACATGGCCTGAGAAGGTATAAGTAAATATGACTAAGTTTGTTGACGATGTTCTGGAAGCCTATATTCTTGCAACCAGAAGTGAGAATCTGAAGACGACTGCGACCAGAGTTTGTGAAAGCCATGCCGTAATGTCAGACGATCAGACCACGTCCAGTTGCTTAGGCGTCTAAGCTAGAAAGAAGATGGGACCGGTTCTACATTTCCCATGTTGCATGGAATTATATAATTGATTTCCAGAAATAGGAGAGTTTGTTCTTTCATTGTTCAATATAATTCAGGGGAGATAACTTGGATATATTTCAAGGGAGATTACTCCTGAGAATTTTGATCCGAGAGATTTATGGGCCTTTGCTGCAACTTGTTGTTCATTCATCTTCTCTCATTTACTTAGTTTATCTCATGGAACACCTGGTTAAACACCTGGTTAAACACCTAATCTCTATTGTCGCAGATCCCTTTGTTTACAATTCACCGCTCAAAAAAAGTCAAAGCAAACTGATACAACTGCTGATATATCCTTTTTAAAATGAATTATATTTCTTTGCGTTTCACAAAAGCCCTCGAATAGGACTCCCAACCATTTTTGATCCCACTGAATCGACACACAAACACTTGATGACTGAAGGTAATATAGTTTCATCTAAATTAAACCGTATTTTTATGAGCCAGGAATTTACTATCGTGCCATTTAATATCTGTCAGGAGTGACGGCTGTTGTATGGCATCTTGGAAATATGATCAAGCAGCTTTTGCCTAAAACTCGAGATATCCCTCTCCCCTATGCCCAGCGTCCAACTGTGATCAGTCGGCAAGCCAGAAGCAGGAGCAGCAAGGAGTCTAACGATGGACTGAAGGTTAATCTCAGTAGTTGGTAGAAAAAAATTGCCCTGAAAAGAGAAGTTGGCTGCAGTTTTGTAGTTGTGAAAAGTTGCCTTGAAAAGGGCAGTGTGGTTGCTGATTGACAAACACAAACTGATTCACTGTTTTTTCCCTTCCTAAGAACGATATTAACAGTTCACAAAACTTTGGTTGCAATCAGATCTGAAAGGGTGAAGTATTACAGATATTAACAGAATCAACTTTGCAAATTTATATTTTTAATATTTCAATTGAAAATTTGGTTATTAAACTTTCGTTCCTTATAAGTTTATTTTCTTTCCTTTTCATTTTTTTTTTTTTAAATAAAATAAAATAAAATAAATAAATGTCCATTAAATTATGTGACAATTTTTAAACCTGTTTTATTTGAATTATTCAAACTACCATTCTCATCTTGATTGTTGTATTCACAACGTTTCAGCCGATATAACCTCTGACCTTCTTCAGGGGCTTTTTTTTTTTTCGACCTTTGGAACGTACTAGTCGAACTTGAGAATTTTTATATTGAATTTCGAAATAAACTCTGTATTCAATCCACCAAGGTAGATTATTCTTATTCCGTCAGCCATGACCAGGTAGAAGTGTTCATTTTATTTTGTTCTTCGTTATTATCGCCTGTAGTAAGGATTGAACCTTCGACTGTCAGTTAGAACAGATTGTAAATCAAATATTTCCAAGTTCGATCAGAAGATTCCCACGTTCGAAAAAGATGCATCCAAAAAAGATCAGAGAAGGTTACATCGGCTGAAACGTTGTGAATATAATAATAACCAAGATGCGAATAGTAGTCCGAATAATCCAAACATTGCAAATTATGAATCAACATCTAAAGAATAACCTGTTTTATTGTCGTTATTTTAGTGGAAGTTTACGAAGGTAAGATTTATTTAGGTGTCTATTTTTTTTTTTTTTTTCACCTGCGCACAGGTATCCCCTAATTTGACACTTTATGTACCATTTATAAAACAACACCACAGTAAAGCTATAGATCTCAAAGTAAAGCACAGTTTCAAAGATAAAAGTATTTAAAAAAATTAAAAAAATAGATTAGTGTTCACAAAAACTTAAATTCTAGACGCAAGTATATTGCTCACATTCTCGCAAAAAAAAGTTGTTAAATAATTTAATTTGAAAAAAAAAAACAATAAAAAAAAAACACGTAGATTCTTAGAAAGACATTTTTTCACATGGTGCACTTCTTTATCGTTAAAAAAAAAAAAACGGTATTGTTATAGATGACGCGCCTGATTTCCGTGACTTCGCGTCGACAACGATCGGAAATGTCGCGGAAGCGCCCGAGCACTGACGGAATAATATCATTTTTTTTCTTTCTTTTATCTTATAAAAATATTGACAAAATCCCCCCCCCCCAAAAAAAAAACAAAACATTATTTTCACAAAAAAAAAAAAACATTATTTTCACAAAAGAAAAAACATTATTTTCACAAAAGAAAACTGATTTTAATCTATGTATTTTTTCTTTGAATTTATTCGTCTTATATTAGCGTCTGCCAGTCTTCCCGTTAGAGCTTGGCAGTTTGAATGCAGGGCTTAGATATCGCTAAGAACGGGAGCCCTAACCCTAACGGGAACCTTATCCTTAACCCTAAACCTTTTTTCTTTCTTTCTTTCTTTAATGTTAGCAAGGAAAAAAAAAAAGAAAAACAGCGAAACAAATGAAAAAGAAAATATTGACAACCTCCCCCCCCCCAAAAAAAAAAGTTTCTTTCTACACATTTGATTAAAAATGGTTCATTCGACCCCCCACCCTACAGTTTGTTCGTTTTTTTATCTTTTTATCTTTTTATCTATGTATTTTTTTCTTTGAATTTATTCGTCTTATATTATCACCTGCAAGTCTTCCATTAACGCTTGGCATTTTCGTCTCGGCAACTCTCGGGCGCTTCCGCGATCTGCCCGATCGTTGCCGACGCGAAATCACGGAAATCAGGCGCGTCATCTATAACAACACCAAAAAAGCAATTTGTTGTAATTTTATTTTAAAAATGTATATTTACATCTCTGGGTCTGAATTTAAACTTGAACTTGAGTTGGTTGTGAGAGTTTTTTCTGTTTGTTTTTTTTTTGTTTTTTTGTTTCCCTCCCACAACGGTAAGATGTGACACAAGGTCGGAAAGTGGGATTGAAAAGCTAGCACCCTAGAGGTAGAGAACTCTGGCCTACAAAAAATGCCTGGACAGCCCCGTCGGCATTCCTCAGTAGAGGCGCCTCAGGCGATTAGTAATAAACTAACCCCTTTCTCAAAGGGTGAGAAGGCAAAGCCTGGGAGGGAGCACCTCCTAGAACTGCACAGGACAGTACCTCAAACCGGCGGAACCAAGGTCTGAAGGCCAAGATGGTACCGGTCAAAGATGCGTAGCATCCATCGGAACAGATACTACACTCTGATCTTAGCCAAAATGCCAAGATGGTGAAGTCCATTAGCCTCAGAGACTCTTGCGCTAAGAGAAGTAGCTGGCATATTGATAGCTGCCATGCTTCAAAAGATATTCAGACTACCTAGATTGCCTGAAGTTCTTTGTAAAACAGAAAATGCCTCTCCGGTAGAGACTTTAAAGTCATCAAATCTTGTGAGTGATCAGTGTCTGAGAGTTGATGTGGCCAGAGTGAAGGAAATGGTGGTTAAGAAGGAAAGTGAACTGAATGGATCGGGGGGCCAAGAACAGATCGCAGATTGTCTGACAAAGATGAGAGCCTTTTTTTTTAATTCTGAGAGACTTGTTACAATGATGACTTGTTTTACTTTTTATTCTTTTTGGTTTTATGGAACTGTTGTCTTCACAAGAAGACACCAGCAATGTTAAGTTATCTCCCTTGTATTGACAATTGTTAAGTTATCTCCCTTGTATTGACAATTGTTAAGTTATCTCCCTTGTATTGACAATTGTTAAGTTATCTCCCTTGTATTGACAATTGTTAAGTTATCTCCCTTGTATTGAGATATAAAAGTTCTATTCCTCTTATAACTTAACAGGTTGAGCCGACGCCTTCCAAAGGTAATTCATCGCATCCTGAACGTTATGAAAGAAAGAAAAAAAATTTTAATATTTAGGTCCCTAGATACCGCCGGAACATTCTCTACTTTAATAGCTTCTTTCCTCGGACTGCTTACCTTTGGAATTCCCTCCCTGTTTCCCCAAATATCTCAAATTTCAAAAATTTTAATTTAATGTGAACAAACATCTTGCTGTCTAACTCTTCACCCACATTTCTCCCCTATACTCAATTTGAACTTGGGTCGGTTGAGCCTGTTCCTTCCAAGGAATTCATTGCATTTTCTCCATTATGAAAGCAAGAAAACATTTCAAAGATTTAGGTCCCTAGATGCCGCCGGAACATTTTCTATCTAATAGCTTCTTTCCTTGGACCGCTTACCTTTGGAATTTCCTCCCTGTTTCCTCGACCATCCCACACATTCAATGTGGAGGTCCCCAGATGCCGAAAAGCTGTCTACTCAAACAGCTTCTTTCCTTGGACTACTTGCCTTTAGAATTCTCTCCCTAATCCCTGTTTCTTCGATTGTACCAACATACAGAGATTTAAACATAATGTGAACAACTATCTTGCTGCCCAACTCCCCATTCAGGTTCTCCTGACCTCTATCACAGTAGCCCCTTATGCTTCAGTAGCAATATACTCTGTCTGGAAGTGAACAAAAGCACATCACAAAATAAAAATGAAGTAATTAATGAAAACCAAAAGACTTTGAACAAGTTTACAGACAAAAGAGGAATTTACTAATTTATGGTCGTTTATTATTTGCAGTGAAATAGTTTTGGGACTATTGAGGGCATTCACTCTGTGTCGGTTGAGTCGGCTCCTTCCAGTGTATTCACTGCATCACGAATGAAGGCAGATCAAACACGGTGGTCAATATTGAGACGAGCGACAGCATCCTACGCTAGAACTGATTATCGGTCCACCTATCTACAATGTTCGCCGGTAGAATCAAGACTTGCTGTCACTCATCCCAACGTTGGCAATGAACCGCCGTGTTTGGTCAGTCTTCATTTAGGATGCAGTTAATTAATTGGAAGGAACCGGCTCAACTGACCCGGGCTGAATGCCATCACAAGATAAAAAGTTAAAATAAAAAGGGCCTGTTTAAATTGGCATGACGGTTGTGAATTTGAGTCTAAAGAAGCGGACAATTCAAAACGTTGCTGAGAATGATGAAGCAGTTATTTATCTTCCCCCCCCCCCCAAAAGGTAAGATGTGACACAAGGTCGGGAAAGTGGGATATGAAAAGCCAGCGCCCGAGAAGCTGAGCACTCTGGCCATTAAAAATTGCCTGGGCAGCCCCGTCAGCATTCTCCGGTAGGGGTGCCTCAGGCAGTAAGCAATAAACTTACTCCTCCCCAAAGAGGGGAGGCAAAGCCTGGGAGGGTGGATCTCCTAGAACTGCACAGGACAGACCCATAGACCGGCGTAAATCAAGCCCCGAAGGCCAAGACAATACCAGTTTTTGGGGTGTAGTATCCGTCGGAACAGATACTACACTTTGATCTTAGCCAAAAGGCCAAGTCAAAGAGTATTTATTTACTCTTCTCCAGGAGTTAGGCACAAGGCCAGTTTTATCTTACTCCCACAAGTAAGATGTGACCCAAGGTCGGGTCGGGAAAGTGGGGTTTAAAAATTGCCTGGGTAGCCCCGTCGGCATTCCCCGGTAGGGATGCCTCAGGCAGTAAGCAATAAACTTACTCCTCCCCAAAGAGGGGAGCAAAGCCTGGGAGGGTGGACCTCCTAGAACTGCACAGGACAGACCCATAGACCGGCGTAAATCAAGCCCCGAAGGTCAAGACAATACCAGTCTATGGGGTGCAATATCCATCGGAACAGATACTACACTTTGATCTTCATGCAGAACTGATTATCTATGGTGTTCTGCCGGTGGAATCAAAATTGGCTGAGGCTCGTCTCAAAATTGGCAATGGAGCACCGTGCTTCGGCGGCCTTCATTTGGTATGCAGTGAATTCATTGGAAGTTGTTGGCTCAACCGATATGAGATGAATGCCATCATAAGTTCAAGTTCAAGCATCCCTATAGGATGATCTGTCTGTGCGTAAGTTTGAAATGAGATTCTTAAATGTGTGTCTATAAAGTCTGTAGGCCTTTCACGCTTCATCAGAAAAGCAGAATCTAGAACTGATTATCAGTCCATGTATCACTGGAATCAACACTGGCTCTTGCTCATCTTAACATTGTAAGTGGACCACTATGCTTAGTCAGTCTTCGTTTGGGGCATGGTGAATACATTGTAATGAGCCGGTTCAACCAATCTAAGGTGAATGCATTGTCATGACCTGGTTCAACCAATCTAAGGTGAATGCATTGTCATGACCTGGTTGAACCGACTCAAGGTGAATGCATTGTCATGACCTGTTTCAACCGGCTCGAGGTGAATGCATTGTCATGACCTGGTTCAACCGACTCGAGGTGAATGCATTGTCATGACCTGGTTCAACCGACTCAAGGTGAATGCATTGAAAAAGCCCATTTAGTTAACTCAAAGTGAACGCATTGGAAAGAGCCGATTGAACCGACCCAAGGTGAATGCTGTTCACATTCTGATTATAGAGAGAGAGAGAGAAAGTGAGAGAGTATGAAAATTAGAATCCAAGTCAAGCAATTCCTGATGGCGAATGAAGCATTACTTAACTGCTCTTTATCTGCTCTTCATTTTAAACTGCTACTATTCAAACATTCAAAACATAAACTGTGTAACTATTATGTATATTTTTTTCTCCGGTGTCTATTTAAACGAACTCGACTTCTTCTTTGAATTAGTTGTTGCTTCTGTTTAGCTTTTTTTTCCTTTTTTTTTTTACTATTCTTCTTTCGTAGACTGATTGTACTTTTCTGGGGCCTTCGGGCTGGGATCAAAGTGTAGTATTTATAAACAAATTAAACCTATCAAGGATATTTTAAGTAGGATAGCCGATAGAGTGAACGCGGTGATTGTTGAAGTGAACGTGATAGATGAATTGTGAACGAATGAAAGTAACAGTGCTCGGACGAATGGATCTAGTTAAAAGCAAGATAACCACCGACCCCTCTCCTAACTCCCTACACTTTTGATGGCCTTGTGCCTAATTTATAAATTAAATTCTTTATTTCCATTTACAAATAAATAAGTTAAAGTGCAGTATATGTTCTTTCCTCAGTCAGCTAATCAGAAATCCTTCTAGACTGAGGCAATTTTTTTATTTTTGTCCCAATCCAGAGTGCCCATTTTTGGGAGATTTGGATTTTCTTCACATTAAAAACTAACCTTGTGTCATCAAACTCTGCCCTCGTGGGGAGGCAAGTTTATAGGGACTGATTGTCATAGACCAACCCTTAAACACAACAGAACGCCACACTCAAAGAAGCAGGTGTTTATGCAATAAATCGCCTCGAATAAAATTAAAGCAAACGATATATGAACACTAGTAAACGCTTGGAAGGTAAAAACAAAGTCATAAAATGTATGAATATGTATTTGATTAGAAATTTGAATAAAAAAAACAGATATTTTTTAAAATGTAGAATGAAATGATTCAGCCCGAGTAAGTTCTTTGTGAATTCAGATGAAATTTTCATTTTTATGTTAGGAGAGTCAGTTGAAAGGGGAAATAATTCAAACTGTTTTTGTTTTTTTGTTGTAACCATAACACATAAGGAAAATCCAGGTTGATTAACTATTCTGTACTTTCACCTAACAATTTAATAAACAGTCTGGTGCCTCCTCGACGTAAATTCACTAGACAAACTCGACAATCAGCTAAATCCCATCCATTCACTGTGGAGGTCCCCAAATGCCGGAGAGCTTTCTACTCCAATAGCTTTTTTCCTCGTGCTGCTGGCCTCTGGAACTCCCTCCCTGCCCCCTGTTTCCACGACGGTACTGATATGCAGAAATTTAAAACTAATGTAAACAGACATCTCGCTGCGCAGCTCCCAATTTAGGTCCCCCCCCCCAAACCTTCTCCCTTTTTTCTCAGTAGCCCCTTATGTCTACAGTGGCGGCCTGCCTTGTTTGGGGTGAACTATGTTAAAAAAAAAAGAAAAAAAAAGAATAGTTAATAAACCCCCACCTGCCCATGTTAAGAATGGCTTTCTAAATTATAACGTTATTATTTCAGCTTGGTCTGTAAACTGCATAAGTACCTTTTTTAATGTATTTTCTTACTAATTCTCTGGATTTGTCTTATAGGTTATGGTTACAACAAAAAATGACAGTTTGAATTATCTCCCCTTTTCAACTGACTCTTCTAAAATAAAGATGAAAATTTCATCTGTCCCCTATAAACACCAGAATTCCCAATGAAAAATTATTTTGAGGAAGAAGTGAACTTCCACTTAAAAATAAAAATGAAATATCATTAAGAATTATTCATATGGGTCTTTGAGAATTTGTATAAATTTTCCTTTTTCACTTCGAAATATTTATTACATTAAATAAATAAATAATAAAATTTGACAAAATATGCAAGGGCCGTAATCCAATTTATCTTTTCGTTTCTTGTCGGAGTATGAGTTATTTCCTTTGACAGAGATAACAAGGCGAATTATTTTTTTTATAAAAAGAATGATTTTATTTTTTCGTTAAATTCGGTGAATTCTTTCATAGAGGAACAAACAGCCCCCCACGATCTCTGCATTAACTTTTACCTCTTACCTGTCTGTCCATCTGTCTGTCAGACTCTCTTTACCCCGGGGACCCATAGTCAACCCTGTTAAATAAGAATTGTTTACGTCAATATTTGCAGACTAGTTTCCAACTACATTTGCTTTCTGGACAACAGCATTGTCTTGGTTTTTGCGTTCAATCCATTGACGTCACGGCCAAAGGAATGTTTCTGCTTTCCCATTTTTCACCAAGATGATTCTTTCTTCTTTGTGTCTCTATTTTAACTTTAGATTATTGTTATTCTTCCATACGCGGCTTTGAGTCGATCTGCCACCGTCCAGGTTTCTAATCCGTATCGATGCATTTTGTCAAAAATAAAGGGAGTATTTTTTTTAAAAATCTTTTTAAATAAGAAAAGAAATCGGTACTGGCATCATTCGGTTAACAAACAAATAATCCCACATTAAAAGACTGTCTTCAGGGAATTCCAAAAGCCCCTTTCCTCCTCTTCCCTTATGAAATCTTACACACATTAACAAGCCTCTCTTTATCTTTGTATGCACCCTTAGATAAAACTGGATCGTCTCAAGGTATAATTTTCACGCAAGTTGGTCAGTCAGTAGAAGCTAGTATTCTTTGTGGATTTCTACTAGTGTCTGGTTGTAGTGCAACTATGGATGTAATCTGCCCTGCCCACATTTCTTTTTTTATTATTAGAAAGCTAAATGTTTCTTGTTTCATGCATCATTGTCTTCGTCTCATCTGTGTCTTCGTATAGGACTCCGTGTTCGTGTGGGTAAATAGGAAAAGTCTAAATACAAAGCCCGATTAACCCAATTTCTACAAATTGAAGAAATTAAACTATACGAAAAAAAACATTTAAAATCTAGAATTTCACTGTACAAGTGGGAGGCAAGTATGTTAGCAGCTGAAAAGAACGAGTTTAGCATTACACCGTATTTGATGTCTCTGCGGAGCCACACCTTTTCAAATGTAAATAAAGTTGGGTTTTTTTCCAAATTGGTGGCATCTCAAAAGATTTTATTTCAAATCAAAAACAATTGATACTTGCTTCTAATATATATATATATATATATATATATATATATATATATTTTTTTTTATTTATTTATACGAACATTTTTTGGCTACACATTTCCAAACATGTTTCAGCCAGAGCCATGGATAGCCAGAACTCTTTGAGCCAACGTCTTTTCTTTATGGCTGCATTTAGTGGAATGAGACAAAATTACTTTCTGAAACTGAACACGTGATCATCTCATGAAAGAAAAAACCCTAATTCAAATCGCCTAAAATATTACTAACTGTAAAATTTTAAATAAGATTTTTATTTATTTATCTATTTTTTTTTTCGGCTATATATATATATATATATTCTAGAGATGACAGATGAGAATAAAAAATTGTAAATATTCAATATTTATTAGAACATCAAAAGTTCAGAGCAAACTGCTTCATATTCCTGGATTAAGGATATGAAGCTCCTTGCTCTGAACTTTTGATGTTCTAATAAATATTGTATCTTTACAATTTTTGTATTCTCATCTTTCATCTCTAGAATTGATTGCTCTATTCAATATATTGAGCTTTATATTATCACGATAGATTATTATTTGACGATAATTCAATTATCTTTAATTTAATTCAACATTTAAATATTATATATATATATATATATATATATATATATATATAATTATTTTTATTTACACAAACATGTACAAAATCTGCGACACTGGCATGTCGATGTTATCAATCAACAGCTATTACAAACTGAGATCTCATCAGGCAGAGTTAGAATCCGATCTTAACTCTAGATCATATTTGGGAAGAATGAAAGGGAGAAAGAAAGAAAGAAAAAGAAAAGAAATTTAAATTTCAAAATTTAGGGAGTCACGTGGTTGGGACTAAGATCGGATTCTAACTCTGCCTGATGAGATCTCAGTTTGTAATAGCTGTTGATCGATAACATCGACATACCAATGTCGCAGATTTTGTACATGTCTGTGTAAATAAAAATAATTATATATAAAAGCTCTATTAGAATATTGAGCACTTTTTATAAACCCGGTTAAAATTCTTTGGATTACTACCCTGTGGATGTTTTACGTGGATTATTATTATATATATATATATATATATATATATATATATATATATAATTTTTATACATTTATTGAATGATTGGACGTTCCATACCTCGGGTTGCATGATTTAAGCGCAATTGAGAATTTGCAGTGCAGTCAAAACGTGGCTGACCCCGTTCATTAAATTCGAAAATTGCCTCATGAATGGTTCAGACGCGTTGTGACTACATTGCCGATTCTCAGTTTCGCCAAAACCATAAAACCCAAGGTATAGAACATTACATCATTCAATGAATGTATAATATTCAATAAAATACATATTATACGCTCTTATTTAGTTAATTGAGCACTCTGTATTAATTCTTTCATGTTATATTTACGATATATACGAATTTATTTATTTATATTGTTTTGGTCTATCCGCTTTTTTCCAATCATCCCCCTCTCTCTCTCCCTCTCTCTCTCTCCCTCTCTCTCTCTCTCATATATATATATTATATATCTGTATATATATTATATATCTATCTATATATATTATATATCTATCTATATATATTATATATATATATCTATCTATATATATTATATATATATATCTATCTATATATATTATATATATATATTATATATATTATATATATATACATATTATATATATTATATATATATACATATTATATATATTATATATATATATACATATTATATATATTATATATATATATATATACATATTATATATATACATATTATATATATATATATACATATTATATATATACATATTATATATATATTATATATATATTATATATATATATATTATATATATATATATTATATATATACATATTATATATTATATATACATATTATATATATTATATATATACATATTATATATACATATATATTATATATATATTATATATATTCATATGTATATATATTATATATACATATATATTATATATATATATATATTATATGTATATTTTGTATATATATTATATGTATATTTTGTATATATATTATATATATATTTTGTATATATATTATATATATATATATTATATGTATATTTTGTATATATATTATATGTATATTTTGTATATATATTATATATATATATTTATAATATTATATATAATATTATATATATATATTATATATATATAATATCATATATATATATTATATATATATAATATTATATATATTTATAATATTATATATATATATATAATATTATCTATATATATTATATATATAATATTATAAATATATATATTATATATATTTATAATATTATATATATATATAATATTATCTCTATATATTATATATATTTATATATATATATACTATTATCTCTATATATTATATATATAATATTATATATATTATATATATATGTCGTTCACTTCGAAGCATTGATAAGTTTGAAATATTAAAATAACTTAGATTTGGATTATTCTCATCTCTGTTATTATATTTACGACATTTCGACTGATTATAATCTCGGACATTCTTCGGATGCATCATTCGAACTTGGGAACATTCTGGTCGAACTCGGGAATCTTTATATCTAACTCTAGAATCTGAACGCAATTTAAAAAGTGTTCTGTTTAAAATTGCGTCCGGGTTCCCAAGGTCGACTAGAATGTTCTCAAGTTCTAAAAGTGGCACTTGAAGAAGATTGGAGGTTACATCGGTCGAAACGTTGTGAGAATAACATCCAAGATGAGAACAGTAGTCCGAATAATCCAAATAATACAAATTATCAGTTCTGATCTAAAAAAAAAATTCTTAATAAAGATTTTTAATCTGAAATACTTTTTCCAATTATTAATGTTCATAATATCATAATAATTACAAACAGGCACACCCGGCGTTGCCAAGAAATAAATGATTATCCCTAGAACCACCTGCTCCCAGCTCTGAACCCTATATTACCATTTTTATTCTTTTTTTTTTACTTTCTGTAATTGTCACATTATAAATAAAATAAATAAAATAAAGTTAAAAGTCTGCTTTTGCTGTTCATGGCTGTCCGGTATGAGTGAGTGAGTGAGTTGGGTTTTTATGGAACAAGTTTAATACTGAATAAACATATTTAAAATTTAATATTTAAACAAAAATGAAAAAGAAGCTCTTGCTTGTTATGAAGACATGATATTTAATTTTATATTTAAAAATTATGAATATTAAACATTAAATTCTCATCAAAACGGCCTCACCCCCACCCGTTGTAGATAATCTCTGTATACGTTTGTTTATAAAAATCAGACGTTTTTTTTTTAGCTATGGAAGACCCTGAAGAATCAGAATATTTGAGATTCTATTTCATTAAGATTAGCCACATTCAAGTAGAAAATTGAAATGAATTCTCTGAGCACCGTGAGTGTTGCTTAGAATGGTTGTGTATTATATTGGCAGCAATGCACGTGTTTGAAAATAAAAGACAGTTAAAGACATTTAATTTATTAATAGTTTGCTTTCAACAAACTATGAAGGCAGTAAATGAGACATGTATACATAGATTAAACGTACAATTAAATACATTGTTCCCAATCACAATAAAATGCACAAATTATTCATAAGAAAGTAAAGAATACATGTGCTAAACACACGGTAAAAACTTACATTTTCCGAAAGGCGTCTTTTTTGTTCAGCGATGTCCTCAAACCAGGCCCTGTCTGTAGGATGTCTAGACAGCAACTGAGAAAGGATCATGTCAATCCCTTAATAATCAAATTACTATGCAAAATGTAAAATTTGTTAAGAGATAATGAATACATAAGGATTACACTTGCCTACTTGCTTGAAGACAAACAGAAACCAATGTGCCATGCATGCCAGACTACAGACACAGTCAAACACATTCTTACTAAGTGCAAAGAGAAACGTTTTACAGAGCAGGTACAATGAAGGAACTGTTAAATAAAGTAAAGTAGAGACGATAACGAACTTTTTAAAAGATCTAAAGATATATAAATCCAACTTGATTCGGCATTAAATAACTTGAAAAGGGTTGATATGCCGTAAAACAAAACAAACAAAAGAATTATGGTCTTAATTATCGACCACATATAGGTATGAGAGTTTCTACGAGATCTTGTGTTCGCGATGAGATTTGGGGGCAACCTTCTTTTCTACTACGGGATTCAAGGCCCAATGAAAAAAGTTCTTGGCCTTTTGGCTAAGATCAAAGTGTAGTATCTGTTCCGATGGATACTACACCCCATAGACTGGTATTGTCTTGGCCTTCGGGGCTTGATTTACGCCAGTCTATAGATCTGCCCTGTGCAGTTCTAGGAGGTTCACCCTCCCAGGCTTCGCCTTCCCTCTTTGGGGAGGAGTAAGTTTATTGCTTACTGCCTGAGGCGCCCCTACCGGGGAATGCCGACGGGGCTGCCCAGGCAATTTTTAAACCCCACTTTCCCGACCCGACCTTGGGTCACATCTTACTTGTGGGAGTAAGATAAAAACTGGCCTTGTGCCTAACTCCTGGAGAGGAGTAAATCAAAACTCTGGCTTAGAAAATAATTTCTCTCAAATAGTAAATACTTTGGTTCCTAGATCACTCTGATTCCTACAGCACTAATAGTCTATAAGCTTGTGTTTCTTCAACTCTCCTAAAAAATAGCCCCAGTCTAATAATACTAAACTAGCAGTTACAATGGCATATCTTAATTCTTTTCAGTTGTTTCTCCACCCCCCCCCCCCACTGTTTTTCTCTTTGTTCCTTCTTCTGCTAGCTTCTTTAAAACATTCACTGTTTTCTTTTCTGTTTTACTTCCTAGTACATTTATCAGGCGCCTGTCTTAGCATTACTTATTTAAATACATATTTTATATTCTACGCCTATACCCCCACTGTCACTGCTGGTTTAGTATTTCTAGACTAGGCTAGTGTTCAGGAGAGATGGAGAAAAATTATAGGTTCAGTGGGCCATCCATAACTATAAAGGTCTGATTTTAGTAAATAAATGCTCGTAAGAAAGGCTCTAATATTAATCTCTTTATCTTATATATAAAGTAAAACGAGATTTTTCACTATTTGCTTGACCGGTATAGCTTCATAAACAAAAGCTACATACAAAAATCTGCTTCATATGCGATTTAGGCAAATTATTAGTACATATTTAAAATAAAATTAGTTTGGGTCCAATTCAACATTTATTATATAAATATTTATCAACCTTTGAGTACTAATATTAGAGCTAAAGTAGGAGTGACTAATCTCTCCCACAGTATAAGTCCTCATCCTTCGACCCATAGCATCATAAAAGGTAGAACTCTAATTATGATCACTTTTTCGTATTACACCGTGCTTTATCACTTCGTATTAAGTACTATGCCGGCTAGCATTTGAGCAGCCTAAAAAAACACATTTAACAAAATTTCGTTTTCTGATTAAAATTTATACAAAAAATTTTTCTTTCTGAGGACATTCTTAGAATATGCATAGCAAAACGGCCCCTACATTTCTTTGTTTTAACTAAAGAGTATGCACTATTTTCACTTTAGTTTGTCACACATGAGTGATTCGGTTTCCAGTATAATTACTGTCACGTTTGTTGTTTGCATATGGAGAAACAAACTTATAGGAGATGCACTATCATCAAATACACTCCAAAAGCAATCCGTAAAAAAATATATACTATTTTTATTTACAAGAAGTTAGCAACTATTACACAATCTCAAATAGAGTTAAATAATTGGTAAAAGAGCGTTCTAGCATGTCCCTTTACATAGAAACTTGATCAAGTGTAATCGCTGTGTGAGCAGGTGGCAGACCGAACAGGTCCATTGTCATAGTAACTGTGATTACCGTGCTTATGCAGACAACAAGACAAAACAATCATCATCCATACATTATAACATCATGACGCTTGACTGGTCACCTTTTATTTATAAATTTCATTTCTATTTATTTTTATTTATTTATTTAATTTTTATTTTATTTTTTAATATATTTCCGAGGCGTTTCTAATTAAACACATATCTTCTTAGAAATATTACTTAGAAAAATTACTTTATTAACTAATATATTTAATCCTATAAAATAGTACCTTCCTTCCAGTGTGTGTGTATAGGCACAATTATTTAAAATTCCCCACAGCCACAAAATTAAAAAAGAAATCGTATGCTGCCGCAAGGATGCTCTTTCTTAGTTATAAAATAATACGAACGTTTATTATTATTTATAATTTTAATAATTAAAAAAAATAATTAAAAATTCGATTAACACCACTTAGGGTTCAGAAGCAGGAGTTTCTTGGGGTTTTAATTTTACCGAGCGACGCCGGTGCATGGGTTCCACTAGTTTATTATAAAGCTCTATCTGAAACGATATAGAGCTCTTTATATGTACGCAGTCTTGATTCGGCTCTTTGTTGGAATTCATATCTGAACGAATTTTCTTGAGTTGATATATATATATATATATATATATATATATATATAGTTTTCAGGTTCGATTATTTTCGATAGGATTCCGAATCAGAGAGCTCTATGTCCGTTCAAACAGAGCATGAATACGTTATGAGGTTTAAAAAGACTAAATATACATTCGGATTGTACACATTATAAGTTATTTCGACCTTAACTAGGTCTCCTCGGATGTGTTTCCAATCACGATTCAAACGATTCAAAGTTTGAATCGTGATTGGAAACACATCCGAGGAGACCTAGTTACGGTCGAAATAACTTATAATGTGTACAATCCGAATGTATATTTAGTCTTTTTAAACCTCATAACGTATATATATATATTTAAATTCCCGAAACAGTTTTTCATGGTAAACAACTGATGATCCCTTAAATAATGTTAGAAGCAAACTAATATAATAACTGTAAAAGTTAAATTGACTTACATGAGTGATTTTCCACTGAACGACTTGGGACTTAAGGTTTGTTTTTTGGGCTTTTTTTTCAATTTTTTATATAGTTTTAATGGTTGAGAAACTTCCAAGATTATATATATATATATATATATATATATATATATATATATATATATAGTACATGTATTGTATTAGTTTCTGTAGATGTAAATCCGTTGAAACTCAAGTGTTTATAAAAAGTGCTCAATAACAAGTAGAGCTGTTTATAAGTATAATTTTTTATTTATACAAACATTATTGGTTACATATGTGCATACATGTTTCGGTTGCACTCTTCGCAGAGAGTCAACCTCATCAGACCAAGGATTCAGAGTAATGGCTCTGAATTACTCTGAATCCTTGGTCTGATGAGGTTGACTCTCTGCGAAGAGTGCAACCGAAACATGTATGCACATATGTAACCAATAATGTTTGTATAAATAAAAATTTATACTTATATATATATATATATATATATATATATATATATATATATATGTTGTTGAATGTGACAGACAACTTATGTCTGCATATGCTTGTGTTGATCCTTTCCATTTGCCGAATCAGAGTCTTTGTTTCGGTGGAGAATTCACAGACGAATCTGACATAACAGTAGGTGTCCCAAATACATTCAGGCCCATCTTCAGGGAAATCAGGTAAAGACCATACTGTTATGTTAATACTGGAGATAGATCCGGATGGGCTTGAAAGTACTTGGTGCACCTACAGTTATGTCAAATTCATTGGCAAATACTCCACTTCACCGTCTGTCACATTCAACAACACTAGTATTTCTGAGAAAATGCTGCCTATATATATATATATATATATATATATATATATATATTTAAAAATAGAAAATAAGTTATTTGAAAACATCTTTAAAGTATTCAAATTTTAAAATAGGTAAAATTCCAAAAAGAAACAACGAATAAGATGCAAATATTTTTTTATTAAAAATTTAAAAAAATTTTTTTTTTTACTTTTGTGTAAAATTTTTCAGATAAATTATCCTTCCTCAGATATATATATATATATATATATATATATATATATATATATATATATATATATATATATATATATATATATATATATATATATGAATGAACCATTACTTTTTTAGCTTATGCATCTGAAGTCACGTTTTGGCATTATTTTTTTTTTGAGCTTCGAAGAAGCATTGATCGCTGAAAGGCGACTTCAGTTGTGTGAGGCAAATTAAATGTTTATATAATTAATAAGTAAAGCCTCACATGTTTTTTAGTTCATTTTATGAATACATTTAAACTAGGTTTAATGAATATGAATATATATATATATATATATATATATATATATATATATATATATATATATATATATATATTGTTGTTGTTTCTTTATATGTTTACGAGTATATATCAATTTTGAAATATTCACCTTAACTGTATACACATATGCACACAAAAGCCTGCAGTAGATATTTCAAATAGTTTAGTGAATAGTAAATATATTTGTGAATATTTATCCATGTAGATTTGTTCTTTTGTAGACAAAATTTTGAATATACATAGACAAAATTAAATGTATGTATTAAATCCGACAAAATGTAGAGAAAAAATAAGTAGAAATGTGGATAGCCGCCAAATACAGAAGACAAATCCAATAAAAAACATTTTTAGATACCTTTTTAGCTTTTGTCCTCCTCCTTCCATTTTTAAACAATCAAAAACATTTTTAGTTAACTTATATTTCGTCCCTTTTTAGCTTTTATCCTCCTCCTTTCATTTTTAAACAATCAAAAACATTTTTAGTTAACTTATATTTCGTCTCTTTTTAGCTTTTGTCCTCCTCCTTTCATTTTTAAACAATCACAAACATTTTTAGTTAACTAATATTTCGTCCCTTTTTAGCTTTTATACTCCTCCTTTCATTTTTAGACAATCACAAACATTTTTAGTTAACTAATATTTCGTCCCTTTTTAGCTTTTGTCCTCCTCCTTTCATTTTTAAACAATCAAAAACATTTTTAGATAACTAATATTTCGTCCCTTTTTAGCTTTTATCCTCCTCCTTTCATTTTTAAACAATCACAAACATTTTTAGTTAACTAATATTTCGTCCCTTTTTAGCTTTTATCCTCCTCCTTTCATTTTTAGACAATCACAAACATTTTTGGTTAACTAATATTTCGTCCCTTTTTAGCTTTTATCCTCCACCTTTCATTTTTAAACAATCAAAAACATTTTTAGTTAACTTATATTTCGTCCCTTTTTAGCTTTTATCCTCCTCCTTTCATTTTTAAACAATCAAAAACATTTTAGTTAACTTATATTTCGTCCCTTTTTAGCTTTTATCCTCCTCCTTCCATTTTTAAACAATCAAAAACATTTTTAGATACCTAATATTTCGTCCCTTTTTAGCTTTTATCCTCCTCCTTTCATATTTAAACAATCAAAAACATTTTAGTTAACTAATATTTCGTCCCTTTTAGCTTTTATCCTCCTCCTTTCATATTTAAACAATCAAAAACATTTTAGTTAACTAATATTTCGTCCCTTTTTAGCTTTTATCCTCCTTCTTTCATTTTTAAACAATCACAAACATTTTTAGTTAACTAATATTTCGTCCCTTTTTAGCTTTTATCCTCTTCCTTTCATTTTTAAACAATCAAAAACATTTTAGATACCTAATATTTCGTCCCTTTTTAGCTTTTATAGTCCTCCTTTCATATTTAAACAATCAAAAACATTTTAGTTAACTACTATTTCGTCCCTTTTTAGCTTTTATCCTCCTCCTTTCATTTTTAAACAATCAAAAACATTTTAGATACCTAATATTTCGTCCCTTTTTAGCTTTTATCCTCCTCCTTTCATATTTAAACAATCAAAAACATTTTTAGTTAACTAATATTTCGTCCCTTTTTAGCTTTTATCCTCCTCCTTTCATTTTTAAACAATCAAAAACATTTTAGTTAACTAATATTTCGTCCCTTTTTAGCTTTTATCCTCCTCCTTTCATATTTAAACAATCAAAAACATTTTTAGATACCTAATATTTCGTCCCTTTTTAGCTTTTATCCTCCTCCTTTCATTTTTAAACAATCAAAAACATTTTAGTTAACTAATATTTCGTCCCTTTTTAGCTTTTATCCTCCTCCTTTCATTTTTAAACAATCACAAACATTTTTAGTCAACTAATATTTCGTCCCTTTTTAGCTTTTATCCTCCTCCTTTCATTTTTAATCAATCAAAAACATTTTTAGTTAACTTATATTTCGTCCCTTTTTAGCTTCTATCCTCTTCCTTTCATTTTTAAACAATCAAAAACATTTTAGATACCTAATATTTCGTCCCTTTTTAGCTTTTATCCTCCTCCTTTCATATTTAAACAATCAAAAACATTTTTAGTTAACTAATATTTCGTCCCTTTTTAGCTTTTATCCTCCTCCTTTCATATTTAAACAATCAAAAACATTTTAGTTAACTAATATTTCGTCCCTTTTAGCTTTTATCCTCCTCCTTTCATATTTAAACAATCAAAAACATTTTAGTTAACTAATATTTCGTCCCTTTTTAGCTTTTATCCTCCTTCTTTCATTTTTAAACAATCACAAACATTTTTAGTTAACTAATATTTCGTCCCTTTTTAGCTTTTATCCTCTTCCTTTCATTTTTAAACAATCAAAAACATTTTAGTTAACTAATATTTCGTCCCTTTTTAGCTTTTATCCTCCTCCTTTCATTTTTAAACACGGTTGTTTTTCCATCTACCACTTTCTCTCTACATTCAGTTAACCCTTATTCTCTTTCCCCACGCCACCCAGACTATGCCCCTAACCTACATTCTTCCAAAAAATGTAAAAGTAATCAAAATGCTGTTTTTGTCACTTTGATAAAGTTCTTTGAAAAAAAGGAATGGAATATCAAAAATGTTGTTTTGGTATTATTTTGGATTATTCGAACTATTGTTCTCATCTTAGATGTTATTCTCACAACGTTTCGGCCGATGTAACCTACGACCTTCTTCAGGTGCATCTTGTCGAACTGGAGAATTTTTATGCTGAACTCGGGAATCTGTACGGAATTTCGAACGGAACGAATACCATCAAGATGAGAACATTAATCCGAATAATACAAATAATATAAATAATAAGTCTTTGTCTAAAAGATTCCGATATAATGTTGTTGTTGCTACTTTGATAAAGTTCTTTGAAAAAAAAGGACGAAATATTAAATCAACCAAATATTTTGGGGTTTGTGTTCTATTTTTTTTGTAATTTGACGGCTATCGACTTTTCCATTTATTTTTTTCTTTACGTAAAGAAAATATATAGTTTGGATGTATTTTATTAGTAGATATATATATATATATATATATATATATATATAATATGCACAAACACATTCACGTGTACTATCACCAAATTTATTATTTTATTTATCTGTGTTTAAATGATTCTTAATTTCTTAACTTTCTGTGTTTTATTAAAAAAAATCATCTCATAATTTTTTTTAAATAGTCTAATATTTGGTGTTGGTATTCTAATAGTCATAATCTATTAAAATATCTGTCCATTTTGATAACAAACATAATGTTAAGAGTTGTCAGCCATCTTTGTCTGACTGTATAAACTATAGCCACACAAAACTATTTCAATGTGTAGGTACTCTATGGTTAACCTATTTTTTACCGCCTTTTCGGGAGTTCTTTTTGGAAAATACTTCATTTTGGAATTCTTTGTTAATTCTGGAGGTTGAAGGTTCAATCCTTACTACAGGCGATAATAAGTAAGAATGACGTAAACTAATACCTTTACCGGATCATGGCTGATAGAATGAGAACAATCCACCCTTGTGGATAAGATAAAGGGTTGAGTTCAAAATTTCGTCCAGGTTCTCGCATTCAACATAAATGTTCTCGAGTTCGATTTAAAGTTTACCAAGTTCGACGAGAAGGCTCCCATATTCGAAAAAAATGCACCTAAAGGAGATCAGAGAAGGTTACATCGGCCGAAACGTTGTGAATATCGCAACCAAGATGAAATTAGTAATCCGAATAATCCAAATAGTACAAATTATCAATCTTCTACCCCCAAAATAAAGGTGAAGTCAGGTTCAGCATTAAAACGAGATTGCTTCCCTGCAGACTACAATATGGTCGTCTTCAAATCCAATGTCAACAAATACTTGTTATAAACCGTCCTTTATTCATACCATTCATCATTTTAAATCCTCTACTAATATTTCTCATATTTCAACCATCCACGCATCGTGTTAACCGTTATCCTTGAGTGGCTTTTGGCCTTGATAAGTGGTGACTTAAAAAGTTTAAGTATTATTTGGATTATTCGAACTACTGTTCTCATCTCACAGCATTACGGTCGATGTAATCACCGACCTTCTTCAAGTGCATATTGTCGAACTCGGGTATAATTTATGTCAAACTCGGGAATCTATGTGGAATTCTGAACTAAACCATGTAATCCATGTCAGACAAGATGCATCCGAAGAACGTAGAAGGTTACATCGGCCGAAACGTTGTGAGCATATAACATCCAAGATGAGAACGGTAATCCTAATAATCCCAAATAATACTAATTATCAGCCCTCATCTCAAAAATTCGAAAATATAAGAAAGTTTAAAATAATTTATTTAAAAATAAATGAGATAAATTTAATAATTCGAGAAAATGATTAAATTTTTTCTCATTTAATTTTAAATAGATTATTTTATTTTTAAAAAAATTGTTTTACTTTTAAATAAATTGTTTTATTTTTAAATAAATTATTTTTTATTTTTAAATAAATTATTTTATTTTTAAATAAATTATTTTATTTTTAAATAAATTGTTTTATTTTTACATAAATTATTTTATTTTTAAATAAATTGTTTTATTTTTAAATAAATTGTTTTATTTTTAAATAAATTATTTTATTTTTAAATAAATTATTTTATTTTTAAATAAATTATTTTATTTTTAAATAAATTGTTTTATTTTTAAATAAATTGTTTTATTTTTAAATAAATTATTTTATTTTTAAATAAATTATTTTATTAGACGTTCTTGTTGGCTTTTATTACTACATTTTTCTTTCCAAAATGAAGTATTTTCCAAAAGTGAAAGATGTCTTCCAAACATCAAGTTCGTTCGAAATGATAAATATGATATTATTTTCTACTTTGTTTTTAATTCGATTCATTTATCAAATAAGTATGATAAGTATTGTCTATATCGATCTTATTTCATTCTTATTGTGTGGCATTCACGAAGAGCTTTCAAATATATGTCTTTCTTTTTTCTTTTTTTTTTTGTTTATTTGTCTTTTAATTTTGTTTGGCTTTTTTTATTTATTTATATCTTGCTACCGACAGAAAAGCTGAGGGGCTTACTGAAACTGCTTTCGTTTTCAGAATTTTTCATTTTTTTACCCAGAGTTTCAAAATGTATGAAAATATTTGTCTAACTTTCTATAAACTTTGTTAAATGACAAAAAATGGAAAACTGTATGTGTTAGAATATAGTTGTTGTTTTTTTTTAATTTCACAGCTCATGTGTTAAACATACAGGGTGAGCAAAAATAAGGGTCCTATTTTTAAAAATTCATAACTTTTTTATTTATTGATTTTTTTTTTTTTTTTAGAATAAGTAAAGGACCCCTTCCGAAGCAAGCATGAGCCGTATTAGCCCTAAGGGACGTACCCTCATTTAGAAAACATTATTTTTGCTTAAAAAACTCAAAACAGTGTAAAAAACAATACTTTAGTTTTTGTAAGTTTTAAGAAGTGTTTTTCGGCTAAAATTTGTTTTGTTTATTTCAAAAAATCTCGGAAGGGTCAGTCTACACACACATAAAGTTTGGTGAGTTTAACTTTTATTTTGTGGAAGTTATTCAAATTCAAGTTATTCAAATTTAAAGATAGGACCCTTATTTTGGCCCACCCTGTATATTCTAAACATATCCATCATCAGAACGAAAGGCTGAGACCAAAAGTTCAGTCGATTACGCATTAGACCAAAAGGTGCTATTAAACTTTCTTGGCTGGAGCAATTTCGTTTCGGTTATTCTCAGTTTTGTATTGTCTCCTCTTACAATTTTGTACCTGATTTTAACTCTTAGAATATTCAATTCTATTCAATAAATTTGGCAAAAAATAAAACAAGCATTCTTCAGTTGTCATTTCGGGGAAGGGTGGTTGAAATTTACACAAAATACGATAGACCAGCACTTGTCCAGTCTAATTTCGCCTTGAATTGATACGTCGTTGGCACATTTACTACATCTCCTGGAAGTCCATTCCAAGGTCTAGGGATCCTAATTGAGAAAGTGGTCCTCTTCCAATTCAATCAAAACCAGCGCTGACACAGTGAATATAAGCTATGTTAATTGACCGTTCATGAATTAAACATACATCCTAAACATATCCATCATCAGAACGAAAGGCTAAGACCAAAAGTACGGTTAACACATTTATTTACAGTTGACAATTATGAAAGTCAAACAACGTGCATGATGCAAAACAATAAAAGATATGAAGTTCTTACTCTACCTTTAAGATAGGAACATTGATTACCGGCGGGGGGGGGGGGGGCATATATTCTTCATTTTTTTTATCCACGTTGCACCACATGCTCCGGATCAGAAGAAAAGAGAGAAATAACCCCAAAAATGTTGATATGCCGTTAAACAAAATAACCAAATAAAATAAAACTTCCCGAAAAGAACAAAACACGGTCTTCCAATTTTTGTGATTTGTCAAATCTTTTTCATACAAACTGTATTTTTTTCTTAATGTCTCAGACATGTCAAGTTTATATTAATATTAACTATAAATTCTTACTTAATATTTTGGTTAAATTTTACCCGTTACCCTCACACACTGCCAAAGGAAATATAAAAATTAGATCTTAGGCAATCAGGCAGTATAGTTAAAAGTCAAGAAACCGAAAAAAAAAATATATATATATATATACAACAAATAACTTTTACCAAACGCATTAAAATTTAATTTTCTACCGACATGTATACTTCTAAAGTATGGAAACTGATTGTAAGATTCATTGATTCTGAATTTTTTTTTTAGCATTAATTTGACTTATCTGGACACAAATCAATTAAAGATAGTGGTGGATGTCTATTGGAGATGGTCGCTAATTTCAGGCTTAAAAGATAGTAAAAACAAAGGCTACCCTACCACTAACCCTAAGTCCGAGGGTGCTTGCCAGTCGGATTAGGGTAAGCCTATTTTTTTTTTACTATCTTTTAAGCCTGAATTTAACAACCATCTCCAAAAAACATTGACCACCATTTTAATTGATTCGTGTTCAGTTGAGTCAAAGTAACGATAACAACTTTAGAGATAATAAATCTTACAGTTTCCATACTTTGAAATTATACAGGTCGGTAGTAAATTAAATGTTAATGCGTTTGGTAAAAGTTATTTGTTGTATTTTTTTTTTTTGTTTTTTTTTTTGTTTTTTTATTTCTCGACTGTTAATTATGCTGCATGATTGCCAGATTCTATTTTTTTGTGTGCAATTATGCGTCAGCATCCTGGAAATAACTGGAAAAAAATGTTTTTTTTAAGGAATAAAGTATTTCAGATTTTAGAGTTGGGTTCACTTTACTAGATAAATATAATGCAAGAAATTCAATCAGTTACTCCTCGACCCATTTTTTTTGTTTTTGTTTCAGCAGATAACACCTCCTGCATTATTTCAGCAGAATAAAAAGCAAGATCATAAAAAAAAGCAAGATCATAAAAAAAAAGCAAGATCATAAAAAAAGTGCTTCATTAACCCCAACACTAGCTCTAAGTTTGGAGTGAAAATACGAAAAAGAATAAAAAATGACGATAATACAAGAAAAAAAAAGACTGAAATACCCGGTACAGCTTGAGTCGGTGTTCGTACCAGTCAGGGATACGTCCTTGACAATCAGTCCGACAGTGGCTTTGTTGCTGTCGGGCTAATATATGGTTCTGTTCAGTTCTAGGAGCTCAATCCTCCCAGGCTTTACCTTCTCTCTGAGAAAGGGTTAGTTTATTGCTAATCGCCTGAGGCTCCCCTCTCAGGGAATGCCGAGGGGCTGATCAGGCATTTTTTTTTTGTATTTGTAGGCCAGAGTGCACTAATCCTAGTGCGCCTACTTTTTAAAGCCACACTTGACCTTGTGCCTAACCTCCTGGAGAAGAGATAAATAAAATACTGAAAAAAAAAAAGAAGATTTTTTTTAATTTAAAAAATGACGGCCAGTTTGGAAATAGAAACAAAATGGCTACTCGTTCTTTCATGCACTTTGTGTCCAAGAACCCGATGTTTAATTTATATTTTAAAGTGAATCTCGAACTTTAACGTCTGAAATTTAAAAAAAATAACAAAAACATTTCCAGGATGTTGTCTTTTAATCGCACACAAAAAATTCAAATCTCATTTTTTATTTTTTTTTGCAGAATTTTACCAAACTTTTCAAAAAATGTATATATGTTCAATAAACGAAATTATAAACATGTTTAATTGTTTGGTACTTCAATATAGGAGGGGACCCATATCGAGCCGAATATTACGGAACAGATCGGAAATGACTAAGCAAACAGTCAAAATTAAACAACTTTTTCATGCGCCATGTTGAGAATGGGTTTAATAATTTTCGTCAAAGCATTAAGTGAATCAACTTAACTTATTTTTTTTTGGGGGGGGGGGGGGGGGGCGTATGTTTTTTCAACTTTATTTAATTTTTTAAAGGACTAAGTTTTTTTTTTTTTACCTTAACCTACCCCTGACTTAGTGTCGTCTGCCTTTTTACATTTTTTTTTTTTGCAGCTTTCAGATCGTAAACTGCTTCGGTCATTTCCGGTTTGTTCCGTAAATCATAATTCGGGCCGATATGGGTCCCCTCCTATAGAAACGCCAACTTTTTTTTTCTACTCTTCAACAGCAAAACAGGAAACAGTAACATATACTATTTTGGGGGATTATTTTACGGTCGTTATATTCGTAAATTAAGTCCTGTGTTCCAATAACGAATCACGTTTGGCTTTTCGATTTTAATTCCGATTTCTGCTTATTTCTTTCCTGGAGTTTGTTTCTTGCTGTTCTCTTCGTGGCTGTAAATGTTGTCTTCATCGTTGTGGCTATTTTTTCAAATGGCTTCATTCTTCCAAATTATTATGGCTCCTTTGTAGATCTTCTTACAAACTATTACGTTTTCTGTGTGGCTTTGCCAGTGAAAAAGAAAGGAAAACGTCGCTTTATTTGCCAATATGTCAAACATTGTCTTGCAATACGTATGTGAACCATATATATATATATATATATATATATGAGAGAGAGAGATATAAAAAACAAAACGGTGAGTTGCAGCTATCT
Organism: Sepiola atlantica; assembly: GCA_963556195.1. Lineage (NCBI taxonomy): Eukaryota > Metazoa > Mollusca > Cephalopoda > Sepiida > Sepiolidae > Sepiola > Sepiola atlantica. The sequence goes on along the minus strand of OY744546.1, from coordinate 64,061,875 downwards.
GTAAGTTACTTGTTTTGTTTATTCATTTTCTACAATAACATATATATATATATATATATATATATGTGTGTGTGTTTGTGTGTGTGTATATATATATATTTGATGATGTTTTTTTTTCAAATAATATTTCAAATAAAGGTATTCAAATTTATTTACAGCTGTTTTAAGGCATACAATGCAACATAAATTGTTTTCAAACATCGAATCTCATCAAAACGGCACCTCATATGTAGCCAGAAACACACACACACACACACACACACATACATACATATATATATATATATATATATATATATATATATATATATATATATATATATATAAGTACTTAATAAGATTATGTGTGTGTGTGTTTTTAATATGCCAATTCCATGGTTTCACACATTCCTGCGATCGTCAGACGGCATAATTCATGAATTTGGTGTCAAATTCACAATTAATTTTTTATTATTATTATTATTATTATTATTATTATTATTATTTTTTTTTTTTTTTTTTTTTTTTCAATTCTATACGATGACCGAAAAAATATATATGTATATATATGGAACAAAAATGTCATAATAAAACTTTCATTTATTACATGACTAATATTTATTGAATGACGAAGATATTTATGACTGCATATTATCATATTACTCATAATTTGCTTATGATTATAAATCTATTTAAAATTGCTAAGAATATTTTTAAGCAATTTATTCATAATTTGCTTATGATTTTAAATCTATTTAAAATTTCTAAAAAATAATTTTAAGCAATTTACTCATAATTAGCTTATGATTTTAAATCTATTTAAAATTGCTAAAAATATTTTTAAGCAATTTACTCATAATTTGCTTATGATTTTAAATCTATTTAAAATTGCTAAAAATATTTTTAAGCAATTTACTCATAATTTGCTTATGATTTTAAATCTATTTAAAATTGCTAAAAAATAATTTTAAGCAATTTACTCATAACTTGCTTATGATTTTAAATCTATTTAAAATTGCTAAAAAATAATTTTAAGTAATTTACTCATAATTTGCTTATGATTTTAAATCTATTTAAATTGCTAAAAAATATTTTAAAGCAATTTACTCATAATTTGCTTATGATTATAAATCTATTTAAAATTGCTAAAAAATATTTTTAAGCAATTTACTCATAATTAGCTTATGATTATAAATCTATTTAAAATTGCTAAAAGATAATTTTAAGCAATTTACTCATAATTAGCTTATGATTTTAAATCTATTTTAAATTGCTAAAAATATTTTTAAGCAATTTACTCATAATTTGCTTATGATTTTAAATCTATTTAAAATTGCTAAGAATATTTTAAAGCAATTTACTCATAATTTGCTTATGATTTTAAATCTATTAAAAATTGCTAAGAATATTTTTAAGCAATTTACTCATAATTTGCTTATGATTTTAAATCTATTAAAAATTGCTAAGAATATTTTAAAGCAATTTACTTATAATTTGCTTATGTTTTTAAATCTATTTAAAATTGCTAAGAATATTTTTAAGCAATTTACTCATAATTTGCTTATGATTTTAAATCTATTTAAATTGCTGAAAAATATTTTTAAGCAATTTACTCATAATTTGCTGATGATTTTAAATCTATTTAAAATTGCTAAGAATATTTTTAAGCAATTTACTTATAATTTGCTTATGATTATAAATCTATTTAAAATTGCTAAAAAATAATTTTAAGCAATTTACTTATAATTTGCTTATGTTTTTAAATCTATTTAAAATTGCTAAAAAATAATTTTAAGCAATATACTCATAATTTGCTTATGATTTTAAATCTATTTAAAATTGCTAAAATAATTTAAAGCAATTTACTCATAATTTGCTTATGATTATAAATCTATTTAAAATTGCTAAAAAATAATTTTAAGCAATTTACTCATATTTTGCTTATGATTTTAAATCTATTTAAAATTGCTAAAAAATAATTTTAAGTAATTTACTCATAATTTGCTTATGATTTTAAATCTATTTAAATTGCTAAAAAATATTTTAAAGCAATTTACTCATAATTTGCTTATGATTATAAATCTATTTAAAATTGCTAAAAAATATTTTTAAGCAATTTACTCATAATTTGCTTATGATTATAAATCTATTTAAAATTGCTAAAAGATAATTTTAAGCAATTTACTCATAATTAGCTTATGATTTTAAATCTATTTAAAATTGCTAAAAATATTTTTAAGCAATTTACTCATAATTTGCTTATGATTTTAAATCTATTTAAAATTGCTAAGAATATTTTAAAGCAATTTACTCATAATTTGCTTATGATTTTAAATCTATTAAAAATTGCTAAGAATATTTTTAAGCAATTTACTCATAATTTGCTTATGATTTTAAATCTATTTAAAATTGCTAAGAATATTTTAAAGCAATTTACTTATAATTTGCTTATGTTTTTAAATCTATTTAAAA
>OY744546.1:64021924-64051924 GCA_963556195.1 Sepiola atlantica | reverse complement strand
TTTGTATTTTTACAACTTTTATTCTCATCCTTTCATTTGCCTATATAATTGCTCGATCTCGTATATTGAGAATCAATTCTTTTTCATGAAAGGTTCTATTTTAAAGATATACATTATATCTTTATTTTCTTGTTCCATACATATATATATATGTGTGTGTGTGTGTGTGTGTGTGTGTGTGTGTGTAAAGGAGTAAGGCTTCCAACATTTGTAAAAAGTTTTTTTTCAACATTTATTTATTATTTTGTTATTTTATCCTTTTATAATTTTATATAACGCGTTTCAAGCGGTGGTCCGCTCTCATCAGATAAGTAAATCCATTTGAAGAAATGTCTGAAATAATAGCACATTCTCTTCAAATGAAAGAACACGCTTTCAAATCGAAAGACATTTCTTCAAATGATTTACATATCTGATGAGAACAGACCACCGCTTGAAACGCATTATATAAAATGATAAAATAACAAAATAATAAATAAATGTTGAAAAAACACTTTTTACAAATGTTGGTAGCCTTACTCCTTTACATATATACTTTTCTCTCGTTGAAACTGTACTAATACTGCACTACCCTCTTCTATACATATATATATATATATATATATATATATATATATATATATATATATATATATATATATATATATGCAATGAAGAAATGACGTATTCCTCTTTATAATTCTGGCAGGTGCTTATAGCCCTATAGTTGACCATACCATCCAACTAGGCATTTCGCTCCTAAGAGGAGGCAACGTGGACGTACAAAACGTAAGTAATTTTCTTCCTTGAAAATTATACAAGCTTTTTAAAACATTCTTTTAAATACTTTTCTGAATACTTTTTGTGGCACGTTTTAATAAATCTTAAATACTTTTTAATAATTTTGTAAATATTTTTTTTAAATACTTTTTAAATTACTTTTTTCCATATTTTAAAATATTTTTTAAATACTTTGAAATAATTTTTACTACCTTTTGAATACTTTTTACTACTTTTTTTGAATACTTTTAAATTACTTTTTCATATTTAAAAATAATTTTTTAAATACTTTAAAATAATTTTTACTACCTTTTGAATACTTTTTACTACTTTTAAAATACTTTTAAATATTTTAAAATATTTTAAAATATTTTTTAAATACTTTAAAATAATTTTTTACTACCTTTTGAATACTTTTTACTACTTACTATTTAAAAACTATTTATAGTTTTTAAATAGTTTTAAATAATGTTTTCATATTTTAAAATATTTTTTAAATACTTGAAAATAATTTTTACTTACTTTTTAAATACTCTTTAAATACTTTTTAAATAATGTTTTCATATTTGAAAATATTTTTTAAATACTTGAAAATAATTTTTACTTACTTTTTAAATACTTTTGAATACTTTTTAAATACTTTTTAAATAGTTTTAAATAATGTTTTCATATTTTAAAAAAGTTTATAAATACTTTAAAATAATTTTTGAATACTTTAAAATACTTTTTAAATACATTTAGTTCTTTTGTTTTGGAGTGTTTTTTATCATCATTATTATTCCTTTCATTTACTTTTCCAGCGAATGTTAAAACATCTCAAGGATAAAAAAGATGTTGGATTCTTTACATCTGTGTCTGGACTTATGCAGCAGTGCAGGTATGCAAAAATATAAAGGATTAAACATGTTTAAGGATTAAACATGTTTGTAATCTGCAAATTGCATCACAAACTAATGATTTATATTATATATAAGTGCATAAAAATATATGTTTGTAGATATATTTTTCTTATATAGTCCAAACTACTCTAGGTAAAAAGCAATTTTTTAAGTAATCATTACTATTACCGACATAAATTATTTTAAAAGAAATACTGTCGGAAAAATTAGTCAAAAACAATTTATTTTGCTCCACCTACTTATTTGTGACCTTCTTGGCCTTTTGGCTAAGATCAAAGTGTAGTATCTGTTCCGATGGATACTGCACCCCATACACTGGTATTGTCTTGGCCTTCGGGGCTTGATTTACACTGGTCTATGGGTCTGTCCTGTGCAGTTCTAGGAGGTCCACCCTCCCAGGCTTCGCCTCCCCTCATTGGGGAGGAGTAAGTTTATTGCTTACTGTCTGAGGCGCCCCTACCGGGGAATGCCGATGGGGCTGCCCAGGCAATTTTTAAACCCCACTTTTCCGACCCGACCTTGGGTCACATCTTACTTGTGGGAGTAAGATAAAAACTGGCCTTGTGCCTAACTCCTGGAGAGGAGTGAATCAATACTCTAGGTAAAAAGCTTGATGATTGTTAACATTTAAAAACAGAGCATATATAAATAAAGAATATTATGCTAACTTCCAGTGATCAAGTTTTTATTCCTTTTTTTTTCTTTCATTTTTTCTAAATCTAAAATGTTTCATGTTAGCAGTCGTTTTGGCCGGACTAAGTAATTTTTTTAAAAATAAATTGTTATTAAGTACATTATTATATTGCCAATAACATGATACAACAATAACAAATAAAAATTGGCTAGTCAAAGCAAATGTCGATTTGTCAGTTTTAATTTTATAAGCCAATTATTTTGTGAAACAGGAATTTTCAAATTTCTTTTTGACGTTACTGCAACAAGATATATAGAAAGCGAGATGAAGACGAATATGGAATGATAAAAGAAAGAGTCAATTCAGTTCTTGGTTTGTATATTAAAGAGATAGAAACTTGCTTTAGCATTTTGGCTTGAAGAAAGTTACATCTGTTATAAAGCTGCGTTTTATCTTTTGCTCTCCTCAGTCAGTGTAGAATAGGTCCTTCTAGACTGAAGGAATGTTTACTGTTCGTCCCAATCACGATTGTACTCTTTTTGGGAGCTGGATTTCCCCACATTAAAAACACGACTTTGTGTTTAACTCTGCCCTCGTAGCTAGGCAAGTAAATGGAGGCATACTGACAAATAGATAGAAACATATACATATGTAAAAAATAATTGATTGAAAAAAGAGATAGCGGTGTGTGTATATGAGAGAGAGAAATGACAATACAGAAAACGAGGGAAAGCTGGATACAGAGAGAAAGAGAGAGAGAGAAAGAGGAGATAAATAAAAAAGAGAAAACAAGTGTATGATCACGATTGTGCCAGTGTGTAGATGCGTTTTGGTGCGTGAATGCATGACAATGTATGCGCGTATATGTAATTCTAATTAAGCATAACCTAGAAAATACGTCCGAAATAGCAACGTTCTCTTTACAAATAATTGCCAGGTTAATTAGACTTAACAAATGAAAGTGATATTTAAAATGACAAAAGGGAGATTTGAAAAGAACATTCAGAAAGATATTCACTGGCAAAGGTTTCTTCAACTAAAACTTGGATCTGGAAGTTCACCTAATTTGTTATCTGATTTCCAGCCTACAACGTTGAAGATTAGCTGTATGTATATGCTCTCATTCTTTGGAATCTGGAAACGGTATAGTTATGAAATGTTACATTCATTTCTAACCTCTTGAGCACACCTATACTCCCGTAATTGACCACTTTTGTAATTTTTTTCTTTAAAAAAAAACAAAAAGAAAACAAAAAAAAACATTTTATTTATTTTTATTCATATACATGTATAAAAGTTAGGTGTGTTTATATTGATATATTTGTATGTACAGAATTCGTCCCTAACTAAAGAACTGATCATTATGAATTTTGTAACATAGTTGATAGACATTAAGGTGTGTAATGTGGTATATATTTAGTTTAATTCAGTTTTGTAAAAAGAGGGTGGAAATCTTTCGTGAAAATTAAGATACCTTCGATTTTTGTAATATTTTAACAATTGGTATTAGACATCAATTAATAAATAGTAAAGAAATAATAATAACGTACAATTAACGTGGAAACTTCTCTCCAATGTTTAAAAATATAACGTGTTTTAGATATGTGTGTTTGTAGACGTCAAGGGAACTAACTCATGACATGATTACTTCCCTTTAATGTATAAGAATATTCAGAGATAAGGAAAAAAGTATCTGCTTTAAAAATTTTCTTTTTTGAAATAAGTATTTTCAGAAAGAAACTGACGCGAAATAAAATACATTTGCAAACGAAAAGATAGTGTTGTTCGAATCAAGTATAAATTATGTTAGACGCATTGCCTTTTGGATTTGACTTTGAAAATCTGGCAAGATAATTTTATATGTTAGATTTGACAAAGGGTTCCAACATGCATTTTTTATTTTTTTATTTTATCATTTTGTTTAATTTCCGTGTTTTTATTTCTTTTCTCATCGTAGTGTTCTCGACCTGGATGCTTTCGAGAGGTGCAACAAAGCAGAGGGTCTCGGTATGAGCACTGACACAGGACCCGGCGAGAAGAACTTACACGATGCCGAGTTCACCTGCAAACTTTTCAGATTCTTACAGCTACTTTGTGAAGGCCACAATCTAGGTTTGTATGACTCAGTAGCAGTCATCATAGATATATTGATCTCTTTTTTTTTGTGGCTGGAATAATGAAAGTAAGTAATTAACAGGTCGAGAGACCGAAAGCGCCAGAGGAATGGCCCACGATACAAGGTTAGGTGCCATACTCTACCAATTAACACCAGAAAACCGACGAATCGCTCGCCGCGTCGAGAAATTGACAAGAAAGATAGTGAAAAGAGAAAACTCCGTTGTCTTTAACAACGCTTGTATAAGAAATGACTTGCTGCCGAAATATACATCATATATATATATATATATATATATAAAAATTATAAATAAATAAAATATATATATATATATATATATATATATTATTAAAACTAACAGTTTATCGAACACCATACACTTAACCAACATTACACAAATATTTTTGAACACCAAATCATATATTTAACATAACCTTAAAATAAAATTTAATTTAATTTACATTCCCTGCGAGACTGCTATAGTTTTCGTTGCGGTCTATATCTGGCAGCCATTTTGTTTTGTAGTATTCTCTACACAGTCGGAGAAGAAGAAAAAAATTTTTTCTTCTGGTTTAATTATTTTTGACAAAGGAATGTCTTTTCCCGAAATATCAAATAGTGATTTTTAATCACCCGGACATCACACGAACAGCTAAAAACACTCTTGCTGTTATGTAAGATTTTAGAAAAAAAGGACAAATAAATAGTAAGTCATATTTCGTATTCGATTTATTGTTATTGTTTTTGTTCCTTACAACTTGCATCTTACCCGGAACTTGCATTGCCCACAGCCTTTTTAAAACTTACTATATATATATATATATATATATATATATATATATATATATATATATATATAGTATAAATTTTCATTTATACAAACATTATTGGTTACATATGTGCATACATGTTTCGGTTGTACTCTTGTGAGGAGGACAACCGAAACATGTATGCACATATGTAACCAATAATGTTTGTATAAATAAAAATTTATATTAAAGAACAGCTCTACTTGTTATTGAGCACTTTTTATAAACACTAGAGTTTCAACGGATTAACATCTACAGAAACTAATATGATACATGTACTATGTATATATATATATATATATATATATAGTACATGTATCATATATATATATATATATATATATATATATATATAGTACATGTATCATATATATATATATATATATATATATATATATATATAGTACATGTATCATATATATATATATATATATATAGTACATGTATCATATATATATATATATATATATATATATATATATAGTACATGTATCATATATATATATATATATATATATATATATATATATATAGTACATGTATCATATATATATATATATATATATATAGTACATGTATCATATATATATATATATATATATATATATATATATATATATATATATATAGTACATGTATCATATATATATATATATAGTACATGTATCATATATATATATATATATATATATATATATATATATAGTACATGTATCATATATATATAGAGAGAGAGGGAGAGAGAGAGAGAGTAGTGCGGCATTAGTGCAGTTCTGAGAGAAAAATGTAGAAGTGAGGGTACCAACATTTGTAAAAACTTTTTTCAACAATTGTTTATCATTTTATAACGCGTTTCCAACCTTCGTGCTCTCTTCAAATATATTTTCCATTTTCGTATATATATATATATATATATATATATATATATATATATATATATATATATATATATATAGGCATTGTTGGATTATTAGTAAAGAACTAAGATTAATGTATAATTAACGTGGAAACCATAATGTTTAAAAATAATGAAGTGCTATATATATATATATATATATATATATAACAATATTAATTTTAAGTAAATAATATTAAATTTTTTTTTACATATATGCATTATTTGTATTAGCTCTCGCTCTTCTGTAATCGAGCACTTTTTTTTCAATATAAATTAGCACACTATATATATATATATATATATATATATATATATATATATATATATATATAAAACATTGCAGGGGGAGTTTGAGGGGTATCCTCCTTAAATGATAAAGTTTACAAAAAAATAATGTGTTCATGTTACTCACCGTGTTGCCTAGTATATATATATTCCATAATTCAAAATGAGCACTTCGTTATTTTAGTAGTAATATATATATATATATATATATATATATATATATATATATATATATATATATATATATATATATATATATATTTATATATAATGCCTTCAAAGATCCATGTGTTAGATGCAGATATTTTTTTCTTTTTCATCTCTCAAGATGAAAAAAAAAATGTTTTTATTTTTTTTATTTTGATTTCAATAAAAAAATATCTGCATCTAACACATGGTTCTTTGAAGGAATTTTGCCTCTTTTTTATGTTTAAAATTCTAAAGATGCTTAGAAAAATGAACTTTCCCAAATTTATATATATATATATATATATATATATATATATATATATATATAGAGAGAGAGAGAGAGAGAGAGAGAGAGAGAGAGAGAGAGAGAGAGAGAATGATAACAAGGAATTAGAAAAGCGACGGAGGCAGATCTTTTTTCAGTTCAGTTGCTTAATGCAAGGTGTATTCCGCAAAAAAGCAATTTATTTAATTAATTTCTTCCTTAAGACAGGCTTTTCAAAGATCAAAATCTTATCATCAGAGGAAATTGCTAGGATAGATAAGTTGGCGAAAAGCCAAGATTCAAAATCTGAAAAAGTAAAGCAACGGTTGTGGTGAAAAAACGGAATGCACCTTGAATTGAGCAACTGAATTGAAGAAATTCCTTTTCATCCTTCTATCTGCTCTATCCAGCATATTGAGCTGTATACTTTTCACAATAGCTTTTACCTTTCCTAAAAGTTCGCTTTTAGTTCTCTACTTTTAGTTCTATATATATATATATGTAAATTATAACTAAAAGGTAAACTTTTAGAGAGTTGGACCTATTGTGAAATAAGGAAAGCTCAATATACTGGATAGAGCAAAAATATGAACTTTTTGGAAACATTTTTTTAAAAAGTTTTTTGAATTTTTTGAATTTTTAATTTTAAAATAAAACTTTTTCAAATTTGGAACTTTGACAGTCCTACCCTGTCAACTTATCAATCATAATTTTTCCTCTGATGATAAGATTTTAATCTTTGAAAAGCCTGGTTTAAGGAAAGAAAGAGATGAAAAATAAATGTTTTTATTAACTAAACTACTCCTTGTTTTGAACAACTGAAAATACCGATTTGCTTCCATTTGCAGGTCTTACTAATTTTCATTGACGTACTATATATATATATATATATATATATATGAGAGAGAGAGAGGTATTGATTCTATTTGTAATTTGTTTTTTTGTTTGTTCTTTTCAGAATTCCAGAATTACCTCCGAACTCAAGCTGGAAACAATACCACTGTAAACATTATTATTTGCACAGTTGACTACCTACTTCGTTTGCAGGTAAGTCCACATAAAATCACATCTAATCAGATTCATAGCTCTTCTTTTTTTTTTTTCATCACTCTGGATGTCGAAACCTTGAAAACTACTCATAAATTGTAGCTCTCTCAATCTAGAATCACTCCTACAATCCCACTAGACCTGAAAAGCATTCAAAACTCCTTGTGTTTCTACGTGAAATAATCACTTGAACTCAGTTTTAAGTAAATACACTGATGTACTTTTATTGCACCCTTAAGTTTATCTTCGTTGTTCTGGGTTCAAACTAAAGCATTTCATGCATGTTCAGTGATGGTTCAATGCATGCATGTTGAAAACGACAGACCTGGCATGGGAAAATCTTTGGCTAAGAGAAGAGGCCACCCAAGTATTATTTACTCCTCTCCAGGAGTTAGGCACAAGGCCAGTTTTATCCTACTCCCACAAGTAAGATGTGACCCAAGGTCAGGTCGGAAAGTGGGGGTTGAAAAGCCAGCGCCCGAGAGAGGCCACCCAAGTAATTGGTTAGCCTCTTTGAACCACAAAAAGTAATCGCCACTTGAGATTGCACAGAATTTAGAAGCTGCATTGACCCAGCATCATTTTCTTTCTGTCGAAAATGATACGGTGCCAGGTGAAAGCCTGGTTAACCACTGGAAAACATTGCCGGACCAATAATTTGATGGAATCTGATACCGAAAGAAGGATTCGCTTGTCATTGGTACTTAGTGTTGGAATTGAGTAAGTTATAATGTGACTGAGTCACTTGCAATAGCTGGCTTAGTTCACCCAGAGTGATAGGTGTACATACATGCAGACATTGAAGGAAATCACCATCATCATCATATCTTAACCCTAACTCTAATCCTAACCCAATATTTGATCCATCGTTGGGCATCAGTGGTTACAGTCCATCAAATATTGGTCAGTACAAGTTGATCCATCATTTATGCAAGTTTGGTAGTTTGGTAGTTTTGTTTTACGGCATATCAACCCTTTTTGGGTTATTTAATGCCGAATCTGGTCATTATAGTGAAAGTTTTTATGCTTCAAGTTCTTTATATCTTCAAATGTTTAATCAGGGTTTTTGGTTTGGTAGTTTTGTTTTACGGCATATCAACCCTTTTTGGGTTATTTAATGCCGAATCTGGTCTTGTTTTCTTCTCTTTTTTGTTTCTTTCCCCTTTTAATATCTGTTTCTATTTAACCCATAGTTGGGACCCTAACAGGTACTACCACTCCGGGTCAGGGTGGACCTGGGAGCAATGGTAATTAAGAGGAGGCTCCACATTCCCCAAAGTCCGTAAGCCGGATCTCACCATCGGATGTAATTTAAGGTCATATCCAGGACCGGGAGTAGGGTAGGAAAAATAAAAATAAAAAAGGGGAGGGAGAAAGGGAGAGGGGCTGTTGTTTTTGTTTTTGGTTTTGTAGAACATAATTAAGTTTTACAAACAAAAAAAAAAAAAAACGTCAATGTAGGTGAATTTCGTCTCAGGGAGCCACAGGGCAGCCTGATCTGGTATCACCAGATTTATGCAAGTATTAACGTCTTAGTCACAACATGGTTGAAAGGACATAAAAGTGGTGAACCTTTGTCTCGGTGAAAGTTCAAATGATGCTAATTACCTTGCGGAAATAATTAGTTAACTTTTTATAAAATCGAACACAAAATGTTTATAATTTGATATTTTTAATCTAAACATAATCTACAGTTTAAACTTTTTATATGAGAAATTGTGAATTCGAAGACCTAATTAATTTCATCATTCTTTAATTTAGATTTGACTACCATATATATTTACATAATGTAGTATTATATTTATGTCGTTGATTTTCGAACATCATCATATGATAATTATATCCATCTTTAAATGAATTACTGTATCTCCTATACACCCTTTTTATTATTAATATGATTGTTATTCAGGATTGCATCTACAGTTTTTACTTTTTTATATTATAAGTTGTGAATTTAAAGACCTAATTAATTTTAACATTTTTTATTTTAGTTTTGACTACCATATATATTTACATAATGTAGTATTATATTTATGTTGTTGATTTTCGAACATCATCATATGATAATTATACCTATCTTTAAATGAATATCTGTATCTCCTATATATACTTTTCTTTTAATTATTAATATGATTATTATTCAGGATTGCATCATATATTACATTAGCTGTTAAACTTTTATTCATTAATGAGAACTTTGTTTAATTATACTGATTACATACTTAATATTATTATCACTATTATCACTGTTATTGTTTATTGTTTATATTATTATCACTATTATCACTGTTATTGTTTATTGTTTATATTATTATCACTATTATTGTTTATTGTTTATATTATTATCACTATTATCACTGTTATTGTTTATATTATTATTACATTTTTATTGTTTGTTCATTATTGTTTGCACAGCACCCATTCAAGAATAACTAACTTTAATAGCAATCACCGTCATATCTTATCATGCCAATACCGGATCTATCGTTTAGCATCAAGGTTACAGTCCATCAAATCTTGGTTCGTACAAGTTTGTCCAGCAGTTGTTGAATGTGTGTTCCATTGGATGTCTGGGATTTCCACAAGAGCAGTTGCTTGTTGTGGCTGGTCTCCATCTGTGGAGGTTCCTGGTTGTCCTTCCAACCTTCGCTTATGCTCGGTTCAAGGTTACTCAGTCCTGCCTTGGGAAATCCGCGTGGGACATGTTTTCTGGGTTTTGGGATAGCTTCGTTCAAGTAGTTATTCAAATCATTCCATTGTGTGACCGTGCAGGGTCAAGGCTCCCTTCGGTCATAAAACTGCTTCTTGGTTGTCCATGGCCAGATAGCGGGAGGGAAGGAGGTCTGTCGGTTTCCTGTTTGGGTTTTGGATTCTCCCATGGGAATCCCTTCGGATATGGGGAGATGCCATGCCAGTCAGTCTGTACACCAGTGGTAGTAGGGTTGGTGTTAGTGTCCCAATGATTCTTCGGCATACATTATTGTTGTGGATCTAGGTAAGGCCGAATGAATGACACAGGAACACATGGTTTAAATGAACAAAGGTATATATTATATAATAGAAAAAAAAGAGATACAAGGAGATGGTGCTCTCAACCGCCATTGCCGGTTTGCCGGGGGAAGAAGAGAACAAGTGTCACGTGCTTCCCGTATTTATAAGGTGGACGAGTCCATTAGTTCTCCGTAGGTAGGTACGGCACCATAACAATTATTTAGTTCTGGGTCGGTCTATTTGGCATGTCGCAATCATCCACTATTGGTGCTAAAAGTAAAGATAAAAGGAAATAATATCACAAAAGACAGTTTATGTAGATATGTTGTATATAGACCCATATTTAAGATATGTGATGTTGATAGACACATTTAAGACATGTATTAATAGAGGCATGTAAGACATATATTGATAGAAACATCTATATAGAAACAAGTATGGCATGTCATATTAATAGAAACAAGTAAGACGTGTATTAATAGAAAAAAGTAAGGCATGTCGTATCGATGAAAACAAGTAAGACATGTCATAGAGATAGAAACAAGTATGATATGTTGTAGAGATAGAAACAAATAAGACATCTTAAAGATAGAAACATGTAAGACATGTCTTATTGATAGAAAAAAGTAAAACATGTCGTATGTATAGAAACAAGTAAGACATATCATAGAGATAGAAACAAGTATGATATGTCGTAGAGATAGAAACAAATAAGACACATCTTAGAGATAAGAACATGTAAGATATGTATTGATAGAAACGTATAAGACATGTCTTAGAGATGGAAAACGTGTAAGACATGTCATAGAAATAGAAACAGGTAAGGTGTGTATCAATAGAAACCTGTTGTATTGATAAAAACATTTAAGACACGTCATAATATCACAAAAGATAGTTTATGTATTTATATATGTAGATATGTTGTATATACACCCGCATTTAAGATATGTGATGTTGATAGACATATTTAAGATATGTATGAATAGAAACATGGAAGACATTTCTAATAGACAGAAACATGTACAACATGTCGTATTGATAGAAAAAGTAAGACATCGTATACATGGAAACAAGTAAGGTATGTCATATTAATAGAAACAAGTAAGATATGTAATTGATAGAAAAAAGTAAGACATGTCGTATCTATGGAAACAATTAAGACATGTCATAGAGATAGAAACAAGTACGCTATGTCGTAGAAATGGAAACAAATAAGACACATCTTAGAGATAAAAACATGTAAGACATGTATTGATAGAAACAAGTAAGACATGTTTTATTTATAGAAACGTATAAGACATGTCATAGAAATAGAAACAGGTAAGGTGTGTATCAATAGAAATAATTAAGACATGTCGTACTAATAAAAACATTTAAGACACGTCATACTGATCGAAACTTGTATAAATAAATTAAGACATGTTGTATTAATAAAAACATTTAAGACACGTCATACTGATCGAAACTTGTATAAATAAATTAAGACATGTTGTATTAATAAAAACATTTAAGACACGTCATACTGATCGAAACTTGTATAAATAAATTAAGTGAATTGTCTTTTTGTCTTTTTTATTTTAATATTTTCTTTTTTTTCTAACCATTCTCCAGGAATCTATCATGGACTTCTACTGGCATTATTCCGGTAAAGACTTAATTGATCCTGCTGGTAAAGCCAACTTTTGTCGTGCTATTTTAGTGGCCACGTATGTTTTCAGATCGCTGACTGAGTACATCCAGGTAAGTAGCTGCCATTTTAGTCTCGTAAGAAAGTCAGGGGTGACATTGGCAGAAACATTGTGAAAATAACAACCAAGATGAGAATACTCGTTTGAATAATACAAATAATACAAATTCTCTCTTTCATATGATAATAATAATAATAATAATAATAATAGTAATAGTAATAGTAATAGTAATAATAATAATAATAATAATAATAATAATCATATAATAAGTGAATGCAGCAAGCTAGCACAAAGAGAATACAAGAACAGACATGACAGCATGGGGAAAGAAGTACACCGGGAAATGTGCAAACAACTGAATTTCGAATATGCAAAAAAACGGTACAAACACAAACCAGAAACTGTACTAGAAAACGAAAAACACAAAATCATATGGGATATGAATGTACAAACAGACAAACCCATAACAGCAAGGAGACCGGATATGATAATAATCAACAAGAAAGAAAAATCCTGCAAAATCGTGGACTTTGCCGTTCCAGCAGACCACAGAGTGAAGATCAAAGAGACGGAAAAGAGAAGCAAATATACTGAACTTGCCAGAGAATTGAAAGGAATATGGAACATGAAGAAAGTCAGTATAACACCAATAATCATAGGAGCACTAGGAACAGTCCCCAAAAACATGGAGACTAGGAGAAATAGGAATCAAAGGGATAACTGAGACCATACAAAGGACAGTAATGATCAAAACAGCTACAATCCTGAGAAATGTCCTCGAATGCGGAAACCAACCCACATAAGCAACGAATGGAGAACAAAACAACAGAACCGGGGAAAATACAACCGCACGAATGAGGCGCAAGCATAGGCTGACGCCACAAAAATTATGGACAGAGGGTCGAGGAGGGAAAGCGCAAACCAGACCTCCACTGGAAGAGCGCGGACAGCTCTGGGACCTTGGGAAGGCTTGTTGCCACTCGGGCCCCAGAGTGGACCGATGGCCCTTATCAGCGGGAAATCGTTGGTAGGTGGCTGTTGCGATTACCGCAAGGTCATCAGCGGTGATGAACGAAAAGAGGTGGAGCATACTGGAGGCCTGAGGAGACTTGTTGTCACTCGGACTCCAGGGAATACCACAGGTTGTCGGCAGTGGGCGACCACTGACGATGACCAGTGTGATAACTCCTAGTGAGTAAATAATAATAATAATAATAATAATAATAATAATTAAAAAAAGAAAATTTTTTAAAAATGGTGCCGGCCTAGGCTGACACCAGACAAAATATTTGTAGAGGGTCGAGGAGGATGAAAAGACCGAGAATGGACAGCACAAACCAGACCTCCACTGGAAAAGTGCGGAGAATGCTGGAACCTTACAGAGGCTTAGTGCCACCAGAGAAGACCAATGGTCCTTATTAGCGAGAAATCAATGGTAAGAGGCTGTTGAGATACTGCAAGGTTATTTGCCGTGGTTATCGAAAAGAGGTGAAGAATACTGGAAATCTGAAGAGGCTTGTTGTCACCCAGACTCCAGGAAGTACCACTGGTTGTTGTTGGTGAGCAATAACTAACGATGACCTGTTTGAACACTTCTAGTGAGTACAAATAATAATAATAATAATTAGAACAGAACAACTGGACTCACCAGAAACAAAACACTTCTGGAGCAAAATATGGGAAAAGCCTCAAGACCATAACATAATAATAATAATAATAATACTGTAAGAAATCTTATTAACTGTGCCCTCACACACAAAATAGCTGTGAAAAGTCAAGAAGAATGGAAAGAGCAAGAAGAGAGAGCACTAACCAGACTTCCACTAGAAGAGTGCGGCGAGTACTGGGACCTTGTGGAGGCTTATTGGTACCCAAATTCCAGTGAAGACCAATGGTCGTTGCCAATGAGAAATCAATGGTAAGCGGCTGTTGCGTAAATGCAAAGTCATTTGCAAAGGTTATCGAAAGAGGTGGAGAGTATTAGAAATCTGGGGAGACTTGTTGTCACCCCAGACTCCAGGGAACACCACCGGTTATTATCAGTAGGTAATCTCTGATGATGACCTGTGTGAGAACTCAGGGAGTACAATAATAATAATTAGGAAGAACAAGAACAGAATAACCAGATGCAACAGAAACAAAACACTTTTGGAGAAAAATATGGGGAAAGCCTCAAGATCATAACAGAAATGCCAAATAGCTAAAAAACATGAAAGAAGAACTTCAGGAAATTGAAGAAGGAACAGAAACAGAAATTAATGAAGAAACGATTAAGATAACTCTAAGGAAAGTGGCAAACTTGAAAGCGCCAGGCCAAGATGGAATACATGCATACTGGTTTTAAGAATTCACGACCCTTCATGAAAGGCTAATGCAAAAACTGAGAACATGTATCCACAAAACAGACGTACCAGAATGGATGACCAAAGGAAGAACTACTTTAATACAAAAAGACACAGAAAAGGGAACGATCTCAAGCAACTACAGACCAATAACCTGTTTACAAACCATGTGGAAAATCTTAACGGCAAAACTGAAAGAACAGATCTACCACTCCCTTAACAATCATGGACTACTTCCCGAGGAACAAAAAGGAGGCCGTAAAGGGAAAAGAGGGACGCATGAACTGCTATACATATATCAAAAGATCCTGAAGGAGGTAAAAAGCAGAAAAAAAAAAGAATAAAGCCATGGCATGGATTGACTACAAGAAAGACTATGACAGAATCCCTCAAGCATGGATAATTGAATGCTTAAGAATGTACAAGATATCCGACAAGATTATAAATATTATTACAAAAGCAATGGGAACATGGAGACTGGAACTGACAACTGGAGGACAACACCTGGTTGAGAGAAGAATACAGAGAGGCATCTTCCAAGGAGACTCTCTATCACCACTCCTGTTTATCATAACAATGATTCCACTCAACTACATACTTAGGAAATGTAATGCAAGATACAAGTTTACAGACACAGAAGAAAGCATATACCGCCTCATGTATATGGACGACTTGAAGCTTTTAAAAAAAGCAAAAAGGAACTGGAAAAGCTGATAAATACAACCAGAATATTCAAATGGAATTCGGAATGGAGAAGTGTGCTAGAGATGAAAAGGGGAAACTGGAGACATAGAGGAGGGCATGGAACTGCCAAACCAAAAAAGAGATGAGGACACTTCGCAAACACAATAGCTATAAATCTTTGAAAGTTCTGGCAGCAGACACAGTAAAATATACAAAAATGAAAGAAAAGATTGGAAAAAATTCCCAAGAAGAACTAGAAAATTCTTACAAACGAAATTATATAGTAGAAATTTAGTTAAAGGGATTAACACTTGGGCAGTATAACTAATAAGATATTCTGGACCATTCATAGACTGAACAAAAAGAGAACCTTAGGCATCTTTAACAGAATACTAGGAAACTAATGACCATGCACCTGGAAGATTTTCTTTTTTCTTTAATATGATCAATTAAAAAACAAACGTGTTTTATTATCCCGATCATATCATAGCTTATTAAAGCTACTGGCTATAGAAGCATAGCTTTTTTCTTAGTATTTTTCCACTTCCTAAGCATTGCATTAAGTCGCCTTTTTAATTGGACGTGTAATTATTTTTTATTTTATAAATATATTTATTAATTAATTTTTATGTACATATAAAAGGAATCCATGGACACGTGTTTCTGGCTATCAGCCATCATCAGCATGGCTAACCTTGGCAAGGATATTACTGTTTGCAGTGTGACGTTTTGCTACCAGACCAAAATCACCTTGTCGAAATATGTACGATATTTTATCGCCATAATATTACCTAGTTTTTGTTATTGTTTTGACTGTTTTATTTGTTTACTTTTTATATGTACATAAAACCAAATTAATTAATTAATTAATATATATATATATATATATATATATATATATATATATATAAAAATAATAATAAATATTTGTTATTGTTTATTATCTATGTACGTATACGTTTCGTCCTTTATAATAATCGGGACTTTTGATAACGGCTTAACGTCTAGAGCGTTCTACATCTTTTTAATGGAAGGAACGATGCATTTTAAAGCTAGTGACGTCATGCTGTGTTAATACTACACTTACAGTGCTCTACTTTTACGAGGTGCGACAAATAATAATAAATATTTGTTATTGTTTATTATCTATGTACGTATACGTTTCGTCCTTTTTAATAATCGGGACTCATCAGCATTTGAGAGAGAGAGAGAGAGAGAGAGAGAGAGAGAGAGAGAGAGAGAGAGAGAGAGAGAGAGATCTATTATTAAATGTATGTCTTTAATTCAAATTTTTTCATTTCTTTTAATTTTTCAGGGTCCTTGTGCCCAAAATCAATTGGCATTAGCCCACAGTAGGTTGTGGGATGCCGTTGGTGGTTTCTTGTACATATTTGCACAGATGCAGGATAAATTATCCAAGGTAAGTTTTGTGACGTCATGCAGACAATAATCAACAGAACAACTCAATTATACAAAATACCAGTGTGTCGCTTATAGAATGGAGTTAATATACAACAAAAGAAGACATTGCCAAGGCTGCTGCAAATATATAATAATAATAATAATAATAATAACAAGTCGTGCGTGCGTGGTCCCCCTCTGTATGTGACTAGATGTGGCGAGTGTAAAATGCAATAAATTTGGGCAATTTGGGGCACTTTTGACTCCCTTTGACCCCCCTGGGGGCGCGAACCAAAATTTTTCTGAGGTCAAGGATGCTCATTTTATATCCAGAACAATTGCCTCTACATTTTGGCCAAGTTTCAAAAAAATTGAATGGATGGATCAAACGTTATGGGAGAAAAGGGTCATGTTTTGCCATTTTGGGGGCTTTTGACCCCCTGGGGGCGCGAACCAGATTTTTTCTAAGGTCAGCGATACTTATTTTCTATTAGGAACAATTGCCTCCACATTTTGGCCAAGTTTCAGAAGAATTGAATGGATGGATGAAATGTCATTTTTTGCCATTTTCGGGGCCTTTTGACCCCCTGGGGGGCTAACCAGATTTTTTTTCAAAAATCGGAGAATGTCACTTTCTAACCTGACTGTACCGACATGCAGAAATTTAAAACTAATGTGAACAAGCATCTCGCTGCACAGCTCCCAATTTAGGATGACCCCCAAAACTTTCACCCTAATTCTCAGTAGCCCCTTACGTCTACAGTGGCAACTTGTCTTGTTTGGGGTGAACTTTCCTTAAAAAAAAAGAGTCAAAATCAATGAAGCAATAGTGGGTCCTTGATGAAGCATACTTAGAAAATACTGAAATGTCCTGAGCACATGATGTAATCATCCAGGTTAGACAATAAGCAATCGGTAATTAACACCAATGTAAGTAGCATGCATCTATATATCAAAAACAGAATATCGACTATTCTAACTTTATAAAACTATTTTGGAAAAAGAAATTATTGTTACATTAAAATATGGATTCAAATTTGGCTACTAGTAGAGCTTTTGAACCAGACAAAACCGACTCTTCGTTCGACTTTTTATGTAAACAGCTGGAAGATGCCGAAGCGATCAATCAAAATGTGAGAAAAGCAGACGACAAGTTAAATTGTAAAATGATGAAATCGTAAATTGGTGATTGTCAAAAATTTTCAACAGGTGAAAAAAAAAAATATTCAACAAATAACTGTTACCAAAGGCAATAAAAGTAGGTTAGGGTTTTGGTCAAGATCAAAGTGTAGTATCTGTTCCGATGGATACTACACCCCATAGACTGGTATTGTCTTGGCCTTCGGGGTTTGACTTACGCCTGTCTATGGGTCTGTCCTGTGCAGTTCCTTGAGAAGGGGTTAGTGTATTGCTAATCGCCTGAGGCGCCCGTACCGAGGACTGCCGATGGGGCTGCCCAGGCAATTTTTTTAAAAACCCAAATACTCTTCCTCTAGAGTGCGCAATTCCCACTTTCCGACCTTGTGTCACATTCTACTTTGTGGGAGGTAGATAAATAGGGGTTAGGTTAGGGTTAGGATTAGGGGAAAAAAATGGTTTGGTTTTTGTCTGGTCCAAAAGCTGCACCAGTACCCCGAAAAAAAATGTAATTTAACTTTCTCGTAAAAAAAAAGAAGTTAAAACAGTTGTTTCATTAATTTTTTTCATCAAAAAAAAATTGTAATTTAACTTTCTCGTAAAAAAAAAAAGTTAAAACAGTTGTTTCATTAATTTTTTTTCGTCAAAAAAAATTGTAATTTAACTTTCTCGTAAAAAAAAAAAGTTAAAACAGTTGTTTCATTAATTTTTTTTCGTCAAAAAAAATTGTAATTTAAATTTCTCGTAAAAAAAAGAAGTTAAAACAGTTGTTTCATGAATTTTTTTTATCAAAAAAAAATTGTAATTTAACTTTCTCATAAAAAAAAGTTAAAACAGTTGTTTCATTAATTTTTTTCGTCAAAAAAAAATTGTAATTTAACTTTCTCATAAAAAAAAGTTAAAACAGTTGTTTCATGAATTTTTTTCATCAAAAAAAAATTGTAATTTAACTTTCTCATAAAAAAAAGTTAAAACAGTTGTTTCATTAATTTTTTTCGTCAAAAAAAAAAATTGCTTAAAACTAAACATACGGTGAGTGTTTTTCATGCTTTAAATATTGTTTTATTATTTTTTTCTGTTGGAACACTGCCTCGTTTTGATTCTGATGTCGGTTCATTTTTATTCAGCTTTTCTCCCGGCTGTTCACGTAATTCTGTGTCGGCAAAAGTCGGTTTTGTCTGGTTCAAAAACTGTACCGGTACCCAAATTTGCAATTTGATTTATTCATTTTCGGTAGCCATTTTGGGGGATTTTGTTTTGTTTTCGTCTTAAAGAAATGATTTTATTTTTTACTTCTTTGAAATATTTTCTGATAAAAGATGATTTGAAAAACGAATAAAGGCAATGTCTGATTTGTTTTTGATTTAAAAGAAAGGATTTTATTTCTTACTTCTTTGAAATATTTTCTGATAAAAGATGATTTGAAAAACGAATAAAGGCAATGTCTGATTTGTTTTTTAGTTAAAAGAAAGGATTTTATTTCTTACTTCTTTGAAATATTTTCTGATAAAAGATGATTTGAAAAACGAATGTCTGATTTGTTTTGTTTTTTTCCGTTTCAGGATTTTGAACAGTTAGAACTACTCAGGGAATTTATGAACCTACAAAAAGAAATGATGATCATGCTGCTCTCCATGCTTGAAGGTAAAGAAGAAGAAACTACTCTCACATATTTATTTTGTTTTCATCCTTTAAAATAAAATTTCATTGGTATTTTGTTTTGCAAACTAAAAATTAAAGAAAAGAGGTAAGAGCGCAGAATAATGGCAGCAGCATCATCAGCATCATCAGCGGCAGCATCATCATCAGCAGCAGCATTATCATCAGCAGCAGCATCATCATCATCATCATCATCATATTCGGTTTAACGTCTGTTTTACATAGTGGCATGTGGAGCCGACGAACCAAGATCCCGTCTCCATCTCTATAACACGTACTGTGTGTCCATCATGCTCTACAATAGCAACAGCTGGGCAATAACAAAAGCCATGCTTGACAAGCTGGATGCGTGCCACCGCAGACACCTCCGTTCCATCACGGGTCACTGCTGGCCGAAAAAACTTATCATCAACAAGGCACTATACGAGCTGTGCAACGAAAAACCCCTCTCCACAAATGTCGCTGAACAAAGATGGTCTATGTTAGGCCATGTCCTACGAATGGACCCTGACACTCCCGCACAGAAGGCACTAAACTTTGCCGCTACTGGCTCGCAAGCCTACCAACCGCGACTAGGACGGCACTGCACGAATCTGCTGGGCACACTACGTGCTGACCTCAAGCAGGCGGGACTAGGACCACTACGTACAGCGAAACAACTTCATTGCCTACGACAACTTGCGCATGACAAGGCCAGATGGCCTGGGACTAGCATGGAGGACTGATTGCAGCTACGGGATATCATTTGACTACCGTAGCCGCAGAACACAGTTTTAATAATAAAATGTGTTGGACGGTTTGGGGAAATTAACTCCCAAACTAACCTATCTCTGACCAGGTCTTTATTTATCCATTTTTCACTCAGTGTCCATCCTCATCACTTCCTCCCATGTTTTCCCTTCAACTACTAATCAAAGAACTCGCATCCCTTCTTTCAACTTGGGCCATACCATTGAAGTCTCCTGCTCTCCACACATCTCAGGAGACTTCGATGGTATGGCCACATTGAAAGAGTGGATGAGAGTTCTTGGGCTAGAAGGTATCATTTTTTCTAGAATAAATGTTTGTTTGTTTGTTTTTTATTTCATTTTTTTCCACTTTTCTCAATAGGTAACGTTATGCATGGGCCAATTGGTAAGCAGATGGTTGACACCCTGGTAGAATCCTCGGGAAATGTGGAGGTAAGTCAGAACGAATTGTCAAACGAGATCAAAGTGTAGTATCTGGACGACCCCCTAGAGAAAATGTGGTATTGTGGTGACAGATGATTCTAGTTAAGAGTAGGATAGACATTTTTATTACTTTAGACCAAAGATGACCAACAACACCCATTTTCCCCACACTTTTGATGACCTTGTGCCTAATTTGTTTTGAATGTAAATCTTATATTTTCTGCAAATAAATAATTCAGAGTGTAGTATCTGTTCCGATGGATGCTAAACCTTCGGGCCTTGATTCCGCCCATCTTAGGGATTGGTCTGTGCAGTTCTAGGGGGTCCACCCTCCCAGGCTTTGCCTTCTCACCCTTTTAGAAGGGGTTAGTTTATTGCTAATCGCTTGAGGCGCCCCTACTGGGGAATGCCGACGAGGTTGCCCAGACATTTATTGTAGGCCAGAGTGCTCAACCTTTAGGGTGCTGGCTTTTCAATCTCACTTTCCGACCTTGTGTCACATCTTACCGCTGTGGGAGGGAGATAAAAAAAAAATGTTTTCATTGTATTTAGCTTACAATTTCTGCCAGTAGTTGGTATCTGAAGATCATCCATCTAGGAGATGGAAATTATGATGTAAAACTCTAACCCTAACCTCTACATCGTCTCTCAGTTATCTTGCCTCGGCTTGTCACTGAAACCAGTATCTTCTGTTGTATTTCTGCTGTGCTTAAAAGAATGACGACAACACTGATGTATAAAAATATCATTACATTTCTTTATTACTGGTGGCGATGAACGAGTGGAGGTTAGTGAAGAAGGTAAATACAGGTATTGGATCCACAGTGTTAGTTAATTTATAATAAAGTATATTTTATAAAGAACACGACATGTATCACAGTGTTGTATTTCTGCTGTACTTAAAAGAATGACGACAACACTGATGTATAAAAATATTATTATATTTCTTTATTACTGGTGGTGATGAACGAGTGGAGGTTAGTGAAGAAGGTAAATACAGGTATTGGATCCACAGTGTTAGTCAAGTTATAATAAAGTATATTTTATAAAGAACACGACATGTATCACAGTGTTGTATTTCTACTGTACTTAAAAGAATGACGACAACACTGATGTATAAAAATATTATTATATTTCTTTATTACTGGTGGCGATGAACGAGTGGAGGTTATTGAAGAAGGTAAATACAGGTATTGGATCCACAGTGTTAGTTAATTTATAATAAAGTATATTTTATAAAGAACACGACATGTATCACAGTGTTGTATTTCTGCTGTGCTTAAAAGAATGACGACAACACTGATGTATAAAAATATTATTATATTTCTTTATTGTCGGTGGTGGTGAACGAGTGCGGGTTAGTGATGAAGGAGAATGCAGGTATTGGATCCACAGTGTTAGTCAAGTTATAATAAAGTATA
The DNA here is from genome assembly GCA_963556195.1 of Sepiola atlantica. Taxonomy (NCBI): domain Eukaryota; kingdom Metazoa; phylum Mollusca; class Cephalopoda; order Sepiida; family Sepiolidae; genus Sepiola; species Sepiola atlantica. The sequence continues at coordinate 64,029,528 of OY744546.1, read as the reverse complement.
TTTTATAAAGAACACGACATGTATCACAGTGTTGTATTTCTGCTGTGCTTAAAAGAATGACGACAACACTGATGTATAAAAATATTATTATATTTCTTTATTGTCGGTGGTGGTGAACGAGTGCGGGTTAGTGATGAAGGAGAATGCAGGTATTGGATCCACAGTGTTAGTCAAGTTATAATAAAGTATATTTTATAAAGAACACGACATGTATCACAGTGTTGTATTTCTGCTGTGCTTAAAAGAATGACGACAACACTGATGTATAAAAATATAATTATATTTCTTTATTGTCGGTGGTGGTGAACGAGTGCGGGTTAGTGATGAAGGAGAATGCAGGTATTGGATCCACAGTGTTAGTCAAGTTATAATAAAGTATATTTTATAAAGAACACGACATGTATCACAGTGTTGTATTTCTACTGTACTTAAAAGAATGACGACAACACTGATGTATAAAAATATTATTATATTTCTTTATTACTGGTGGCGATGAACGAGTGGAGGTTATTGAAGAAGGTAAATACAGGTATTGGATCCACAGTGTTAGTTAATTTATAATAAAGTATATTTTATAAAGAACACGACATGTATCACAGTGTTGTATTTCTGCTGTGCTTAAAAGAATGACGACAACACTGATGTATAAAAATATTATTATATTTCTTTATTGTCGGTGGTGGTGAACGAGTGCGGGTTAGTGATGAAGGAGAATGCAGGTATTGGATCCACAGTGTTAGTCAAGTTATAATAAAGTATATTTTATAAAGAACACGACATGTATCACAGTGTTGTATTTCTGCTGTGCTTAAAAGAATGACGACAACACTGATGTATAAAAATATTATTATATTTCTTTATTGTCGGTGGTGGTGAACGAGTGCGGGTTAGTGATGAAGGAGAATGCAGGTATTGGATCCACAGTGTTAGTCAAGTTATAATAAAGTATATTTTATAAAGAACACGACATGTATCACAGTGTTGTATTTCTGCTGTGCTTAAAAGAATGACGACAACACTGATGTATAAAAATATTATTATATTTCTTTATTGTCGGTTGTGGTGAACGAGTGCGGGTTAGTGATGAAGGAGAATGCAGGTATTGGATCCACAGTGTTAGTCAAGTTATAATAAAGTATATTTTATAAAGAACAAAACATGTATCACAGTGTTGTATTTCTGCTGTACTTAAAAGAATGACGACAACACTGATGTATAAAAATATTATTATATTTCTTTATTGTCGGTGGTGGTGAACGAGTGCGGGTTAGTGATGAAGGAGAATGCAGGTATTGGATCCACAGTGTTAGTCAAGTTATAATAAAGTATATTTTATAAAGAACAAAACATGTATCACAGTGTTGTATTTCTGCTGTGCTTAAAAGAATGACGACAACACTGATGTATAAAAATATAATTACATTTCTTTATTGTCGGTGGTGGTGAACGAGTGCGGGTTAGTGATGAAGGAGAATGCAGGTATTGGATCCACAGTGTTAGTCAAGTTATAATAAAGTATATTTTATAAAGAACACGACATGTATCACAGTGTTGTATTTCTGCTGTGCTTAAAATAATGACGACAACACTGATGTATAAAAATATTATTATATTTCTTTATTGTCGGTTGTGGTGAACGAGTGCGGGTTAGTGATGAAGGAGAATGCAGGTATTGGATCCACAGTGTTAGTCAAGTTATAATAAAGTATATTTTATAAAGAACACAACATGTATCACAGTGTTGTATTTCTGTTGTACTTAAAGGAATGACGACAACACTGATGTATAAAAATATTATTATATTTCTTTATTGTCGGTGGCGGTGAACGAGTGCGGGTTAGTGATGAAGGAGAATGCAGGTATTGGATCCACAGTGTTAGTCAAGTTATAATAAAGTATATTTTATAAAGAACAAAACATGTATCACAGTGTTGTATTTCTGCTGTACTTAAAAGAATGACGACAACACTGATGTATAAAAATATAATTACATTTCTTTATTGTCGGTGGTGGTGAACGAGTGCGGGTTAGTGATGAAGGAGAATGCAGGTATTGGATCCACAGTGTTAGTCAAGTTATAATAAAGTATATTTTATAAAGAACACGACATGTATCACAGTGTTGTATTTCTGCTGTGCTGAAAATAATGACGACAACACTGATGTATAAAAATATTATTATATTTCTTTATTGTCGGTGGCGGTGAACGAGTGCGGGTTAGTGATGAAGGAGAATGCAGGTATTGGATCCACAGTGTTAGTCAAGTTATAATAAAGTATATTTTATAAAGAACAAAACATGTATCACAGTGTTGTATTTCTGCTGTACTTAAAAGAATGACGACAACACTGATGTATAAAAATATAATTACATTTCTTTATTGTCGGTGGTGGTGAACGAGTGCGGGTTAGTGATGAAGGAGAATGCAGGTATTGGATCCACAGTGTTAGTCAAGTTATAATAAAGTATATTTTATAAAGAACACGACATGTATCACAGTGTTGTATTTCTGCTGTGCTTAAAAGAATGACGACAACACTGATGTATAAAAATATTATTATATTTCTTTATTGTCGGTGGTGGTGAACGAGTGCGGGTTAGTGATGAAGGAGAATGCAGGTATTGGATCCACAGTGTTAGTCAAGTTATAATAAAGTATATTTTATAAAGAACACGACATGTATCACAGTGTTGTATTTCTGCTGTGCTTAAAAGAATGACGACAACACTGATGTATAAAAATATTATTATATTTCTTTATTGTCGGTGGTGGTGAACGAGTGCGGGTTAGTGATGAAGGAGAATGCAGGTATTGGATCCACAGTGTTAGTCAAGTTATAATAAAGTATATTTTATAAAGAACACGACATGTATCACAGTGTTGTATTTCTGCTGTGCTTAAAAGAATGACGACAACACTGATGTATAAAAATATTATTATATTTCTTTATTGTCGGTGGTGGTGAACGAGTGTGGGTTAGTGATGAAGGAGAATGCAAGTATTGGATCCACAGTGTTAGTCAAGTTATAATAAAGTATATTTTATAAAGAACACAACATGTATCACAGTGTTGTATTTCTGCTGTGCTTAAAAGAATGACGACAACACTGATGTATAAAAATATTATTATATTTCTTTATTGTCGGTGGTGGTGAACGAGTGTGGGTTAGTGATGAAGGAGAATGCAGGTATTGGATCCACAGTGTTAGTCAAGTTATAATAAAGTATATTTTATAAAGAACAAAACATGTATCACAGTGTTGTATTTCTGCTGTGCTTAAAAGAATGACGACAACACTGATGTATAAAAATATTATTATATTTCTTTATTGTCGGTGGTGGTGAACGAGTGCGGGTTAGTGATGAAGGAGAATGCAGGTATTGGATCCACAGTGTTAGTCAAGTTATAATAAAGTATATTTTATAAAGAACACGACATGTATCACAGTGTTGTATTTCTGCTGTGCTTAAAAGAATGACGACAACACTGATGTATAAAAATATTATTATATTTCTTTATTGTCGGTTGTGGTGAACGAGTGCGGGTTAGTGATGAAGGAGAATGCAGGTATTGGATCCACAGTGTTAGTCAAGTTATAATAAAGTATATTTTATAAAGAACACAACATGTATCACAGTGTTGTATTTCTGTTGTACTTAAAGGAATGACGACAACACTGATGTATAAAAATATTATTATATTTCTTTATTGTCGGTGGCGGTGAACGAGTGCGGGTTAGTGATGAAGGAGAATGCAGGTATTGGATCCACAGTGTTAGTCAAGTTATAATAAAGTATATTTTATAAAGAACAAAACATGTATCACAGTGTTGTATTTCTGCTGTACTTAAAAGAATGACGACAACACTGATGTATAAAAATATAATTACATTTCTTTATTGTCGGTGGTGGTGAACGAGTGCGGGTTAGTGATGAAGGAGAATGCAGGTATTGGATCCACAGTGTTAGTCAAGTTATAATAAAGTATATTTTATAAAGAACACGACATGTATCACAGTGTTGTATTTCTGCTGTGCTTAAAATAATGACGACAACACTGATGTATAAAAATATTATTATATTTCTTTATTGTCGGTGGCGGTGAACGAGTGCGGGTTAGTGATGAAGGAGAATGCAGGTATTGGATCCACAGTGTTAGTCAAGTTATAATAAAGTATATTTTATAAAGAACAAAACATGTATCACAGTGTTGTATTTCTGCTGTACTTAAAAGAATGACGACAACACTGATGTATAAAAATATAATTACATTTCTTTATTGTCGGTGGTGGTGAACGAGTGCGGGTTAGTGATGAAGGAGAATGCAGGTATTGGATCCACAGTGTTAGTCAAGTTATAATAAAGTATATTTTATAAAGAACACGACATGTATCACAGTGTTGTATTTCTGCTGTGCTTAAAAGAATGACGACAACACTGATGTATAAAAATATTATTATATTTCTTTATTGTCGGTGGTGGTGAACGAGTGTGGGTTAGTGATGAAGGAGAATGCAAGTATTGGATCCACAGTGTTAGTCAAGTTATAATAAAGTATATTTTATAAAGAACACGACATGTATCACAGTGTTGTATTTCTGCTGTGCTTAAAATAATGACGACAACACTGATGTATAAAAATATTATTATATTTCTTTATTGTCGGTGGTGGTGAACGAGTGTGGGTTAGTGATGAAGGAGAATGCAGGTATTGGATCCACAGTGTTAGTCAAGTTATAATAAAGTATATTTTATAAAGAACACAACATGTATCACAGTGTTGTATTTCTGCTGTGCTTAAAAGAATGACGACAACACTGATGTATAAAAATATTATTATATTTCTTTATTGTCGGTGGTGGTGAACGAGTGTGGGTTAGTGATGAAGGAGAATGCAGGTATTGGATCCACAGTGTTAGTCAAGTTATAATAAAGTATATTTTATAAAGAACAAAACATGTATCACAGTGTTGTATTTCTGCTGTGCTTAAAAGAATGACGACAACACTGATGTATAAAAATATTATTATATTTCTTTATTGTCGGTGGTGGTGAACGAGTGCGGGTTAGTGATGAAGGAGAATGCAGGTATTGGATCCACAGTGTTAGTCAAGTTATAATAAAGTATATTTTATAAAGAACACGACATGTATCACAGTGTTGTATTTCTGCTGTGCTTAAAAGAATGACGACAACACTGATGTATAAAAATATTATTATATTTCTTTATTGTCGGTTGTGGTGAACGAGTGCGGGTTAGTGATGAAGGAGAATGCAGGTATTGGATCCACAGTGTTAGTCAAGTTATAATAAAGTATATTTTATAAAGAACACAACATGTATCACAGTGTTGTATTTCTGTTGTACTTAAAGGAATGACGACAACACTGATGTATAAAAATATTATTATATTTCTTTATTGTCGGTGGCGGTGAACGAGTGCGGGTTAGTGATGAAGGAGAATGCAGGTATTGGATCCACAGTGTTAGTCAAGTTATAATAAAGTATATTTTATAAAGAACAAAACATGTATCACAGTGTTGTATTTCTGCTGTACTTAAAAGAATGACGACAACACTGATGTATAAAAATATAATTACATTTCTTTATTGTCGGTGGTGGTGAACGAGTGCGGGTTAGTGATGAAGGAGAATGCAGGTATTGGATCCACAGTGTTAGTCAAGTTATAATAAAGTATATTTTATAAAGAACACGACATGTATCACAGTGTTGTATTTCTGCTGTGCTTAAAATAATGACGACAACACTGATGTATAAAAATATTATTATATTTCTTTATTGTCGGTGGCGGTGAACGAGTGCGGGTTAGTGATGAAGGAGAATGCAGGTATTGGATCCACAGTGTTAGTCAAGTTATAATAAAGTATATTTTATAAAGAACAAAACATGTATCACAGTGTTGTATTTCTGCTGTACTTAAAAGAATGACGACAACACTGATGTATAAAAATATAATTACATTTCTTTATTGTCGGTGGTGGTGAACGAGTGCGGGTTAGTGATGAAGGAGAATGCAGGTATTGGATCCACAGTGTTAGTCAAGTTATAATAAAGTATATTTTATAAAGAACACGACATGTATCACAGTGTTGTATTTCTGCTGTGCTTAAAAGAATGACGACAACACTGATGTATAAAAATATTATTATATTTCTTTATTGTCGGTGGCGGTGAACGAGTGCGGGTTAGTGATGAAGGAGAATGCAGGTATTGGATCCACAGTGTTAGTCAAGTTATAATAAAGTATATTTTATAAAGAACAAAACATGTATCACAGTGTTGTATTTCTGCTGTACTTAAAAGAATGACGACAACACTGATGTATAAAAATATAATTACATTTCTTTATTGTCGGTGGTGGTGAACGAGTGCGGGTTAGTGATGAAGGAGAATGCAGGTATTGGATCCACAGTGTTAGTCAAGTTATAATAAAGTATATTTTATAAAGAACACGACATGTATCACAGTGTTGTATTTCTGCTGTGCTTAAAATAATGACGACAACACTGATGTATAAAAATATTATTATATTTCTTTATTGTCGGTGGTGGTGAACGAGTGCGGGTTAGTGATGAAGGAGAATGCAGGTATTGGATCCACAGTGTTAGTCAAGTTATAATAAAGTATATTTTATAAAGAACACGACATGTATCACAGTGTTGTATTTCTGCTGTGCTTAAAAGAATGACGACAACACTGATGTATAAAAATATTATTATATTTCTTTATTGTCGGTGGCGATGAACGAGTGGAGGTTAGTGAAAAAGGTAAATACAGGTATTGGATCCACAGTGTTAGTTAATTTATAATAAAGTATATTTTATAAAGAACACGACATGTATCACAGTGTTGTATTTCTGCTTATTAAAAGAATCTGAATTTTTTTTTTAAATCACTGAAAAAAAACAAACAGGAATGGTTTCTCATTATTTTTTTTATTCCTTTGCAGATGATCTTAAAGTTCTTTGATATTTTCTTGAAAATGAAAAATATCACCTCCTCAGAAGCATTCTTGGTAAGGAGCAGTTTTATTTCTTTCTTCATTTCATTTTTTGCATTTCTAACTGTCTTATCCTACTAATCTACATGTTTAAGACCAATGTCTCGATTTATACATGTGTACATACAGATATTAATGAGCTTCTAATAGAGGATGACTTGATACTACCAGAAATGGTTTATGACTAGAAAACTATTCATAGTTTATATTAAACTATAGTTCATATGCAAAGTGTACTCGATAAAAACATGTTTATTTTTCTTTCCTTAAGCCAAGGCTTTTCAAAGATTAAAATCTTATCATCAGAGGAATTATATTTCGAACTTTATATATATATATATATATAGTCTCGGAAGTTTCTCAACCATTAAAACTATATTAAAAAAACAACAACAACAAAAAAAACTTATAGTCCCAAGTCTTTCAGTGGAAATCACTCACGTAAGTCAATTTATTTTTTACAGTTATTATATTAGTTTGTTTCTGACGCTATTTTAAGGGATCATCAGTTGTTTACCATGAAAAACTGTTTCGGGAATTTAATATATATATATATATATATATACATATACATATATATAT
>OY744546.1:64004424-64014424 GCA_963556195.1 Sepiola atlantica | reverse complement strand
ACGTTTTTTTGCTACCAACTATTTACAAATTGCAAAAAAAAAACACAAAAAAACGTAGTATTTCATTTTTTTTGTATTCATGCAGTAAGAGCCGAGAAATCAAAAATAAGGAAAATATACAACAAATAAGTTTTATCGAAGACATTAAAATTTAATTTTCTATCAACCTGCATAGTTTAAATTTCTGAAAGTGTTTGTAAGTTTTGTTGAATCAAAATTTGTTTTGTTACCTTCATTTAGCCGATTTCATAAATAAAAAATAGCGGCCAATTTTTTTTAGGTGGTCGCTAATTTCAGGCTTAAACGATAATAAAAAACTTACTCTCATCCGACTAGCAACTACCCTCGGTCTTAGGGTTAGTAATACCATAAACCTGATTATTATCTCGGTCCTAGGGTTAGTAATACCATAAACCTGATTATTATCTCGGTCCTAGGGTTAGTAATACCATAAACCTGATTATTATCTCGGTCCTAGGGTTAGTAATACCATAAACCTGATTATTATCTCGGTCCTAGGGTTAGTAATACCATAAACCTGATTATTATCTCGGTCCTAGGGTTAGTAATACCATAATCCTGATTATTATCTCGGTCCTAGGGTTAGTAATACCATAAACCTGATTATTATCTCGGTCTTAGGGTTAGTAATACCATAAACCTGATTATTATCTTGGTCCTAGGGTTAGTAATACCATAAACCTGATTATTATCTCGGTCCTAGGGTTAGTAATACCATAAACCTGATTATTATCTCGGTCCTAGGGTTAGTAATACCATAAACCTGATTATTATCTCGGTCCTAGGGTTAGTAATACCATAAACCTGATTATTATCTTGGTCCTAGGGTTAGTAATACCATAAACCTGATTATTATCTCGGTCTTAGGGTTAGTAATACCATAAACCTGATTATTATCTTGGTCCTAGGGTTAGTAATACCATAAACCTGATTATTATCTCGGTCCTAGGGTTAGTAATACCATAAACCTGATTATTATCTCGGTACTAGGGTTAGTAATACCATAAACCTGATTATTATCTCGGTCCTAGGGTTAGTAATACCATAAACCTGATTATTATCTCGGTCCTAGGGTTAGTAATACCATAAACCTGATTATTATCTCGGTCCTAGGGTTAGTAATACCATAAACCTGATTATTATCTCGGTCCTAGGGTTAGTAATACCATAAACCTGATTATTATCTCGGTCCTAGGGTTAGTAATACCATAAACCTGATTATTATCTCGGTCTTAGGGTTAGTAATACCATAAACCTGATTATTATCTCGGTCTTAGGGTTAGTAATACCATAAACCTGATTATTATCTCGGTCCTAGGGTTAGTAATACCATAAACCTGATTATTATCTTGTAAGCCTGAAATTAGCGACCACCTCAAAGACAAAAATCGGTGCTATTTTACTTATAGGCCGATCAAGTTAATTGTTTTCATGTAAAAGCATTATTTTGTACTTACTCAGTCATATTTTATCTCTCACGCCCCGAAAAAGAATTTTAAAATATCAAGCAGAACTTTAATTAGAACGATTTTTCCATTTCGATGTTCAACCTGTATTTGTGCCCGAGCCGACATTTTGGGCTGTGAGCGGTCGGTAGAATAGACAAGGGCATTAACTCCGTTTTTATTGTTAGGATTATAAAAAGAAAGAAACACATAAGCAATAATAATAAAATATATATTTATTAAATTAAAAAATAGAAAATTAAATAATTATTTTTACTTTGTTCACCGGGATACTTTCCACGATATAATTTTCTTGGGTTTTTTTCTTTTTTCATATTTACATGGTAACTTTTCGCGACACTTATCTGCCCTTAGTTAGCTAACCGGCCACTCCGAAAATCGCAGACTCGCCATTTCATATAACCCTTATGGAAATGGAAAAATCGTTCTAATTAAAGTTCTGCTTGATATTTTAAAATTCTTTTTCGGGGCGTGAGAGATAAAATATGACTGAGTAAGTACAAAATAATGCTTTTACATGAACACAATTAACTTGATCGGCCTATAAGTAAAATAGCACCCAAAAATCGACTACCATCTATGGATCGTGGAGGAGATGCTGTTCATCACTAGTAGCCTTTGTGATCTCTGGCAACTTATAGTCTTGTTCAAACAGACTTTTCATATTTATTTTTTAACGCAAATAGGTCACAAATAACTAGGTAAAGAAAAATAAACTGTTTTAGACTAATTTCCCAACTTCATTTCCTTTAAAATAATTTACATCGATGATAATAATAATGATCAGCAAATTCAATTTTCATCTGATGTTGCTAAAGGTTTTCTTTTCTTACATTTATTTTACAAACTTAATATTTCAGGTAGTTAATATTTGTTTTCATATACCGATATTGGATGTGAAGTGTGTTAGAATGATGTAGAAAAGGAATCTTCCATTTTGAAATTAGATGTAAGACAATTTCCACTAAGAATTTAGCTAACGTGTCGGAGGAAATGACGTCACAGGAAGTCAGCGTGGCAGTCAAAAAGCTAGTCAAATCTTTCTTGTGTTATTGATAATGAAAATTCCTGTTCAGAGGAATTTAAAGAGGAAACAAAAACGAAGAGACACTGCCGTATTATGCAGACTGCTACACACAGCTGAAAGAGAAGGTCAGAACAACTACTAAGCTAAAGAAGAAGACTGCAACAGAGAGAGAAAGAGAGTCAGACGATCTCTACACACTACCACTACTTCTACAACTACTACGAAGACCAGACGTGACAACAAAACACAACTGTCTACAACATGCGCCCTCCAGAAAGAAAAAAGAATTAGTTGACCATAGTGCTATATTAAAACATATGCAATAAAAAAAATATAGAGATTATTTGGTTATTTTAAATTTATTTTATATTGGACTTATACAATGGCTATTTTTGGGAAAAAATTTTTTTTTTAAATCTAAATAAAACCAAATTTATATTTTTACGAGACGATAAAGATCACAAAGGCAACCAGTGATGAACATCATCTCCTCCACGAACATGAACCCCTAATCCAATGACTGAAGTCAAGGAAAAGCTTCCTTCCAGCCCATAACAACATCTCAGAAAAAGACCAGACTGCAGCGGTGGAAAAGAGCGTTAGAAAATGACATAGAAATCTCTCCCTCCTGACTCGGAAACACCGTGAACCTAGTCACGGATGCTCAAACAATTAAAAGCTCATAAAAAGAAATTGAAAAATCTAAATTATTTTAGATTAAAATTGTTTTATATTTGATCGCACCCAAACAAGGCATATTGCCACTGAGACGTAAGGTGTTACTGTTATTAGGGGACAAACTTAAAGTAGAGAATTGTGTAGCAAGATTTTTGCTCACATTACATGTAAATTTCTGCATGGGAGCGGGGGGGGGCTGCTAATCTAGTTGATCAGGGGTATTCATAGTGAAGGAGGTGCAAGTGCTGTTAGTTCATCGGAGCACATTCAGTGGAAGTACTTGTAAAACAAGCACAGGGATGCCACATTGCAGCGATGGAGAGATGGGGCTACAAAACCGACCGAACTATCTGTGAATGTGGAGACGAGGACCATACGATGCAGCACTGCCTTGCCGGCCCTCTACTGCCCAACCAGTGCAGCCTGAAAGATCTCGCAGCCTCAAACGATAATGCAAAGGGCTGTGCAACAAAGACGGTTGAATGTGAAACTGTCATATAACCACATGCTTCAAAGGCACACAAAAAAGAAGACGCAAAAGATATGCAATAAATCACAAAAATGCGGTTTATTTGGATATTTTTTATTTTACTGTACTTCAGACTTATGCAACGGCTATTTTTTTGTAAATTTTGTAAATTTAAAAAGCAAATCTCAATCAAACTGAGTTTATGTTTTAACGAGACGGGAACTTACCAGCCGAGTAGAGATCGGAAAGACTACCTGTGATGAACGTCATCTCTTCCACGGATATGTACCCTCGACCAAATAACTGAAGTCACGAACAAGCTTCCTCAGTCATGCTCAGCCCATAACACCATCTCAGGAAGAGACCAGATTGCAGCTGTAGACTAGCGGACTAGAGAATGACCGTCTCCTACTGACATGAAACCCCTCCCCTTCTTCTGAAGCCCTCCCCCCTGGCTCAGAAGCATCATTGGTTCAGTGGAGAATCCTCAACTGCTTGTGTCATGAATGGAGCGATTAAAAGCTGTTATAGCCATATCGGGCAACAAAACCGATACAGCCATCTGCGAATGGGGAGACGAGGACCATACGGTGCAGCACTATCGTGTCTACCCTCTATTTCTGAACTAGTGCAGCTTAAATGATCTTGCAGTGTTCAAGACGTTTTGCAATCATATGGATGTAATTATACAACATGCTGATTCAGCAATATGCCAATCATATGGATGTAATTATACAACATGCTGATTCAGCAATATGCCAATCATATGGATGTAATTATACAACATGCTGATTCAGCAATATGCCAATCATATGGATGTAATTATACAACATGCTGATTCAGCAATATGCCAATCATATGGATGTAATTATACAACATGCTGATTCAGCAATATGCCAATCATATGGATGTAATTATACAACATGCTGATTCAGCAATATGCCAATCCCCTTCCCCATGGATTTTATTTTATTTTGTTTTTGTTTTTGTTTTTTTCCTTTTCTTCAACTAATTTTTCTTTTGCCTAATCAGGATTTTGATAGCAACAAAGACGGATCTGTGTCCCTCAAAGAGTTCCGCACCGCCTTAGAATCACAAAAAGTGTATGCTAAGTAAGTCCGAGAGAGAGTTTGAAAAAACAAACAAAGATACAACATTCTGCATGTAGACCAAAAAAAAAAATGATATATAAAAAGTTTTACTTTTTTAACACAAAAAAAAATTATATATAAAAAGCTTTCCTAAGTTTTACTTTTTTAACACAAAAAAAAGATGAGAAAGAAAAGAAAAGAAAGAAATCTGTTGTTGTTGTTCTATAACTTTTATTTGGATGGTGAGTAATGAATCGCTAGGGAGCATTTGTATATTTAATCAACGCACTCATTAAAAGAATAATTTCATTTTTAGAAGAAAAAAAGCAGTTCTATGTAATTTATTATTATTATTATTCACCCATAAGAATTTGCGTTTAAAATAAAAACTAATACCATTTTTTTTTATCGCAACATTTTTAAAGATTCTAATTTTAATTAGAAAAATATTTAGAAGACTGAGTTCAGAATTGAATACAATATCGGAACCATTAATTGAAGAATTCGAATGTAAACCGTGATAAACGCCATTTTCAAAATTACGAATATCTCCCTATAGAAGGAGTTTCATTTCAACACTCGACCACATTATAAAAGCATGTTTTACATATATCGGCATAATTTCTTTTTACCTTGGCCTTTTGGCTAAGATCAAAGTGTAGTATCTGTTCCGATGGATACTGCACCCCATAGACTGGTATTGTCTTGGCCTTCGGGGCTTGATTTACGCTGGTCTATGGGTCTGTCCTGTGCAGTTCTAGGAGGTCCACTCTCCCAGGCTTCGCCTCCCCTCTTTGGGGAGGAGTAAGTTTATTGCTTACTGCCTGAGGCGCCCCTACCGTGTGGCACCTGCATTAATTTACCATCCGATTTCCATTTAATAATAATTCAGCAACACACCCCTCACTCACTAATTATACACCTATAATGTCTATAAACAATTAGGGATTGCTAGAAACTTAAACTTTTTCTTGAATTTGCCAATGAAGCCATAGCTAGAGTTATATTCAAGCAAAATAAGATATAATATCAAAATCAATGGAAACTATCACAAGTAAACAAACAAATTGATAACACACTACACAGAACGCCATCTATTGGTCGCTTAGTAAACTAGTCAGGTGATTGTGAGATTATCAAGTTCTCACCTGTGATTATGTCCGGATTAGAAGAGGTGACGGACCATCAGCTACCGGGCAATCAGTGTTGCACCTGTAATAACATCATTTACTATTTTTTATTATTTGTAGAGTTTCTGTTTTCATTTATGTTAAATTTATAATTTGTAGTAAGGAAGAATAAAGTTACGATCAGAATATAAACAAATGGTTGCTAATGATATCGGACTTAAAAGGATAAAGTTACAATTCGGATGCAAACAAATGGTTGCTAATGATATCGGACTTAAAATAATAAAGTTACGATCAGAATATAAACAAATGGTTGCTAATGATATCGGACTTAAAAGAATAAAGTTACGATCAGAATATAAACAAATGGTTGCTAATGATATCGAACTTAAAGAGATAAGGCTACAATTCGGATACAAACAAATGGTTGCTACTGATATAGGACTTAAAAGAATAAAGTTACGATCAGAATATAAACAAATGGTTGCTAATGATATCGGACTTAAAAGGATAAAGTTACAATTCGGATGCAAACAAATGGTTGCTAATGATATCGGACTTAAAATAATAAAGTTACGATCAGAATATAAACAAATGGTTGCTAATGATATCGGACTTAAAAGAATAAAGTTACGATCAGAATATAAACAAATGGTTGCTAATGATATCGAACTTAAAGAGATAAGGCTACAATTCGGATACAAACAAATGGTTGCTACTGATATAGGACTTAAAAGAATAAAGTTACGATCAGAATATAAACAAATGGTTGCTAATGATATCGGACTTAAAAGGATAAAGTTACAATTCGGATGCAAACAAATGGTTGCTAATGATATCGGACTTAAAATAATAAAGTTACGATCAGAATATAAACAAATGGTTGCTAATGATATCGGACTTAAAAGAATAAAGTTACGATCAGAATATAAACAAATGGTTGCTAATGATATCGAACTTAAAAGGATAAGGCTACAATTCGGATACAAACAAATGGTTGCTACTGATATAGGACTTAAAAGAATAAAGTTACGATCAGAATATAAACAAATGGTTGCTAATGATATCGGACTTAAAAGGATAAAGTTACAATTCGGATGCAAACAAATGGTTGCTAATGATATCGGACTTAAAATAATAAAGTTACGATCAGAATATAAACAAATGGTTGCTACTGATATAGGACTTAAAAGAATAAAGTTACGATCAGAATATAAACAAATGGTTGCTAATGATATCGGACTTAAAAGGATAAAGTTACAATTCGGATGCAAACAAATGGTTGCTAATGATATCGGACTTAAAATAATAAAGTTACGATCAGAATATAAATAAATAATTGCTAATGATATCGGACTTAAAAGAATAAAGTTACGATCAGAATATAAACAAATGGTTGCTAATGATATCGAACTTAAAAGGATAAGGCTACACTTCGGATACAAACAAATGGTTGCTACTGATATAGGATTTAAAAGAATAAAGTTACGATCAGAATATAAACAAATGGTTGCTAATGATATCGGACTTAAAAGGATAAGGCTACAATCAGAATATAAACAAATGGTTGATAATGATATAGGACTTAAAATAATAAAGTTACGATCAGAATATAAACAAATGGTTGCTAATGATATCGGACTTAAAATAATAAAGTTACGATCAGAATATAAACAAATGGTTGCTAATGATATAGGACTTAAAATAATAAAGTTACGATCAGAATATAAACAGATGGTTGCTAATGATATCGGACTTAAAAGAATATGGTTACAATCCTGATACAAACAAATGGTTGCTAATGATATCGGACTTAAAAGAATGAAGTTACGATCAGGATACAAACAAATGGTTGCTAATGATATCGGACTTAAAAGAATATGGTTACAATCCTGATACAAACAAATGGTTACTTAATAAATATTACTTTTAGAAGTGAAAATGAAATGTAATTATTGTTTTGGCATTGACATTGTAGAAATGAAGGTAATTAAAATTATAATTGTCATGAGTGTGTATAAACAAACTGCTACCAATGATGATATTACTTTCACCATTTTAATTAAAGCAACTATTAGTCATGTTTTGAATACTGCTACTAGAAGTGTTTTACTACTACTACTACTACTGCTACTACTATTACTATTACTAGAAATGTGTGTACTTCTCTTCTTACTACTACTACTGCCACTACTTCCTATCATTTAATTACACAGTTATTATTAATAACTTTATTAATATAGATAAGTTTGCAGTTTTTCTTGTTCAATACTGACATGTTTGGATTTGTAGTTAATATTAACTTTAGGGGAATCCTAAAAACTGGCTTTTCGACGCTATTTCAAAACATCTTATGACGCATAAAACCATTATATTCAATGTTTTTGTTTTTGTTTTCACAAAAAAAAGTTTAATTTAATTTAATTTTAAAAAAAGTTACCATGGTCGTTGTCCAGCCTAGCTGGAAACGATTCAACATGGCTCCTTATTGTTGACACTTTTTTTTACACACTTTTCCAAATATTTCAAGACGGCTGTTCTATGCTGAGTGATGCATTATAGTCATGAAGTAATTCTTTTTTTTTAAATTTTTTCGAACAAATAAATTTGCAGAAAAATAAAATTACCAATTTGAGAAGAATGAGATCCTTATTCTACAAACATTTCACTCCTCAAATTTATTTATCCGAAAGAAAAAAAAATTCCTTCATAACCATAATGCATCACTCAGTGTAGAAGCAACCGTGTTGTATCATCTCCAGCTACAAAGTAAATTAATTTATTAAATGTATTTTCGTCAAAAAAAAAACATTGAATTTATTGGTTTTATGTAATAATATAGAGTTTTGAAATAGTGTCGTGTGGCATTCTTTTTGAATTCCCTAAAGTTAATATTAACCGTTTGTTTTTGTTTTTGTTTTTTTTCCAGTGATTTGATTATTGTTGAATTTTGAAAAAAAAAGAAATGCTTTTGTTTTAAACTTTACGTGGATGGGTTTTGCATGGTATTTTTAATTCATTTATAATATTTATAATATCTTTATAGATTATATACGCAGTAAATATAGGTTGAAATCACTTTCGAATGTATATTTACAGTCACGACCGCTAACACAATTAGATTTGAATGGTTATTATAAGTGAAAACTGTTTACATAACGGTACAATAATCAAGTAATGTTAAGAAATGAATCTAACATATAAAATAGATATTTATGTAAAAAGAAATGTAATTGTTTATCTGATAGTGAAAATAGATTGTTTACTTATTTTTATTTGTATTAAATAAAATCATCAAATGCTGTTGTGCTATCTAACTATTTTTTATTATGAAATTATTTTAACCAGAGCTTCGGAATAGAGACCACATCGTTTTGTGGGAGTTTTTTTTTACCAATGAGTCACCACTTATCAAGGCTAAAAGCCACTTAAAGATAAGTGTTAATGAGATGGATAGTTTATCAGCTGAATGATGATGAATATTATGAGAGGATTGAAAATGATGAATGGAATAAATAAAATTTGATGACTTATGAGAACAGTTTATGACAAGTGTTTATTGAGATTAGGCTTGAAGGTGCCCATGTTGTAGTCCTCGGGGAAACAATCTCGAAATTCCATATAGGTTCCCAGGTTCGACATCAAGATTGCCAAAGTTCGAAAAGATACACCTGAAGAAAGTTGGAGGTTACATCGGCCAAAACGTTGTGAAAATAACAACCAAGATGAGAATAGTAGTCCGAATAATCCAAATAATACAAGTGTAAAGGGTCTCTTACATTTTTGGCTTCTTGTTTGTTAAGGGTTGCATTTGAACGATAGTTAAAAAGGGAGATCCCCAAAGAGGCATGACAAACAGATAATAATAATTATTCTGAATAAACAATTGCATCTGTAGTACTATCTCCCTATTTCACTTTAACAGTATATTCCTGCTAAGTAATATGTAACAATGCTGTCCACAAAAAGTGCAGTGACTTGAAGGGTAAGTTAACCTCAAACCCCAACTTCAAGAGTAGGAAGTGCATGGGATAGACGCATCCTTTTGACGGTCCTCCCCACAAAGAGATGGCACTAGATGACGATACCCTTGAGGTAGTAGACGCTTTCCGTTACCT
>OY744546.1:63974424-64001924 GCA_963556195.1 Sepiola atlantica | reverse complement strand
AACTTTCCTGTATTTGCTTAAAAACATCGTTTATTTTACACTTTTAATGCTTAAAACTATTGTTTTTCACATTATTAATGCTTAATATCGTTGGTTATATAAGTCTATTACTTAATACCATTGGTTAATTGCGATGCTTAATACCATTGGTTATATAATTTAATGCTTAATACCATTGGTCAATTGTAATGTTTAATACCATTGGTTATATAATTTAATGCTTAATATTGTTGGTTATATACTTCTATTACTTAATACCATTGGTTAATTGTAATGTTTAATACCATTGATTATATAATTTAATGCTTAATATTGTTGGTTATATAAGTCTATTACTTAATACCATTGGTTAATTGTAATGTTTAATACCATTGGTTATATAATTTAATGCTTAATATTGTTGGTTATATACTTCTATTACTTAATACCATTGGTTAATTGTAATGTTTAATACCATTGATTATATAATTTAATGCTTAATATTGTTGGTTATATAAGTCTATTACTTAATACAATTGGTTAATTGTAATGTTTAATACCATTGGTTATATAATTTAATGCTTAATATTGTTGGTTATATACTTCTATTACTTAATACAATTGGTTAATTGTAATGTTTAATACCATTGGTTATATAATTTAATGCTTAATATTGTTGGTTATATACTTCTATTACTTAATACCATTGGTTAATTGTAATGTTTAATACCATTGGTTATATAATTTAATGCTTAATATTGTTGGTTATATACTTCTATTACTTAATACCATTGGTTATGTACTTTACATTTTTAAAGCTGTTGCATATTTACTTCTAAAGCTTACTACCATTTGTTTTATACTAATAATGCTTATAACCATTGGTTATATACTGTTAATGCTTAATACCATTGGTTGTGTACTTCTGATGTGTAACACTGATGGTTATATCGTTCTGATTTTAATACTGTTGGTTAAATACTTCTACTTTGGTTATGTATTTATAATAATTAATACTGTTGGTTATATATTTATAATCCTTAATACCATTGGTTGTATACTTTTAATACTAAATACCATTGAGCTTATGCTATTAATGTTTCATACCATGGTTATATACTTTAATGTTTAATATCATTGGTTATATACTCTCAATGTTTCATACCATGGTTATATACTTGAATATGTAATACCATTGGTTATATACTTTTACTATTGCATATATACGTTTAATGCGTAATACCATCGGTAATATATTTCTGACGCTTTTGGATATAATTTCGCATATGACTAATTAATTGTCTTAAAAAAAAGATCGATAATTTTATAAAAACTGACGTTTTATCAATTACTGCCGATTCTCTTGAAATTGTTTGAAATCTTATTTTTTTCTGCGTGCTTTTTTCTTTGACAACTTTGCATCTAAAGTGAAGAAATTGATTACATCATGATGTGTGTGGATGCTGATCAGGATGGTAAAGTGGATTATGACGAATTCACAGAACGATTCCATAATCCTGCCAAAGACATTGGTTTTACAATGGCTGTTCTACTGACCAATTTATCGGAACACTCACCCAACGATCCACGGTAAGGAAATCTAGACTCTCTCTCTCTCTCTCTCTCTCTCTTTCTCTACCTCTCTCTCTCTTTCTCTACCTCTCTCTCCCTCTCCTTCTCTCTCTCTCCTTCTCTCGCCCCCTCTCTGTTTCTCTCTCTCCTCCTCCTCTCTCTTCCTCTCTCTCTCCATCTCTCCTTCTCTCTTTCTTTTCTTCTATCTCCCTCTCTCTTTCCCTCTTCTTTATCTCTCTCTCTCTTTCCTTCTCTCTCCCTCCCCTTCTCTCTCCCTCTCTCTCTCACCTTCTCTCTCTCTCTCTCTTTCCTTCTCTCTCTCCTGTCTGTCGCTCTCTTTCTCTCTCTCTCTCTCTCCTTCTCTCTATCTCATTCTCTCTTCATCTCTCCTCTCTCTCTCTCTTTTCTTCTCTCTCTCTCTCTCTTTCTCTTTCTCTCTCTCTCTCTCTCTTTCTCTCTCTCTCTTTTCTTCTCTCTCTCTCTTTCCTTCTCTCTCTCTTTTCTTCTCTCTCTCCCTCCCCTTCTCTTTCTCTCTCTCTTGCTCTCCTTCTCTTTTTCTCTCCTGTCTTTCTCTCTCTTTTATTTTTCTCTCTCTCTCCCTCTCCTCCTCTCTCTCCCTCTCTCTCTCTCCTTTTCCCTCTCTCTCTCTCTCTTTCTCTCTCTTTCTCTCTCTCTCTCTCTCCTTCTCTCTCTCCCTCCTTATCTATCTCTCTCTCTCTGTACAGAGATTCATTCTTCAACATCTGATATCCCCTTATGCTGGGAATTCTTTGTTAATGAAAATTATTAGCCCAATATTTGCTACCAAAACCACAACAGTATGTGTCTAATATTTTAATACCTTTTGCTAATTGTATAAACATAAAAATAAAACAAAATCAATACATGCTGAAAGGAAGACACGCGACTGCAGACATATAAGAAAAGATTAGGGGAAGAACAACCATTGTTCTTTTTTTCCTTTTTCCCCCTTTTTGGGAAGAAGCAATTTTCTCAGAAAAATACTTTTTAAGGAATGCTTTGAAAAAATTTACATTAGCGTTTATTGGAGTTTTTTTTTTTTTTTCAGAAGTTGTCCTGGGGAGGAAGGGGGGGGGATTCATCATGTCAGCTGGATTGTTTGTTTATTCGCTCTAATCATTCAACCATACTTTGCATGTTTTCTCTCATTTGGCCTCCTTCGCCATATTGCATTAAAAAAAATATTTTTACCTTAATGTCTCTTTACTAGTAGCTTTTTTGGGGGAATAGGTTTATTTTATTTATTTAATTTAGTTAATTTTTTTTTTAAATAATTTTTTAAAAAATATTTTTAGATTTTTCAATTTCTTCATTATAATTTATATTTTTATATTTTCATATTTATTATTAAATTTGTCACATTTATTATCATTATTAATATTATTTTTTACTTGATTTTTATAAATTTAGAATTTCTAAATTTAACTTTTCTTTTATATTTAATTACCTTAAAAAGTTTAATTAATTTGATTATAAGAATATTTTGAAAAACCAGAACAACGTAATTTTTTTCTGTTTTTTTTTTAAATAAATTATTCATTTATTCTAAAAACTTGAGATCTTTCAGCGTATATGCCTTTGTCAAAAGTATAGGCATTTATTTTTTATTTTTTTCGTTTATTTTTATTTTTTAAATATATATTTTTTAAATATATTTTAATATACTTTATCTACTATTTTTGTCTAATTAATAAAATTTAATATTTTTATTTTCAAACTCAATGGTTCTTGAAGATTTATCTCCCTTTGATTATTTTATTTTTAAACGGATAAATAAGACTGGCATCTTTTTGATTATTTATAGCGTCCCATGATTTATCGTAGGTTATTGACACCCGATATTAATTCACAGTTCTTTTTTTTTTCACCCCTATTCCCTTTTGAGGCGAGAGGGGGTGGGTAATTTATAATTTTTTAATTTTTGATTTTTGGAAATTTTGATTTTTGGAATTTTTAACTTTTAATTCCTTTCTTTTTATTCTTTTGTATTCTTTCATTCTTCCTTTTTTATTTCTTTCTTTCCTTTATTTCCTCCTTTCTTTCCTGATTTCCCCAGAGAACCAAAGGTGGCATATTATCCCCCCCCCATTTTTTTGGTCATTCTCTAGAATATTTATAATATATAAAATTGATGTATTCTTGTTTCAGACTTGAGCGCTTCCTTGAGAAAGCTCGCAGTGTCCTGGACTACTTTGAGCCATACTTGGGTAGAATTGAGATCATGGGCAGTGCTAACAGAATTGAGCGGATCTACTTTGAAATTAAACAATCACAAATTGACCAATGGGAGAAACCTCAAATCAAGGTATCCAATCGTTGCCGTATTTATTTTATTTATTTTTTTATTTTTTTATTTTTTTTTTTATTTTATTTATTTATTTATTCATTTTTTTTGTATTTTTTATTTTATTTTATTTATTTTTATTTTTTTTTATTTTTATATTTTTTTTGTATTTTTTTAGTTTATTTATTTCTTTTTTGGTGTTTTTTTTATTTTATTTATTTTTTTTTATTTTTTTTTATTTTTTTTTAATTTTTTTTAATTTTTTTTTTGTATTTTTTAAATTTTATTTATTTTATTTTATTTATTTTATTTATTTTTTGTATTTTTCTTCTACTTATCACGCTCAAATTACTGTAAATCACAAAGAATCACAAAAATACAGGAAATCAAGCACAATTTATTTAGACATTCATATGTAATGGAAATTGATCTAACAGTAAACTCCAAACGGTAAAATCCATTATGTTGAGAATTCACCTACTTAGGAAGCTCCTTAAACCAGGAAAGCAATATGGCGCACGAGTCGCAGTTCAGGATAGGAAAAGTCTCAGCAGCATTTAATCAACTCTGCAAGATCTGGGAAAGATAAAAAGTTCACCCTCAGATCAAAATTAAGATTTTATAACAGCAACGTTTTGTCCACACTGCTAGATGGAAGTGAAACTTGGCATCTCAAAATCAGTCAAGAGAGGAAATTAGACGCGTCTGATTCCAAATGTCTTAGAAAGATTCTAGGGATCAAATAGAGCGATAGAATTACTAACGAAGAGGTCAGAGATCGTACTAACCAAATGACGTCTAAGCTGGCTCGGACATGCCCTAAGATCGGCCCCAGAGAGATTTGCAAACCAAGTGCTTCAGTGGAACCTTGATGGAAAAAGAAGAAAGGGAAGGCCAAACATGAACCGGAAGCAAACACTCGAGAGAGATTTGATCGCAACGGAAAGAAGCTGGAAGGGATGCTGTGGATGTGACTTAAGATCGAAAACGATGGTTTACTTTGACTGGGAGTTCCTGAGTTTGAGTCTGAGATGTCAGAAGGTTTCCTCGTTCGATTTTGATCTCCGATGCCTTAGAAAGTTTCTAGGGATGAATTGGAGCGATCGAATTACAAACCAAAAAGTCAGAGACCGCACTAACCACCACATGGTATCGTTAATAATCTTCAAACGATGTCTAGGCTGGCTCGGGTATTCCCTAAGATTGGCCCCATAGAGAATTGATAACCAAGTGGACCCCTGAAATAAAAGGAGGATTACCAAAAATGAAGTGGAAGCAAACACTCGAGAATGATTTGATCGCAACAGAAAGAAGCTGGAGGGACGCTGTGGATGTGGTGTCAGACCAAAAACGACTGGAAGTTCCTGAGTTTGAGTGTGAGATGTCGGCTTTTTGAGGACCATTTGTTTGGTACAATGAAGTCAGAAGTATTGGCCTTGAGCCAGGCAAGAGTGTCCTTGGATGTATTAGACTTTGATCTGTCTTGTTGACAATACTTGGTTTAACTCTTATCCTCTAGTGGCTTTTGGGCCTTGGTAAGTGGTGACTCATTAATATAAAACAAGTAAATTATATATATATATACATATACTAGTGTAAACCTTCATCAAAATTTAAAAGAAAAAAGTTATGCTTCCCCAGTGTTCCCACTAGTTATTTATCTAGATATATTACTAGACTATTCATATAAAACCATAGAATTACGTCAGTAGTTAATTTTTCATGTATAAATTATCATTGTCATTTCTGATGACCTAAAGAAATATATTACTAAAATATTCGTATAAAATCATTGAATTACGTCAGTAATTTAATTTTTCATATATAAATTATCATTGTCATTTCTGACGACCTAAAGAAATATATTACTAAAATATACATATAAATCATAGAATTACGTCAGTAATTTCATTTTTCATATATAAATTATCATTGTCATTTCTGACGACCTAAAGAAATATATTACTAAAATATACATATAAATCATAGAATTACGTCAGTAATTTCATTTTTTATATATAAATTATCATTGTCATTTCTGACGACCTAAAGAAATATATTACTAAAATATACATATAAATCATAGAATTACGTCAGTAATTTAATTTTTCATATATAAATATCATTGTCATTTCTGATGACCTAAAGAAATATATTACTAAAATATTTGTATAAAATCATAGAATTACGTTAGTAATTTAATTTTTCATATATAAATTATCATTGTCATTTCTGACGACCTAAAGAAATATATTACTAAAATATACATATAAATCATAGAATTACGTCAGTAATTTCATTTTTCATATATAAATTATCATTGTCATTTCTGACGACCTAAAGAAATATATTACTAAAATATACATATAAATCATAGAATTACGTCAGTAATTTAATTTTTCATATATAAATTATCATTGTCATTTCTGACGACCTAAAGAAATATATTACTAAAATATACATATAAATCATAGAATTACGTCAGTAATTTAATTTTTCATATATAAATTATCATTGTCATTTCTGACGACCTAAAGAAATATATTACTAAAATATACATATAAATCATAGAATTACGTCAGTAATTTCATTTTTCATATATAAATTATCATTGTCATTTCTGACGACCTAAAGAAATATATTACTAAAATATACATATAAATCATAGAATTACGTCAGTAATTTAATTTTTCATATATAAATTATCATTGTCATTTCTGACGACCTAAAGAAATATATTACTAAAATATACATATAAATCATAGAATTACGTCAGTAATTTCATTTTTCATATATAAATTATCATTGTCATTTCTGACGACCTAAAGAAATATATTACTAAAATATACATATAAATCATAGAATTACGTCAGTAATTTAATTTTTCATATATAAATTATCATTGTCATTTCTGACGACCTAAAGAAATATATTACTAAAATATACATATAAATCATAGAATTACGTCAGTAATTTCATTTTTCATATATAAATTATCATTGTCATTTCTGACGACCTAAAGAAATATATTACTAAAATATACATATAAATCATAGAATTACGTCAGTAATTTCATTTTTCATATATAAATTATCATTGTCATTTCTGACGACCTAAAGAAATATATTACTAAAATATACATATAAATCATAGAATTATGTCAGTAATTTAATTTTTTATATATAAATTATCATTGTCATTTCTGACGACCTAAAGAAATATATTACTAAAATATTCATATAAAATCATTGAATTATGTCAGTAATTTAATTTTTCATATATAAATTATCATTGTCATTTCTGATGACCTAAAGAAATATATTACTAAAATATACATATAAATCATAGAATTACGTCAGTAATTTAATTTTTCATATATAAATTATTATTGTCATTTCTGATGACCTAAAGAAAGAAAAAAACACCCACCATTGACTTTTTATTATAGAGTAAAGAATTTCTTTTTGGATTCATTTCAGGTAGTGGGGTAAGCCTGGGGGGGGGGGGTGTTTGACTTGCTATTTGCTTTCTCACTTCTCCTCACCACTTGAAATGGTTTCGTCCGGGGGCTAGAAAAAGACATGTGTTTTACTCGCTAACTTTTGCTTGATGGGATGGAAATACACATTGGCCTTTATTATAGAGTGCATTTAAAGATTTTTCTTAAAAGATGGCGACTGATTGTAATTGCTTCTTTTCTTGTGTTCTTCTTTCCGCAGGAATCGAAGCGATCTTTCCTTCACAGCGTTATTAATGAGGGAGGAGACAAAGAAAAACTGGAAAGTTTCGTGAACTTCTGTGAAGACACCATCTTTGAGGTGAGTCTCTTTTCAATCGGTTTTTACTTTATTCTTCATCTTTTTTACTACTAGCCGAATACCCATCCTCCGTCGGGTACCAATAGAAGAAAACACTGAATAATTTACTCATGTTTATGTCTAATTAAATTCAACAGATTATACATATTAATTCAAATTACACGAAATTATGTTTTCAATACTAATTATCTTGTTCCTAACCTATAAAAGCGGTTTCATGTCCGATATAATGTAAAAAAAAATGTTTAATTTTATTATGAAATAATAATAATAATAATAATAATTATTATTATAATTATAATAATAACAACAACAACAACAACAATAATAATAATAATAATTATTATTATAATTATAATAATAACAACAACAACAACAACAATAATAATAATTATTATTATAATTATTATTATTATTATAATTATAATAATAACAACAACAATAATAATAATAATAATAATGATAATAATAATAATAATAACAATAATAATAATAATGATAATAATAATAATAATAATAACGATAATAATAATGATAATAATAATAATAATAATAATAATAATCATGATAATAATGATAATAATAATAATAATCATGATAATAATGATAATAATAATAATAATAATAATAATAATAATAATAATAATAATAATAATAACTAGCAGGACCGGTGTAAATTACAGCAAATTATGTTTTCAATATTAATGATCTTTTTCCTAACCTATACATGTTTGAATAAAATATGATAAGATTTGACTTGTATATTTATTTTAAAAAATGAACAATACATGAAACAATTTACAAAACTTATTTATATACAATATTTCTTGATTTGATCGATCGACTAATTCCGATTTCGACAACAACTAAACATTACTTTGTAAATGCTTTAGATTAAATTAAATTTGGCTCCAATTCATGAGTAGCATACAAAGATTTGGAAGGTCGTTGCTTTTGATGTAAGTGTTACAAAGGGAGAAGAATTGCTGTTTTCTGGGTCGGAATCTACTCATCTGACACTTTTTTGTTGGCTAGATTTTGACTTTGAATTAGTATTTTTTTTTTTAGCTCTTTACATCAAGTGGCTTCATGCCTTGTCTGGAGCGATTTCTATAAAAAAAAAAAGAAGAAAAAACAATCAAAAGTAATCCGCATTCAAATTTTATGAATGCAATGAATCACTTTACCTCATATGTCTCGGGACATGCGAGTACCTAAGTCTAAGTAACACAACACGCATTTTGGATGTCAATTTCTAAAAGCCGTCCAACACATGCCAACATGTAAAACAGACGTTAAACCAAATATGACGATTGGGGAAACATGTTGATTTACCGAAACCGAAATCAGTTCTTTGAGTAAATGTTTTCTTTTACTTTCTCAGATGCAACACGCAACAAGTATTACCGGGGAAGAACTGAAGTTATCTTCTGCTCTTGGAGGAATTGGAGCAGGAGGGTAAGTGGCACCTTTACTCTTCTGCTTTTATTTTGATAGGATTTGGTAGACGTACCGCTGACCCGTTGGGTCACAAGCATTCCCACTATTTATTGGCTTTGATTTAATTAAAAAATTCATAAACTGTGACATATCTTTTAAGACATTCTTCTTGCATGAATAAAAATTATATTATTATTATAAGTATCCTATACCTCTACAAGACCACTATTCACCCAGGAATATTCTAGGTGTGATTACAAATACCAATCGATATTCTAGGTCTGATTACAAATACCAATCGATATTCTCAGCATGATTTCAAATACCAATCAATATTCTAGGTTTGATTTCAAATACCAATCAATATTCTAGGTCTGATTTCAAATACCAATCAATATTCTCGGTATGACTACAAATACCAATCAATATTCTCGGTATGACTACAAATACCAATCAATATTCTCGGTATGATTACAAATACCAATCGATATTCTCAGCATGATTTCAAATACCAATCAATATTCTAGGTTTGATTTCAAATACCAATCAATATTCTAGGTCTGATTTCAAATACCAATCAATATTCTCGGTATGACTACAAATACCAATCAATATTCTCGGTATGACTACAAATACCAATCAATATTCTCGGTATGATTACAAATACCAATCGATATTCTCAGCATGATTTCAAATACCAATCAATATTCTAGGTTTGATTTCAAATACCAATCAATATTCTAGGTCTGATTTCAAATACCAATCAATATTCTAGGTCTGATTTCAAATACCAATCAATATTCTAGGTGTGATTACAAATACCAATCGATATTCTAGGTGTGATTACAAATACCAATCGATATTCTCAGCATGATTTCAAATACCAATCAATATTCTAGGTTTGATTTCAAATACCAATCAATATTCTCGGTATGATTACAAATACCAATCAATATTCTAGGTCTGATTTCAAATACCAATCAATATTCTAGGTGTGATTTCAAATACCAATCAATATTCTATGTGTAATTACAAATACCAATCAATATTCTATGTGTAATTACAAATACCAATCAATATTCTAGGTCTGATTACAAATACTAATTAATATTCTAGGTCTGATTTCAAATACCAATCAGTTATCTCTGTCTGATTTCAAATACCAATCAATATTCTAGGTGCAATTTCAAATACCAATCGATATTTTCGGTTTGATTTCAAATATCAATCAATATTCTAGGTCTGAGTACAAATACCAATAGATATTCTAGGTCAGATTACAAATACTAATCGATATTCTCAGTGTGATTTCCAATACCAATCAATATTTTATGTGCGTATGAAAATACTAGTCGGAATTCATTTGTGAATCTTTAGATTATAGATCGGCTTTTGTTTCTACTTTCTATTTGTAGCATTCTTGAGCCAGTGAAAGTGACATATCGTGCCATTCGGGATTCCATCGGATCCTTATTATCATTCTTCACATGGTCCAACATCAAGAACACATATCACACATTCCGCAGCATGACTTTTGGAGAATTGTCGATGGCCTTCCTCAAAGGAAATGTCAATTTTTTCTTGATGATACTAACATTAGTCTTTCATGTTTTCTGGTAAGTTCCCACTTTTCGTATTCAAATGTTCGGCTTTTCTCATTTTGTAATAATAAAAATTGCTATTTTATTTATTAGTGATGGGACGATTCTAATATTTTTCCCGATTTCGATAAAATTACCAATTCCGTTCTAAATTCCCGATTCCGATACAATTACCGATTCCGATTTCAATCCTTTTAAAATCTCTAAATATTTAGCTATAGAGTTGTTGTTGTTGTTTTTTTTAATTTTCAGATTAAGTCAAAAACGTCAAAATATATGTGCATATATTCTCGCAAATTATAAAAATACACTTGTGCGTGTTGGGGGTGCGGGGAGGGAGGGGGGGTCATCTATAGATTTTAGTTTAAGACCAATAAGTATTTATCATTTTATCATTGGTACCAGCAATGGAAAATTTTGTTTCAAATAAGAACAAACAAAAAAAATACAATTAAAAGAATCATTTTTGGTATCGGAAAATAGGCACAAATTTTTCCGATACTGATACTGATTCCGAAAAAAGTTCCAATTCCCGATTCCGAAAAAAGTTCCAAGTCCCGATTCCGATACCGATTCCAAAAAAGTTCCAATTCCCGATTCCGATACCGATTCTGAAAAAAGTTCCGATTCCGATATTGATTCCGAAAAAAGTTCCAAGTCCCGATTCCGATACCGATTCCAAAAAAGTTCCAATTCCCAATTCCGATACCGATTCTGAAAAAAGTTCCGATTCCGATATTGATTCCGAAAAAAGTTCCAATTCCCGATTCCGATTAATCGTCCCAACACTAGTATTGATGTAAGGTTATGCAAGCTGTCAGCCAATGACACTAATCTTCTGTCTCATGATCATCCGATTTGGGTATTTAAGATGCTGCAGTGTCCCAGACTCTGGGGTGGACAACACCGGGCAATATCGTACAACTGCTCTTCATGCATTCCGATCCAAAGGGTTGATATGAATCATCTTGCATGCAATCTAATCACTTCTTACGCAGGCAAGCCAGGTCTTCCTTGGTCTACAATGCACTCTAGTCCCTAGGGTACCCATGCGTGTTATAGCGTTGATGCAGGAAGTGGCACGCTGTACATCGCCAAACTACCTGAGATGCCGAGAGCGTACACCATCAAAATTCCCACCAATACCAAGCTTCTAACGAAGAATGGTTGAAGGGATTCTTTCCTCTAGTTTTCTGCGGCACATTCACCTGATTATGGTATGGTCATTACTCTGAAGCCGTTGCGAATAAGAAGCGTTTGGGGCCGATGTCTCACTGCCATGCAAGATGATGGAACGAAAACAGGCGGGAAAAACTTTGCTCCGAGTCTTGAAAATAATGTGTCCAGATGTAAGGATTGATAGCAGCTTCTTGAACCTTCTCGAAGTAACACGACCCTAACCCTAACCCTAACCTTGCCGAAGTAACACGACCCTAACCCTAACCCTAACTCTAACCTTCTCGAAGTAACACGACCCTAACCCTTACCTTCCCGAAGTAACACGACCCTAACCCTAACCCTAACTCTAACCTTCTCGAAGTAACACGACCCTAACCCTAACTTTCCCGAAGTAACACGACCCTCACCCTAACCCTAACCTTCTCGAAGTAACACAACAGCAAACAGCGATAGCACGTCTGTAACCACCACCAGCATTCAACATGTCGCCTAGGTAACAGAAGGTAGTTTCAACATCAAATAGGAAGCAACTGGGGTGCCACCGGTCAATCATCGATTAGGCAGGCAATTGTCTAATAACAAGTATACACCAAACTAGCTGTATCCACCCGGCGTTACCCGGGAGTCTGTTTACTTTTATTTTTGTTTCACTCATTGACACTTACTTGTCCTTGAATCAGTCTCCGCCAGAAGTGGCGTCCAGAGAGTACAGCTCATCTCTGATCGCTGCGCTCCATTGTCTCTGGTCCGTGGAAGTATTGGTGATAATTTGGAGTCAGCCCCTTGTACAACGTCTGAGACCTTAGACACGACGGCTAGACATAGTTTCTGTGTCTGCTTTGACAGGTTTTCAGCTGATCGCTCCTACGTTTTCACCATCTAGACATAGGTTCAGAGTTCACATCTCTGCGTATGAGTGCACATTCATGTCAATAGGCCAGAGCAAAGACGAAATCCAGTATAAACAGTGTCAGCTCAGTTTTCTGTCATCAGCAAGCTCGACTTTGGTTACATGCCGGTCTTTTTTCTCAATTTTTTTTCATTGGATTTTTGTGAAGGAAAATAAAGGGATATAAGTCATTAAAGAAAAATCGGTTTAGCAATAAAATCAATAGGACGTCCTACGAAATATTAAAATTTAAATCCCATAAATATTTTCGAGTATTTTTTTTCCTTTTAACGACGAAATAGACATAGTACGATTTTTTTTCAGCAACCTTTTTCCAATTTTTTTTTTTATAATCAGAATTTTCATGAACTTTAATTGAATTACTTTTCTTTTTGTCATTACATTAATTGAATAAATTGTTTCAAATTATAACATACTTCAGCACATTGGTTGACATTGAGGTGAGTGTTAAACAGAGCAGAGAGGGAGAAGGTGACAAAATACCAAGGCCTAATGTATGATATGAAGAGAAACTGGAACCTCAAAAACATCAACATTATCCCAGTTATAATAGGAGCTAAAGGCCTCATGAAGAAAAATTTCAAAAAGTATCTGGAAAGTATTCCCGGAAAATCAAGTACAAAAGAAATCCAAATAAGTTCACTTAAGGGAACGGCCAAAATCCTTAAAAGAGCACTCGGTTGGAGCCTCTAAATAGCAGGTGATAGTCTGGCATTTGGAAGAATGCCCCGTCCCTATGTTAACGAAAACAGAAATAAGAAAATTTAAAAAAAATAAAGGTGTTTCTCAATGGGATCTTTTAGAGCTGAACACTAGTAAAAAAAAAATCAAGTCTCAATAAAGAAAAGTGCCCCCCCCCCCTCTCTAAAAATTGAACATATAATTTTTTTTCCCAAAAATATATTTTCCATTCTAACAATCTATGATATAATTCCCTCTTTTTTCTTTTACGCTTTCAACAGGACATTAGCCAAGTTCTTAATTAACATGATGATGGGTGACAGAGGCCTGGAAGCTTCTCCTGAAGTACCAGCTGCTGCTAAGGCTAATGTGCCGCCTGCAATAATGGCTCCGCCCCTAGCACTAGGGGCACCCGAAGCATCTAATGGCGCATCTACTCCAAAAGTAACGCAAGAAAATGGTGGACCCGGACGAACTTTCCCAAGCAAAAAAGAAAATGGTCTTAAGGAGTAAGTAAAAGGATCAGTTCTAATCAAAAGTTTGTTCTTCTTATCAAGTGTATCTTTTGTAGATTCTTCTTCTTCTGTCTTCTTTTTCCTCTTCTTCTTCTTCTTCTTCTTTTTCCTCTTCTTCTTCTCTCTTCTTCTTTTTCTTCTTCTTCTGCTTCTCTTCTTCTCTTTTTCTTCTTCTTCTTCTTTCTTCTTCTTCTGCTTCTCTTTTTCTTCTTCTTCTGCTTCTCTTCTTCTCTCTTCTTCTTCTTTTTCTTCTTCTTCTTCTCTTTCCTCTTCTTTGTATTCTTCTTCTTCTTTCTTCTTCTTCTGCTTCTCTTCTTCTCTTTTTCTTCTTCTTCTTCTTTCTTCTTCTTCTGCTTCTCTTCTTCTCTTTTTCTTCTTCTTCTGCTTCTCTTCTTCTCTTCTTCTTCTTCTTCTTTTTCTTCTTCTTCTTCTCTTTCCTCTTCTTTGTCTTCTTCTTCTTTCTTCTTCTGCTTCTCTTCTTCTCTTTTTCTTCTTCTTCTTCTTCTTTCTTCTTCTTCTGCTTCTCTTCTTCTCTTTTTCTTCTTTTTCTTCTTCTTCTTCTTCTTCTCTCTTCTTCTTCTTCTTCTTCTTCTTTTTCTTCTTTTTTTCTTCTTCTTCTTCTTTTTCTTCTTCTTTGTCTTCTTCTCTTTCTTCTTCTCTCTTCTTTTTCCTCTTCTTTGTCTTTTCTTCTTCTTTGTCTTCTCTTCTTTTCCTTCTCTGTCTTCTCTCTTCCTCTTTGTATTTTCTGTCTTTTCTTCTTCTTCTTCTTCTTCTTCTTCTTCTTCTTCTTCTCTCTTCTTCGTTTTCCTCTTCTTTGTCTTCTTCTTCTATGTCTTTTTTTCTTCTCCTTCTCTTTTTCTATGTCTTTTCTTCTTTTTCCTCTTCTTTATCTTCTTCTTCTCTGTTTTCTCTCTTCTTCTTTTCTCCTTCTCTATTCTTCTTTTTCCTCTTCTTTGTCTTCTCTGTCTTTTCTCCTTCTCTTTCTTTTTCTTCTCCTTCTCTGTCTTCTCTCTTCTTCTTCTTCTTTTTCCTCTTCTTTGTCTTCTTCTTCTTCTTCTTCTTCTTTTTCTTCTTCTTCTTCTTCTTCTTTTTTCTAATATATAAATGTAAGTTGGTCGGATTTTCTAAATAGCAATGCATCCTATAAATCGATACTTGATTCTGACTAGCCGTGAAATATGAAGACTTCCAATCTATGTTATTCAGATAAAAAAAACTAAATGAATCGGGGGAGAAAGAGAGATGCCTCTTCCAACATCTTCCTTTTCTAACTAGTTTCTCACTAGTCTCTTCCTCTTGGACAGGATACAAAAAAGAGTCTCTAACCTAATAAGTCTCACACTGTCTACCAAACTCGTGCCCCTGTCCCATCGCCGCAATGCTGCATCCCTGTGATTTTTATTTTAAAGTACTTCCACGGAATGTGCTCCGACGAACTTGCTGCACTTGTATCCCATCAATGTAAATAACTATGACAAACCCGACTTGCAGCAAAATCCCACCCCTTCACTTTAGAGGTCCCCAGATTCTGGAAAACTTTCTACTTTAATAGCGTCTTTCCTCGGACCGGTTGTCTTTAGAATTCCTTCCTTTCCTCCTGTTTGCCAGATTGTAACACCGTGCAGAAATTTAAATGTAATGTTAACAAACATCTTGCTGCGCAACTCCCCACTTATGGAGCCCCCTATAAATCTGCCCCCTAATCACAGTATCCCCATTACGTCTCAGTGGCTGTATGCCTTGTTTGGCGTGAATATAGGTAATAATAAAAAGATTTCACCCCGTTAAAGAAATACACAGAATATTTACACTATTAGGACAAAGTTTGTGCGACGTGTGAAAATAATAATTTATTATCCAAGAATTTATTCAAATCCCAAAATTATTCTTCGAAATCGAGACCATCATTTCCACTAATTTCTGCAAATGAACTGCGGATATTCGGAATTTGTGCAAAGTACCAATTCTATTCATAAAGTGTTGCATTGAGGCTAGGTGAAAAATGAAGTCTCTGTTGGTTTGGTCACATTGAAAGAATGGATGAGAGTTAGGGTTGGGTTAATTGATGTAGAACAGTTGAGTTAGCAGGGTCAGTTGACAAGAGAGGGCCAAGGAAAACATGGGGAAAAAGTGATAAGAAAGGATAAATAAAGGCCTAGGCAGAGATAGATTATTTTGGAAGTCAATTTCTAAAAGCCGTCCAACACATGCCAGCGTGAAAAACGTATGGCATAATCACGTTGGCATACCGGTTCTCATTAGGTCACCAAAGTTAAGCGACGTTGGGCCTGGCCAGTATCAGATGGGTAGCAGGGTCAGTTGACAAGAGAGGGCAAAGGAGGGAGTGATAATAATGGACTTGAAAGAAACAGGTATAAATAAAGGCCTGTCCAGAGATAGGTTAGTTTCAAAGTCAATTTCTAAAAGTCGTCCAACACATGTTAGCATGTAAAATGGATGTTAAACCGATGATGACGATAACGATGATCATTATCATCATCATCGTCATCATCATCATTAAGGAAGATTTTTTGTCTTTTTGTTCATCTGTCGATGTCTTTTCTGAAATAATCGCATGAGTGTTTTTGCATTATTTGTTGTTGTGTTATTTGTTGTTGTGTTATTTGTTGTTGTGTTATTTGTTGTTGTGTTATTCCTGAATTAATTCTTTTTCATCCTTTCTCCCAGATCTGTTGGAGTATCTGATGGTGTATCTACAACGGAAACCGAAACAACCGCAGCTAACGGCAGTGTCCCATGGAAAGAATCCGCAGCAACCTCTGATATACCAACTGAATCCCTTCTGGTAACACAAACTAGCAAACTTTTCATTTGTTATTGTTACACCATGTTCTTGGCAATAAACTAACGTACTTTGCTATAATTTTTTTTTAAAAACATACTTAATCTGGTTCGGCGGTTTGCTAATAGGGAGACATTCTTAAATAAACACCTAAAAAGAAAAATCAGCTGAGAAGAATAATTCTTATTCTTTTACTAGAAAATTTCTAGCAATCTTTTACAGAAAAACGTTTTTTTTATCATTCATAGGATTAAGAATCGTTTTTTTTTCTGGAAATTTCTAGCAATCTTGTACAAAAAAAACTTTTTTTTTATTCACAGGATTTAGAATCTTTTTTCGAGCAATTTCTAGCAATCTTTTACAGAAAAACGTTTTTTTTATCATTCACAGGATTAAGAATCTTTTTTTTCTGAAAATTTCTAGCAATCTTTTAAAGAAAAACGTTTTTTTTTTATTATTCACAGGATTAAGAATCGTTTTTTTCTGAACATTTCTAGTAATTTTTTAAAGAAAAACGTTCTTTTTTATTCACAGGATTTAGAATCGTTTTTTCGAGAAATTTCTAGCAATCTTTTATAGAAAAACGTTTTTTTTTTTATCATTCATAGGATTTAGAATCGTTTTTTTTTTGCTGGAAATTTCTAGCAATCTTTTACAGAAAATGTTTTTTTTAATTATTATTTATAGGAGGAAGCAGCTCTTTTGGGTGAACCTGAAGAAGTTCCCAAAATGGAAGTTGAAACACCACCTGTTGCTACTGAAGTGTAAGTAAAGTCTTAAGCTATATCACCCTTTTACCCCTTTTACCCCTACCTCACCCCCATCAAAAGCGGCAAATGAAGCTACAAAACGGACCCAACCATTTGCGAATGTGGAGAAGTGAACCATACGATGCAGCACTGTCCTCTACTACCCAGCTTACAACATCTCGCATTTACAAAGTGATGAAACAAGTTCATCCTGACACTGGAATTTCTAGCAAAGCCATGTCTATCATGAACAGTTTTGTGAACGATCTTTTTGAGAGAATCGCTAATGAAGCCGGCCGTCTGTCCCATTACAGCAAGAAAAGGACCCTTAGTAGCCGTGAAGTCCAGACCACTGTTCGTCTCCTTCTCCCCAGTGAGTTGGCTAAACATGCTGTCTTCGAGGGAACCAAAGCTGTCACCAAATACACCAGTGCCAAGTAAAAAGTGTTTTCTTCCAAAAAAGACAAAAATAAAGGACTGCGTAAAGAAGTGCGAAACTGTCGTATAATCACGGGCTTCGAAGACACGGAAAAATTCTTTAGTTCCTCATCCAGAAAATTCAAGCAGCTAATAAAATCTATATTTTGCATTAATTTACTTGTGAAAAGGGCTGGATGTAATGCAAGGTCTGGCTTATTGTGGCCATAACAAAATGCCACATGGGCATTCTTGAGCTGTAATGTTATCTGCAAAATATTTCCTTACAAACAATTGATGTACCCGGATCAATTGGCAGGAGAAAGTCAAAAAAAATATGGAAGGATGTCGTAAGGACACTATATCACCTGAGAACAAGAATAAGGTGATCAAAAGCTGCCATGACCAGATGTGGCTACCAAAAAATACAATTTATTTATTATTATCATTAGGGTCACCCTAATAAAAACCATTCTGAGTTGGGTTTTCTTCATGGACCACTAAAATATCATTGTGGACCCCCAATTTGTTATGTTTTGCCTGTGGACCCTCAGAAATATTCAATGGACCCCCGGTTGAGAATCTGTGCTCTGAACAGTGGCCAAAAAATACCATTTATCTATTATTATCATTAGGGTCACCCTAATAAAAACCATTCTGAGTTGGTTTTCTTCATGGACCACTAAAATATCATTGTGAACCCCCAATTTGTTATGTTTTGCCTGTGGACCATCAGAAATATTTAATGGACCCCCGGTTGAGAATCCGTGCTCTAAACAGTGGAGCTTGATAGGTACCCATCGGGCTGTTCGATTCTGTGATAAATTGCGGTGATAAACGTGACATCATTTTATTCTTGTCTTCCAGGACCGAGAAAGCAGAAGAACCTGCGACGAGTCCTGCAAAAGGTGAGGCAGTTGAGGAAGAAGAGGGTGCTCTTGGTGATGAAGAAATACCTTATGAAACGAAAGCTTTTGACTACGGCAAATATATTCTCGTAAGTTGTCAATACCTTGTATATAAAATACAGCCAATTTTACAAAAAAAAGTTCACAGTATAGTAAAGTTTCTTTATAAAATAAGATGTGGCACAAGGCCGAAATTAGGTGCGCTGGGAGGGGTCAGTTGTCGTCCTCTTGGTCTATTTTCTAAACTAGTTTCAGTCACCAAAATACCACATTCACTCTATGCGTAACACCTACTTAACATTATCCCTAATAGTTTGACGTTTTTTATTTACAAAAAATATGTGTACAAATTCATCGGTTGGAGGGGGGGGGTAGTGGTGCTAAAAAAACAACTGACGTAATTCTATGATTTGATATGAATATTTTAGTAATATATTTCTTTAGGTCATCAGAAATGACAATGATAATTTATATATTAAAAATGAAATAACAGAGACTGCTGAAAAATAAAATGCTAAGTGTGGTAGTTAGTAGGGCCCCTCCCAAATCTATCTAGGTATGAGCTGCTCATTGTTTTTTCGGGTTGTTTCAAAAGCTGAAAACAAGCGAGACAGTTTCTAAGTGGGGGGGGGGGGAAATTAATGATTAATAGCTTTTTTGTTAGTCATATAAGACAAATATTCGTCTGTGTTGTTAAGAAAAATAGTATTTCTGATCGATTTTAATATGTAATCTTCAGGGATATTTCATTTTTTTTTTTTATTTTATCATAAATAGAGGAAGGGGAGCTTTAACCCTCACACTCAGAAGTTCTAACACTGTCACCCATAACCTCCAGATAATTTTTTCGACATTAACCAGCTGCTAACGCACATTCGACTCTGAAGAAAGAGAGAGGAGGGGGAGAAATAGAAATAGAAATTGAAACTAATTGAAATCAATTATGTAAAACGCGCTTACCTCCCCCTTGCTTTTGTCTCTGGGTTACTTTAAGATGGCAGCCTTCAAAGATGTCGTTCGACTATTCGCAAAATTATACTTGTAATTGAATTTCTACTCGATCATTTTTCCTACTTTTTTGTGACGATACTTATTTAAATCTGCTGCGTAAGTATATAATAATTTTTTTTTTTTAATGGTATTGATATTTTTTTATAATTTAATCCGCACACTAATCTGTACAAGCACCTAACTTTTTACATTTTAGGAATTAATCCTGTACACACAAATATATAAACATATACATATGCCTAACTTTATATAAATCAGGAGGCCGGAATGCACTGCTAGTATCTTATAAGTATACTTTTGTAAATTGCTAATCCTAATCTTTCTTTTCGTATTAAACGCCTTAAAAAGACGTAGCCGGATGTGACGTCATAGTATCGGATGTTACGTCACACCACCAGAATCTAAACAGACGTCGGCCATCTTTAAAAACAAATTTAAAAGCCATCTTTAACAACAAATTAGTGTTGCAAAAGCAAGCAAAAATAGGTTGCAGCTAAAAATAAAACTATTTTACGTGGATTCCTTCAGATTAATATTTAAAAGAAAAGAGGGTTTGCATAATTTGGATTATTCGGACTACTGTTCTCATCTTGAGTGTTATCATCACAACGTCTCGGCCGCTGTAACCTCCGGCTTTCTTCAGGTGTATCTATTCGAACTCGCAAAATATTTCTGTCAGACTCGGGAATCTGGGCGGAATTTCTTTTCTCAAACAAGTCACCCGTCCCTCTCTCACGCATTTCTCATGCATTTTTTACGCATTTCGTATGCATTTCTTATGCATTTCTCATGCATTTCTTATGCATTTCTTATGCATTTCTTACATATTTCTCACGCATTTCGTACACATTTCTTATGCATTTCTTACACATTTCTCACACATTTCTTATGCATTTCGTACGAATTTCTCATGCGTTTCTTATGCATTTCATACGCATTTCTCACACATTTCTCATGCATTTCTTAAGCTTTTCTTACGTATTTCTTATGCATTTCTCATGCATTTCTTATGCATTTCTTACACATTTCTCATGCATTTCTTATGCATTTCGTACACATTTCTCATGCGTTTCTTATGCATTTCTTATGCATTTCGTACGCATTTCTCACACATTTCTCATGCGTTTCTTATGCATTTCTTATGCATTTCATACGCATTTCTCACACATTTCTCATGCATTTCTTAAGCTTCTCTTGCGCATTTCTTACGCATTTCTTTCACCGTGTGTTGATTCAACCACTCTCTAATAGTTTTTAATCTTTTTTTGTATCTGCGAGCATTTAGAGAAAGAGTGACTCTATTTTCTCAGCGTCACCATCTAATTTACAGATGTGTGTCTGTACATACCAGAAACAAGTATGTAAATTTGATGGCAAAATAATAAGTATCTTTATTTCTATATAAGACTAAAAAATGGTAATAATACTTCTATATAATAATACTACTACTACTACTAATACTACTACTACTACTACTAATAATAATAATAATCAAGAAATAGAAAGACTAATTATTTTTGGAATATTGGAATGAACAAAATCTAATTACTTATGAGTACGCTTTATGACAGGTGCGTATTAACATTCGATTTGAAGATGACCATGTTGCAGAGTAGAGTCCCGTCGTAACATGTTCCACGAACGGGAATTTCTTGGAAAGAAACTCTGTTCATGGAAGTTCCGCCCGATACTAGTCACACGGCAGAGGAAATGAAAAGTTTTTTTCAGTTGTGGTAATAAGACGAGTTCTTGCTGAGAATGTCTTACACGGAGGAACCAGAGATTAGGGGCTCAGTCGAGCACCTTCCACATGAACGATTATAGAGTAGAGAGAGACTAGCAACGTCTCTTCTGTGAAAAAGTGTCTGTAAAGAATAGAGATCATTCCTCACTAGATTGCGAAGTCGATTTTGTACTCTGTCAAG
Organism: Sepiola atlantica; assembly: GCA_963556195.1. Taxonomy (NCBI): domain Eukaryota; kingdom Metazoa; phylum Mollusca; class Cephalopoda; order Sepiida; family Sepiolidae; genus Sepiola; species Sepiola atlantica. The sequence continues at coordinate 63,980,111 of OY744546.1, read as the reverse complement.
GCAAGAAAGAGTGAGTGGCACCTCCCCAGATGTGGCAGCAATACCTCCCCATCTTAGGATGTATCTGATTTTTTATATATATATATATATATATATATAATATATATATATATATATAGAGAGAGAGAGAGAGAGAGAGGAGTATTAGAAGGCTATCACAATACATATTACACACAATGCTTCAAGCAAACTACCTCTCTTTATTATATATATATATATATATATATATATATATATATATACATACATATATAATAATAATAATAATAAAGAGAGGTAGTTTGCTTGAAGCATTGTGTGTAATATGTATTGTGATAGCCTTCTAATACTCCTCTCTCTCTCTCTCTATATATATATATATATATATATATATATATTTATTTATTTTGGTACAGAAAAATGAGTACAACATTCGTACCGTCGGTTTCAAGCACAGAAGGACTTAGCAATCCGGCTCTCTTCAACTTCTGTTGTCATCTGTTTCGGAAATGTGAAGTCATGTGTCACTCTCGTTTGGACGCGTTATTTTCTTAGAGTGTTTGTATGTTTGTTTAAATTTAGTGTAAGGAAGGTTTAATAAGGCTTGAAAAAAAAAAATATATATATATAGTATGTAGATACTACGCTTTCTTCGCTACAATACTAAGGAACTGGCATGTGACTCTACGGAATAGAGGCCGCACCATCAAGAGTTAGGCATGTATGCATACTGACATGTGCATTTTTCTTTTATTAAACCAGTTTCATATTTTACAAAAAATTATTTATTTGTTTTTATTTCTTTTCAGAGTTATTTTGCCCGGAATTTTTACAATTTCAAATATGTGGCCTTGGCGCTTGCTTTCTTCATCAACTTTATTTTGCTTTTCTACAAGGTAAGTGGCCTTGTGCCATTTCAACAAAATACATCATCTACAGCTGCATCCGTTTAGCCACCAATCAAAAAAGTTGAATTTCAGATTTAAAAAAAGTTAAACTTCAAATTAACTGGCATAGATATTCTTAGGGTGCTAAAAATGCTACTTCAAACTTAAGCGTGACAGACCAACGAAAATGATATTTCAAACTTAAGCGTGACAGACCAACGAAAATCATATTTCAAACTTAAGTGTGACAGACCAACGAAAATGATATTTCAAACTTAAGCATGACAGACCAACGAAAATGCTATTTCAAACTTAAGCATGACAGACCAACGAAAATGATATTTCAAACTTAAGCGTGACAGACCAACGAAAATGATATTTCAAACTTAAGCATGACAGACCAACGAAAATGATATTTCAAACTTAAGCATGACAGACCAACGAAAATGATATTTCAAACTTAAGCGTGACAGACCAACGAAAATGATATTTCAAACTTAAGCATGACAGACCAACGAAAATGATATTTCAAACTTAAGCATGACAGACCAACGAAAATCATATTTCAAACTTAAGCGTGACAGACCAACGAAAATGATATTTCAAACTTAAGCATGACAGACCAACGAAAATGATATTTCAAACTTAAGCGTGACAGACCAACGAAAATGATATTTCAAACTTAAGCATGACAGACCAACGAAAATGATATTTCAAACTTAAGCGTGACAGACCAACGAAAATGATATTTCAAACTTAAGCATGACAGACCAACGAAAATGATATTTCAAACTTAAGCGTGACAGACCAACGAAAATGATATTTCAAACTTAAGCGTGACAGACCAACGAAAATGATATTTCAAACTTAAGCATGACAGACCAACGAAAATGATATTTCAAACTTAAGCGTGACAGACCAACGAAAATGATATTTCAAACTTAAGCATGACAGACCAACGAAAATGATATTTCAAACTTAAGCATGACAGACCAACGAAAATGATATTTCAAACTTAAGCATGACAGACCAACGAAAATGATATTTCAAACTTAAGCATGACAGACCAACGAAAATGATATTTCAAACTTAAGCGTGACAGACCAACGAAAATGATATTTCAAACTTAAGCATGACAGACCAACGAAAATGATATTTCAAACTTAAGCGTGACAGACCAACGAAAATGATATTTCAAACTTAAGCATGACAGACCAACGAAAATGATATTTCAAACTTAAGCATGACAGACCAACGAAAATGATATTTCAAACTTAAGCGTGACAGACCAACGAAAATGATATTTCAAACTTAAGCATGACAGACCAACGAAAATGATATTTCAAACTTAAGCGTGACAGACCAACGAAAATGATATTTCAAACTTAAAGCATGACAGACCAACGAAAATGATATTTCAAACTTAAGCATGACAGACCAACGAAAATGATATTTCAAACTTAAGCGTGACAGACCAACGAAAATGATATTTCAAACTTAAGCATGACAGACCAACGAAAATGATATTTCAAACTTAAGCGTGACAGACCAACGAAAATGATATTTCAAACTTAAGCATGACAGACCAACGAAAATGATATTTCAAACTTAAGCATGACAGACCAACGAAAATGATATTTCAAACTTAAGCATGACAGACCAACGAAAATGCTATTTCAAACGTAAGCATGACAGACCAACGAAAATCATATTTCAAACTTAAGCGTGACAGACCAACGAAAATTCTATTTCAAACTTAAGCATGACAGACCAACGAAAATGATATTTCAAACTTAAGCGTGACAGACCAACGAAAATCATATTTCAAACTTAAGCATGACAGACCAACGAAAATCATATTTCAAACTTAAGCACGACAGACCAACGAAAATCATATTTCAAACTTAAGCACGACAGACCAAAGAAAATGCCATTTTAAACTTAAGTGCAGCAGACCGACCGATGGCCCAACCCTTTTTACAGAGATACCTTTTTATATTTTTTATGTAGGCCGTTCGAGTTATTATAAAATATCTCCGGATAACATTACAAAAGTGGCGACAAGGAGAAGATTCAAACTCATGTGAGGAAACCCCCTAACGGATGTAATTTATGATATTTTTGATAGTCCAACTCCACCAACTACTGAAATGGTAGTCTCAAAACGGACCAGTGAAGGAAAAAGAAAATGTGTCGAATTTCTAAAACCAGATTCCAAAATGGAAAAAAATTAATTTTCAGAGAAAAATGAATCTTAAGGGGAGGAGAGAGAAAATACTGACACCCATTTTCTGTATACAATCAACTATCCCGAGTACCATATGCAAGCCTTGAGGTTATGACAGCCGGGTCTGGCCGTGCCCCATATACATTACAAGCCAGTTACCCAACTTGTAACTACCTTTTGCATTGTTTCAGAATCTTTTAGATGAAGATTGATAATTTGTATTATTTGGATTATTCGGATTACTGTTCTCATCTTGGATGTTATTCTCACAACGTTTCGGCCGATGTAACCTCCGATCTGCTTCAGGTGCACCTTGTTATAACACGGGAAGAAGGTCAGAGGTTACATCGGCCGAAACGCTGTGAGAATAACATCAAAGATGAGAACAGTGGTGCGAATAATCTAAATAATACCAACCTATGGGACCTTTATGAATTTAATATTCCCTAGAAACTTCCTCCTTTGGAAGAAGGTGGCTCAACTCGCCAGGTGTTTTTTTTCTGTAGGTGAATAAAATAACTAAAAAAATATTTTACAATAGTTATTCTGTTTCGGCATTATCCTATCCATCCTATTCATGGAGAGCTTCGTTACATACTTGAGAACATTTGTTCTCGTTTCTTTTTCTTTTGTGTTTTTGGTACTACTCTAGATGAAGCGCCTAATTTCCATGACTGCTCGGCGGCAACGATCGGGCAGGTTGCGGAAGCGCCCGAGAGCTGGCGAGACGAAAACGAGGCTGAAACAAAACTGAAAGTCGTAAAATGGAAGAGTGGCAGACGACAATATAAGATGAAGAATACAAAAGAAAAAATACATATATTTGAAAAAAATGAAAAAAAAAAAAAGAAATGAAGAAACCATAGCTGAAGAACTATAAATAAACTTCTTTTTTTCAATTTTTCGTGGGCCAAATGAACCATCTTAATTTTTTTTTTGTCTTTTTTTACATAAATCAAAGAAGTAAATGCTATTTCTTTTACGATATTTAGGCAACTTTTTTTTGTTATTGTTCTTAGGATATTTAGGCAAGTTTTGTCTGTATATGTTTTTTGGTGGAGGGGGGGGGATTCCATATATTTTCTCGTCGAGGGTCAGGGTTTACGGATACGTTTGCGGCTGGTTCGAAAGGTCTTCCTACCGCTTGTTTTGTTGTACTGAGCGCTGATGATTGGCAGCAACCTGATTGGTTAGCTCTGCTTCAGCCTCGTTTTCGTCTCGGCAGCTCTCGGGCACTTCCGCGACCTGCCCGAGCAGTCATGGAAATTAGGCGCTTCATCTGGAGTAGTACCGTGTTTTTTCTACAGGTGAATAAAGTAACTCAAAAAATCTTTTACGATATTTATTCTGTTTCGGCATCATCCTATCTATCCTATCCGTGCGATTATTCTGGCGAGCTTTGCCACATGCTTGAGAACATTGGTTTCTGTTTCGTTTTTTTTGTGATTTTTTTTTTTCTGCAGGTGACTGAAGTAATTCAAAAAGTCTCTTACAATATTTATTCTGTTTCGGCATTATCCTCTCCATTCTATCCGTGCGAATACTCTGGAGAGCTTTGCCACATGCTTGAGAACATTTGTTTTCATTTTTTTTTTTTCTTTCTTTTTTTTTTTTTTTTTCGTTATAGGTGAATAAAGTTACGCAAACCATCGTGGAAGATGATTCTGGAAATGGAACCGAAGACGATGACGACAATGAAGTTGTTCTAATGGAAGAAGACGTGGACTATCTCGTCCCCATTCTAGAAGTGTTAGCACTATTGCATTCACTAGCCTCGTTCTCGATGCTAGTCGCCTACTACTGCCTCAAAGTGCCTTTGGTCATCTTTAAAAGAGAGAAAGAGATTGCTCGTAAACTGGAATTTGAAGGTCTTTATATCGCCGAACAGCCCGATGACGATGACATTAAAGCCCACTGGGATAAACTTGTACTGAGTACAGGCTCGTTTCCCCAAAGCTACTGGGATAAATTTGTCAAGAAGAAGGTATGTATGCTGTTTTTTTTGTTTTTTGGGGGTTTTTTTTTCGGTTTTTTTTCGTTTCTGTTAGGACACCTAATCTCCCTTGAATCATTTCGGGAGTTAAGAGTTATCGCCCTTGGAAAAAGGTTAGTATTCCCGGAGAGAAAGTAAACACAGATCACGGCTTCAGACTGTTAATATGTCAATCGCATCCAGCGGCCAATTAACTCATTAATTCATTCTGTGTTCAGTTTTAATAAATCTGTTAAACGTTTCTCTTGATAGTTCATCCATTTATTTACAAGTTATTATTTATAATTAACCTAAAAAAAAAACGAGGTTATAAAAGTTTCAGAATTTTTTAGATGAGAGCCTTGTGTCTAACTCTCTCATCGGAGGGCGGCAAATGAATAGATCCATAGAACCATCTTCTACCCGCGAGTTCACATTCGGATTCTTGAAGGGCTTACATTGTGGCTCGCCTGTTTGGAATCCGGCATTGACGAAAATTGATATCTCGAATTCGCTAGCCAGCCGCTTCCTACCACTCTCAATTCGGGCTAGTTGATATAACATGTGGGTAGATTAGGAGAAGTTGAAACAGAAACAATCCTCTGAAGGTCTGAAAGTGATG
>OY744546.1:63921924-63969424 GCA_963556195.1 Sepiola atlantica | reverse complement strand
CACAATTATTATCAAAATTATGTCAACAAATACCGTCATAATAATATTTTGAAATACAGTATATATAGGAGAGATCAACAACCCAAACACAGTCATTTATAGGCCTCATTTGCATAACGATTTTTTAAATAATAAATTAATGTTTGTTTTTTTGTAATTTTATTGTCCTATTATCCTATATATATAATAAACAATAACAAATATATATATATATATATATATATATATATATATATATATATATATATATATTTGTTATTGTTTATTATCTATGTACGTATACGTTTCGTCCTTTTTAATAATCGGGACTCATCAGCATAGAGATATGACTATTCACTACGGGTCATGCGATTCGAAACTCCGGATTACGAGTAATTTACAACCGACGCCTTAACCACACGGCCAATTTAAAATAGCGAATAAACTGTGATAATTTTAACACTTTATCGGCGGCTTAACGTCTGAGAGCGTTCGACTTTTTTAATGAAAGGAACGATGCATTTAAAGCTAGTGACGTCATGCTGTGTTAATACTACACTTACAGTGCTCTACTTTTACGAGGAGCTGTTATATTAACAATAATTAATTAAAATGATTTAATAAAAAAGGTTAAATTACCAAAACATTTCTTAAAATTGACTATTCGCCAAACCTTTTTAATCAGTGTCTTATATCATCTTGTGGATGGCCTACCTGAGTGTGTCTCATTCTCCATTGTGGTGTGGCCATGTTTGAAGTGGTTCTAGCAGTACTTGATCTGCGTTATAATTCTGCTGAATCCTCTCGATGGTTTGAACTTAAGTATCAACAAGCTTTCGCTAAAACTTGACGCTAATATCTTTGTCCTGATGCGTTCGCCCGTTTTGCATAATGAGTCATCACTTATCAAGGCCAAAAGCCACTCGAGGATAAGAGTTAAAGAGATGGATGTATTGTCAGTTGAATGATGAAGAATATTATGAGAACGGTTTATGACGAGTATTTGTTGACATCGGATTTGAAGACGACCATGTGGTAGTCTGCAGGAAGGCAATACGTGATAATGTGTTTCACACATGTAAGATTCTATAACTAATGTTTTTAAGGTAATGTTGTTTTAAAAGAGGTAGGATGGAACGTGCGACCCCTCGTTTAAACAATCGAGCTATGGAGTCGAGTGTAAAAATTTAGTTAGAAAATAGATGAATTTAGTGTCTGTCGCCTCATCTGTTTGGGGAGCGCCTACAGGACTATACAGGTACTCTTCTTGCCAATCCAGAGTGCCCGTTTTTGGGGAGCTGGATTTTCTCCACTTTAAAACTGACCTTGTGCCTAACTTATCCCTTGTGTGAAGGCAAGTAAATAGGGATTAGTTTTTTTGTCCGGCCTTTTTGGCTAAGATCAAAATGTGGTATCTGTTTCGTCTCAGGAAGCTATCCTCCTAGGAATTACCTCCTCCTTTCGAAGGTGGAATGGATTTTGATTTTTCCCCACATTAAAATCTGCTGTTGTGTCGAACTTTGCACTCCTGGAGCAGCAAATAAATCAGGACAATGCTAGGCATTACCTCCTCTTTTCCGACGGGGGGGGGGGGGGAATTAATTCTTTCTTTTTTTTTCTTTTTTACCCCTGTATTATCGCTTATCAACGTCAAAAGCGACTTAAGGATAAGGATTAATGAAGTGAATGGACTGTCAGTTGAATGATGAAGAATATTATGAGAGGATTTACAATGATGAATCGAATGAACAAAGTTTGATTACTGATGAGGACGGATTATGACAAGTATTTGTTGACATTGGATTTGAAGACGACCATGTTGCAGTCTGCAGTGAAGCAGTCCTGTATGATTTACTTTTTCAACAGTCAACAGACAAAAGGCAATATCAAAAAAGAATAACAAAGTCGATCCATACAAAAATAATTATTTTTTATTGACAACTTGTTAAGACATCCAGAAATAAAGAGTTGGTAATGAACAAGAGTTCAGAATGTCCCAAGAACGTTTTAGGTGAAGAAAGAGTTGTTTTGTCTGTAAAGAGAATTTGAGTAGACATGTTCATTTCGGCTGGCGTCATGTGAGTTTGTGTTAATGAGATAGGCATGTAGATGTGTGTGTGTATAAGCTTTCGTCTGTTTAGTCAGTGTGTGAGCGTGTGCGTTTGCGAACTTGTGTGTACATGCATTTGGTGAGTGGCATGTATGTGGTGTCATTGAGCGTACAGTTTTTCGAGAATGTCTCTCGTCATGTGTGTGCTGTTTGCTCTTCGGCCAAGGGCCGAGGCTATTTTGAAGGACTTTTTCACATGCGTCAGCTCTGAAAGAAAAATACCTGAAAAGACGAAAGAAAACTGTGCTTGGGTTTTTATAGTACGCACAAAGTTTTGGTAGTGAATATTCTTGCGTCTGTGATTGGTTGAGAGAAACTGCTGATTTGAGCGTTTGTCCAATCGAGAGTCGATACTTTTTTAATGGAAAAGACCCAGGATATAGGTAGGAGGAAAACAATCAGCAGGAAGAGAGTTCCACTAGCCTGCACTTCTTGGAGAGAAGCTACTGGAATTGGAAGCTGTATCAAAACAGCGAATTGATGGAGACCACGAGATCAACGAGTTAAACGAGCTGGAACAAAGAAAGCAGGGAATAGATCAGAAAATTCAGAAGAACACATGCCATAATACTATTTATAGAAAAGACTGAGACTAGCAACATCACCTCTGTGAGAGAGAGGGTGAAGAGAAGAAGAAAGAGTGGAGCCAATCCAATTACAGATACGTTTATGCACGTTATCAAGAACCCTCAAATGGGACAGAGATTCATCAGACCAAATATGACAACAGTACTCCATACATGGTTTGATTGTGGATTTTAGAGAACGAGAATAGCCTTCAAGTGTGAGAAACGTGTTTGGAGTGATGAGAGAACCGACTTTACAAGAAGCAGAAAGAGGAACATTAAAAACAAACATTCGCCGCCGCTGCTGCTCTCCATCGTATGATATAGCACGAAATAACCCATATTTTTGTCCTTTGATTCTTATTGTATCCTTTTGTTTTACATTGTATATAAGTAAATAAATAAGTAAATAAATAAGTAAATAAATAAGTAAATATATAAGTAAATAAATAAATAAATAAATATATAAGTAAATAAATAAGTAAATAAATATATAAGTAAATAAATAAATAAGTAAATATATAAGTAAATAAATAAATAAGTAAATATATAAGTAAATAAATAAATAAATAAATAAGTAAATAAATAAGTAAATAAATAAATAAATAAATAAGTAAATAAATAAATAAATAAATAAATAAATAAATAAGTAAATATATAAGTAAATAAATAAATAAATAAATAAGTAAATATATAAGTAAATAAATAAGTAAATAAATAAGTAAATAAATAAGTAAATATATAAGTAAATAAATAAGTAAATATATAAGTAAATAAATAAATAAGTAAATATATAAGTAAATAAATAAATAAATAAATATATAAGTAAATAAATAAATAAGTAAATATATAAGTAAATAAATAAATAAATAAATAAGTAAATAAATAAGTAAATAAATAAATAAATAAATAAGTAAATAAATAAATAAATAAATAAATAAATAAGTAAATAAATAAGTAAATAAATAAGTAAATATATAAGTAAATAAATAAATAAGTAAATATATAAGTAAATAAATAAATAAATATATAAGTAAATAAATAAATAAATAAATATATAAGTAAATAAATAAATAAGTAAATATATAAGTAAATAAATAAATAAATATATAAGTAAATAAATAAATAAATATATAAGTAAATAAATATATAAGTAAATAAATAAATATATAAGTAAATAAATAAATAAATATATAAGTAAATAAATAAATAAATATATAAGTAAATAAATAAATAAATATATAAGTAAATAAATAAATAAGTAAATATATAAGTAAATAAATAAATAAATAAATATATAAGTAAATAAATAAATAAGTAAATATATAAGTAAATAAATAAATAAATATATAAGTAAATAAATAAATAAATATATAAGTAAATAAATAAGTAAATAAATAAATAAATATATAAGTAAATAAATAAATAAATAAATAAATAAATATATAAGTAAATAAATAAATAAATATATAAGTAAATAAATAAATAAATAAATAAGTAAATAAATAAATAAATATATAAGTAAATAAATAAATAAGTAAATATATAAGTAAATAAATAAATAAATAAATATATAAGTAAATAAATAAATAAGTAAATATATAAGTAAATAAATAAATAAATATATAAGTAAATAAATATATAAGTAAATAAATATATAAGTAAATAAATAAATAAATATATAAGTAAATAAATAAATAAATATATAAGTAAATAAATAAATAAATATATAAGTAAATAAATAAGTAAATATATAAGTAAATAAATAAATAAATATATAAGTAAATAAATATATAAGTAAATAAATAAATAAATATATAAGTAAATAAATAAATAAATATATAAGTAAATAAATATATAAGTAAATAAATAAATAAATATATAAGTAAATAAATAAATATATAAGTAAATAAATATATAAGTAAATAAATAAATAAATATATAAGTAAATAAATAAATATATAAGTAAATAAATATATAAGTAAATAAATAAATAAATATATAAGTAAATAAATATATAAGTAAATAAATAAATAAATATATAAGTAAATAAATAAATAAATATATAAGTAAATAAATAAATAAATATATAAGTAAATAAATATATAAGTAAATAAATAAATAAATATATAAGTAAATAAATAAGTAAATAAATAAGTAAATAAAGTAACATCGAAAAACGAATTGATTTTGTTTTTTTACTGAACGGATCGAGATAGAAAAAAATAAAATGGTTGAATTCTCCTTCCATAATTTCTGTTTCTCTTTTCTTTTCTAGTATCTCGAATATGGACTGGCAGTACCAATTATGGAAATGGGGTGTCATTTTCACCGACAATGTAAGTAACTGCATTATTAGTGACACAAGACTAATGCCTTGCCGCTCTACTATCACAATATGGGATCGCATTCATTCTTACACTAGAAAATAATGTGACCCCTAACATCCGGGCATGAAAGGGGTCTATCCGATCATCAGTTTGTGACCCCCCCCCCCTCCCGGTTTCCATCATGCCGTATATTATGCTCTTACCCTTGTAATCGAGCACTCTGTTGTTTTGTTTTTTTTTCGCACATCTTGGAATCACTATATATACTAGAAAAGCCGTGATCTGTTGGGTCAACCATTGAGCTTAGGTTAGATTGTGTGAATCAGAAAAAGTGAGTTTGCACGCACATTCTCACTCTCCATTACTTAATATTTTTTTCAAATTTTGAATTTTGTCTTTTCCACTGCCAACTTATCTATCTATGTAATTCCTCTGATGATAAGATTTTAATCTTTGAAAAGCCTTGGCTTAAGGAAAGAATAATAAACATGTTTTTTCCCGAGTAAACCTTGTATTGAACAATCGAAGTTGAAATAAATTTGTCATTCGTACATGTTTATCCCTCTTCTTTCATCTATCTTTATAATTGCTCTATCTCGTATATTGAGCTTAAACCATTTCACTATATGTTCTATCCACTAAAAGTATACTTTTAGTTTCATATTTTATTTTATATATATACTAGCAGGGGTACCCGGCGTTGCCCGGGGCTCTCCCTCCTCCTCCTCTCCTCTCCGCAAGCAAAATAGGATATTGAGCACTTTTTCCCGGACAACGCCGAAGCCTCTGGGTTCTTAATTGACGAAGCCCCCCCCCCCGGTGCTGGGTCCTATACTGTAAAAGCACCCCCAGTGCTGGGTCCTATACTGTAGAAGCCCCGGTGGCTATACTGCAGAAGCACCCCCCCCCCGTGCCTGTACTGCAGAAGCCTCTGGATCCTATACTGTAGAAGCACCCCCGGTGCCTATACTGCATAAACACCCATGGTCCCTATTCTGTAGAAGCACCCCCGGTGCTGGGTCCTATGCTGTAGAAGCACCCCTGGTCCCTATACTGTAGAAGTACCCCTGATCCCTATACTGCATAAGAACCCATGGTCCCTATTCTGCAGAAGCACCCGGGTCCTATATTGTATATGCACCCCCACAGGATGAAGATGTTGATAATTCCCCCCCCCCTACCACCCGCCTCCCCCCAAATTCCCCCCACCCCACCCGCGTCCCAAACATTCTCCCCTCCCCCTCCCCCCAAAGAACTATTTTTATTTTAAAAGATATAAGTTTAGGTTGCTAGGTGCGGATGTGATTGAGCAACCCTTGTTTCACTGTTATCGATAGATCCGGACAGAAATTATGGGATGACTTGATACAACCGGACAGTGCATTTTTATCAAGTTGTTACATGAATACATTGGCTGATTTCAAAATCACCAGTAAATAACGTTGAAAAAGTTTTAAAAAAACAGACCCGCCCCCCCGAAAACTGGCCCCGTTGACCCCCGGGGACATTTTTTTTTTTTGTAATTTTGAGATATTATGCTCCCAGGTGTTGTCCGGTCCTAAAGATGTCGACTTGTCGACAGTTTGCCGAGTAGTTTTTGAGGAGTAGCTGGCCATACAAACAAACAGACAAACAGACAGACATATAGACAACTGGCCTTTATATAATAGACTAGCAGGGGTACCCGGCGTTGCCCGGGGCTCTCCCTCCTCCTCCTCTCCTCAAGCAAAATAGGATATTGAGCACTTTTTTCCCGGACAACGCCGAAGCCTCTGGGTCCTAAATTGACGAAGCCCCCCCCCCCCCGGTGCTGGGTCCTATACTGTAAAAGCACCCCCGGTGCTGGGGCCTATACTGTAGAAGCGCCCCGGTGGCTATACTGCAGAAGCACCCCCCCGTGCCTGTACTGCAGAAGCCTCTGGATCTTATACTGTAGAAGCACCCCCGGTGCCTATACTGCATAAACACCCATGGTCCCTATTCTGTAGAAGCATTCGGGTCCTATATTGTAGAAGCACCCCTGGTGCTGGGTCATACACTGTAGAAGCACCCTTGGTCCCTATACTGGAGAAGCACCCATGGTCCTTTTTCTGCAGAAACCTCTATGTTCTAATATTGTAGAAGCACCCCCGGTACTGGGTCCTATACTCTAGAAGCACCTCTGGTCCCTATACTGTAGAAGCACCTCTGGTCCCTATACTGTAGAAGCACCTCTGGTCCCTATACTGTAGAAGCACCCATGGTCCCTATTCTGCAGAAGCCTTCGGGTCCTATATTGTAGAAGCACCCCTGGTGCTGGGTCATACACTGTAGAAGCACCCCTGGTCCCTATACTGGAGAAGCACCCATGGCCCTTTTTCTGCAGAAACCTCTATGTTCTAATATTGTAGAAGCACCCCCGGTACTGGGTCCTATACTGTAGAAGCACCTCTGGTCCCTATACTGTAGAAGCACCTCTGGTCCCTATACTGTAGAAGCACCTCTGGTCCCTATACTGTAGAAGCACCTATTCTGCAGAAGCCTATGGGTCCTATATTGTAGAAGCACCCCCGGTTCTGGGTCTTTTTTATACATATATAGAGTGGTTATGACCCAACGGATCACTGGTAACACATACTGGTTAAATTCTTTTTTTCTTTTTTTATACATATATAGAGTGGTTCTGACCCAACGGGTCACTGTAAAATATAATGAAAAATAACAGACCCGCCCCCCCGAAGACTGGCCCCGTTGACCCCCAGCAACATGTTTTTTTGTTGTCATTTTGAGATATTATGATCCCAGGTGTTGTACGGTGCTGAAGATATCAACTTTTTGACATGTCGCCGCGTAGTTTTTGAGGAGAAGCTGGCCATACAAACAGACAAACAGACATACAGACAACTGGCCTTTATAGAGGAGATAGAAGATATATATATAGAGAGAGAGAGATTGAGATAGAAGAAATAAGAGTGATAAATATGCGACGATTGTCCAAATTTATTTCAAATTTCAATTGTTCAATGCAAGGTGTATTCAGTAATAAACTAGTGTTTATTATTCTTTCCTTAAGCCAAGGCTTTTCAAAGATCGAAATCTTATCATCAGAGGAGAAATACAGATGGATAAGTTGGCTTTCGAAAAAACCAAAGTTCAAATATTTGAAAAATATGAAAATTATTATTAAAAGAATTGTTGTTAAAAAAACGTAGTGAATGAAAAGAAAAGTTCTGTGAAAAAGATATTCAAATTGTCCGGGTGGTAAATTTCCGTTTAAAAGAAGTCCGATGAATTGTAGAATGAGAAGAAAAACTCTTTGCGTGGGAGCAGTTTGGAGAAAGTGCTCAAAATATAGGTAAGTCCAGACGCATATATATATATATATACACACACATGCTCTTTATTATAGAGTGAAAGCACATTACAATATTGCATTAACGTGCGCGGCCATAATAAACCGAATACTAAAACGATATTCTTTCTTTCTTTGCAGTCTTTCTTGTACATCCTTTGGTACTTTATCTTCTCAGTCCTTGGAAACTTTAACCATTTCTTCTTTGCTGCCCATCTAATTGATGTGGCCATCGGTTTCAAGACATTGCGGACCATCTTGCAATCCGTAACTCATAATGGAAAGCAGGTAAAATACTCATTTTTTTAATAAGAAATGTGTGTCCTTGTTTTAGAAAGCATTGTTTATATGATAATATTAATTATCAAAAATAAGAACGCCATACAATGCATTTTAATTTTATTAACTTTTTCAATTTTTTTTTTCAATTAAATTTTCGAAGATATACTTCATCATCAGAATTTAAAAATAATAATTAAAAAAAAAAAGATATATTAAAAAAAAAAAGATATATTAAATACCCTTTCTAAAAAAAAGAAGGGGTATTTAATATATCTTTTTTTCTTTTTATTATTAATTTTAAATTCTGATGATGAAGCATATCTTCGAAAATTTAATTGAAAAAAGTTAATAAAATTAAAATGCATTGTATGGCGTTCTTATTTTTTTAATAATTCATATTATTAATTTTTTTATTTTAATCATTTTTTTTTTTTTATATTTTGTTTCTCACCTTTTAATGTGAAGCCCCTTATGTCAACGATGATGGAAGACAGATCACGTCCTACAGACAACAATTGGTGGCCCCCAACCTCTACTCGGTTAACTAATATATCACCATTTTTTTTTTTACGGTTGGCACCGTGCTGATGTCAAAGCTAGATTGTTTGGTAAAATCGCATAACAAGCGAGATTTGCCACTTCCGGCTAAGAACGTGTTCAGCAGTCAGCGGTGAATTGTTAAAATAAGTTCCCTGTGTATTTTACACATACAAAAATCTAGACCAACACATAAGAAATTGTGAAAAGTGATTTTTTTTCATTGGAAATTTTTGATTTCATTTTTATTACAAATATATTTATTATAATTGCAATGTTTTCTTTTTTTACAAATACTCAATGGAAATATTTTTAACCAAGCACCCTCCCTCCCCATGTTAAGAATGGCTTTCTAAATAATAATGTTATTATTTAGAAAGCCATTCTTAACATGGAGAGGTGGGTGGGGGGGATTTGTTAACTATTCTGTACTTTCACTTAACAATTTAATAAACAGAAGAAAATGTGTTTTTGTCCAAAAATAAGAATAGTTTCCTTGGCTGGAATGTAACATAACAAGAACTGACTTTGACAATTCCCCCGCTGGCTGCTGAACACATTCTTAGCCGGAAGTGGCAATTCTCGGTCGTTATACCATTTTACCGATTGTTTATCAAAATGTCTGTCAGTCTACAGTGGTTACCTGGCTCGTAGCACATGCCATTTACATTCCTAACCAGTTATTGTTTGATTATAAAAAGCATTACAATATTCCATCTTCACTTCATCCACCTGCTTCGCCATAATGACTACAATACTAAAAATATATCTATTCTTTCTTTGTAGGTAAAATATATTTTATCTTTTTAATCATTTTATTTTATTGTTTCTCACTTTTTTACTGTAAAGTCACTCATGTAGTTTTAAGAAGTGTCCTGTCCTCATAGCTCCCTTTTAGGATCACTTAGAGATTCGGGGCCTCTTCCATTGTCTTCCATTGTCTTCCATAAAGAATTTTAACTCATGCAACATAAGAAGGCGAAGGTCATGTTTTGGCATGTTCATCATTGAGGGTCTTCTATGCTTCAAAAATACTTTCTGTCTGAAAAAAAGTTACAAATTATTATTGAGGACACATTAATTATTATATATGTTAAAATTTACCTGAAATAAACTACAAATTATGTGTTAAAATGAGTTTTTAAAATCCTGCACTTAAGGCGGCCATTATTTTTGCAACGACCTGACATTTATCCAATGTACAATGTACAAACGTTGATCCAACGGGTCACGGGTCGTCTATTGTCTTTAAAAGTCCACCAATTCTTTCTTCTTTTGCAGTTGGTACTTACAGTAATGTTGACAAGCATTGTCGTTTACATCTACACAGTTATAGCCTTTAATTTCTTCCGAAAATTCTACGTCAAAGAGGAAGATGGACAAGTTGATAAGAAATGCCACGATATGGCAACAGTAAGTATAAATATTTACTTTTTGCATTTAATCTATACTAAGGAAGGTAACCGCCCTCTACCTGGCTAGAAAAATTTTCACACCTGTCAGTATTCTAAATCTCTATAAAGCCACCATAAATGGAGTATTATTACTACATCTTGGCTGGTGCACCAACCACTAGCCTTTCCTTTTTAGACAGAGTCCAAAAAAGAGCCTCTAATCTAATAGGTCCCACACTATCTACCACGCTCCAGTCCCTGTCCCATCGCCGTAATGTTACATCCCTGTGCTTGTTTTACAAATACTTCAACAGAATGTGCCCCAACGAACTTTGTACCCCCTTCCCCAACGTAAATAGCAGCAAAATCCCACCCCTTCACTGTTTGTTTAAAGAACTCGATTCGCTTCTACAAATTCCTACAGCTTCCCCTCTACAAATTCCTCCCTAACTTCGTCGATTGCGTCACGTGACTCATGTGTTCCTTAGTTCCGTCTCTCTGTTCCCACACGTGTTAAACTTGACCTATTGAACACTCGACAGTCAATTTCCAATGGCTATTTCTTTCTTGGATGAACTCAAAGCCGCTCAATATACAACCCGACCAAGATATGGAAACTAGTCAGAAAATTTTAAATAATAATAAAAAGATGTCTGCCACAACTAAAGGATCACTATGCTGCCAACCATTGCAAATTTAGCCAATAAATATCAAAATGTTTTTAACGCTAGATATTTTTCTCATGAAGTTTTATCATAGAATTTCTCTTATAATTATATATATATCTATATATATATATATATGGGCCAAAATTCCAGTATATATTATATATTAAATAGGTTTAATACCAGTACATTGTTAAAGAAAAATAAATTGTTTTGGACTATTAAAATAATTTCAAACGCTATTGATAATGTTTATCCATTCATTCATTTATCTTTTTTTTATTATCGCTTATGTTTGAATTCACGTTTTGAAACATGACGTGAATCATAAATTTATGACGTCATGCCAATCCTATAATTATTTTGTTACGGTGATGTTTTAAGCTCAATTTATATAAAAGTCCAAATAGGTCAGTTGGTAGAACCTCAGACTGAAGATCTCAAGGTTTCAGTTTCGATTTCCGGTCATGGCATCCGCTTCATTTGTTGGGAATTTATTATTTACTATTAATGCAATATTTTATATTTCTGAAAGTAGTTAAGATCTTTGATATTTCGAAATTAGACGAATTCCGCAATGTATTTATCACGTTAAAAAAAATTGTGACAGACGGACGGACGGACGGACAAAATCTGTATTTATATAAGATTTATCTTTGGATTAATTTTTCATCATTTCTTTTTTTTTCAGTGTTTTATTTACCACTTACATACAGGTCTTCGAGCAGGTGGTGGTATTGGTAAGTTATTTTTGATATTTAAAAAAAAAATTTTAACATAGTTCACTCCAGACAAGGCAGGCTGCCACTGTAGACGTAAGGGGCTACTGAGAAAAAAGAAAAGAGGAGAAGGTTGGGGGGGGGGGGGATCAACCCAAATTGGGATCTGTGTAGCGAGATGTCTGTTTACATTAGTTTTAAACTTCTGCATGTCAGTACCGTCGGGAAAACAGGGGGCAGGGAGGGAGTTCCAGAGGCCAGCAGCACAAGGAAAGAAGCTATTTGAGTAGAAAGCTCTCCGGCATCTGGGGACCTCTACAGTGAATAGATGGGATTTAGTTGATTGTCGAGTTGGTGTAGTGAACTTAGGTCGAGGGGGCACCAGAGCAGCAACGCATTACTTTGTAATCTAATCTTGTCAGATTTTTAAAGTCAGACCCAAATAGCATTTAAGCTGGCAAGTCGAACTTTGCTTCTGACTGGCCAATTGTCATTTGTTGTTGTTTTACCATGTTATTGACAATGATATTGACCTTTATCCTCGAGTGGCCTTTGGGCCTTGATAAGTGGTGACTCATTAGAAAAAATAAAAATAAAAACTTAATCTGGCCTAGACAACTGGTGATATGAAACATTTTTAAATAATCGCCTAAAAATAAAAATCATCAAGGGGGAAAAACTTATATTTTTTATTAAAACAAATAAAAGGAGTTTTTTTTTTTTTAAACTAAAAACTAAAGTTTTATTTCTTTTTCTATATAACTTTATAAATGTGCAAAGAAATAAATATACAAAACTAAAATGACTTCATTGCATCCAGGGCAACGCCGTGTAGGTACGGTTTTATATCAGACTAGACCAGCCGTGACCTGTTGAGTCAGTATTTGTTATATAATTATTATTTAAAAAAATAAAGCTCATTTTGTGACGTCATCTATATTTATGAAAACCTTTTGGAATTTCCAAATATTTTTATTTACAATAATTTTCTGTAAATAACGATTCGTAAACTAATGTGTTGGACGTCAAGGAAATCTGATTTTTTGAAAATGATATTCATTGTGAATCTGTAAATTTAAAACCATTATATTCGATGAGGTCTGTTCGTCTTTCACTTGGTCATGTCGTCTTAACCAACTTGGCGAGTCTCATCTTTCAGATGGATAGAGGTAATCATCGGTTGTATCTTCTTCCTTTCACGTTCAGGTCTGCATCCTGTGGT
This sequence comes from Sepiola atlantica, assembly GCA_963556195.1. Classification (NCBI taxonomy): domain Eukaryota; kingdom Metazoa; phylum Mollusca; class Cephalopoda; order Sepiida; family Sepiolidae; genus Sepiola; species Sepiola atlantica. Next base: position 63,956,289 of record OY744546.1, on the reverse strand, counting down.
CGCGATATGCTTCAAATCTTGAGAGGTTATTGCATCCTCTTTCTTTCACAGAACATTAGGGTCTGTACCTTGTCTTGTTTGCTTGTCCACCAACCTCCCCGCAAGGTCACGCCTCAATACAGCAGTAGACAATTCTATGTTTATATGGTTTATATGATGTTAAAAAATAAACAATTCAGCAAAAAATGTTTATATGGTTTATATGATGTTAAAACATAAACAATTCAGCAAAAAATGTTTATATGGTTTATATTATGTCAAAAAATAAACAATTCAGCAAAAAATGTTTATATGGTTTATATTATGTCAAAAAAACAATTCAGCAAAAAATGTTTATATGGTTTATATTATGTCAAAGAAACCAATTCAGCAAAAAATGTTTATATGGTGTATATGATGTTAAAAAATAAACACTTCAGCAAAAAATGTTTATATGATGTTAAAAAATAAACACTTCAGCAAAAAATGTTTATATGATGTTAAAAAATAAACAATTCAGCAAAAAAAATTTATATGGTATATATGATGTTAAAAAATAAACAATTCAACAAAAAATGTTTATATGGTATATATGATGTTCAAAAATAAACAATTCAGCAAAAATTTGGCAACAATGCCAAAAAGTCATCAGTGAAAATCCTGTGAAAACAGAAAGTCCCCTGAAAAAATCCCATCAAAATGACCCCCGCTAAAATCCCTCCCCCCCCAAAATACGAAAAGAATTTCCCAAAAATGAATTCCTCCCAAAGCCCCCTAAAAAAACTCTTCCCAAATCCGATAAAAATAAAATAAAAAATCCGAAAAAGAAAAATTCACCAAAAATGATTCTTCCACTCTAAAAATCCGAAACAAAAAATCCGAAAAAAAAAAAAATCCGAAAAAAAAATCCGAAAAAAAAAAAATTACGCCCCCCCCCCCCAAAAAAAAAATCTATAAAACAAAAGAAGAAACACTTATATGTTTAAATATCCATTATTTTGTTCTATTGTGTCGAATTCTTGGAAGCATAAATGATTAATTAAGTAGGTTAATACGTGCCAAAAGGACTCAGTTCAAATGTTTATTTATTAATCTTTCTTCTACTTTCAGGTGACGAAATCGAACCAGCTGATGGAGATCCTTCAGAAGCATACCGAATTATCTTTGATATTACATTTTTCTTCTTCATCATTGTCATCTTGCTGGCTATCATTCAGGGTATGTATTACTATTATTAGGTTTACCTTCTCAAGGAAGGGATGTTGAATATTGGGTCTAGGGTACCGGAAATAGCACCTGGACGAAAGAAATATAACCCTGCTAGTTGACCTAGACACAAACCTGGCCGGAAGATGCAAAACTCGACTGATTGACATGAAGAGACAGCTGTTTGAAAAAAAAATTTGATACAGACACCCCTGCGGAGGTCATTTGCAAAGGTTACCTGCAGACGGAAATACACCAGTCGCTAAATAAACAATGAAATGGATGGCAGCCATATCGCATAGAGGGCGTAGCTACATTGACTGCATAGGCGAAATCCCAGAATGGGCGTTATAGTCGTGGATGCGTGGGTGTCGAAAACTGTTATATAAACTAACCCAAATCGAGATCGAGCAGTCTGCTGGCTAGCAAATTCAAAAGACCAACTTCCGTCAATTCCCTTCTCTCACTCCACTCGTTAACCACAACTGAGCAATAAAAAATATATTTTTGTACATAGTGTTTTTCGTTAGGGAAAGTAGGAAACTAATTCAGATGTAATATAAGGGTCCAATCAGGGCCGAATTTTAGGTGAAGGGAGACCCGAGGCTATTTCCAGTTGTGAGTCCCCTCCCAATACCTACTGGATCTTTTTGAAAATCAACATATGGTGCAATTTAAATGAAAAAAATCATTTAATTTTTTTTTTTCTTTTGCAAGCTTTCGTTGTAAAACAACTTTGTCAGGCGAGACTGTCTTACAGTTTTTTAGTTTTATATATATATATATATATATATATATATATATATATATAAATTTAAAATATATTTATAGCAATTAATCTATAGCGATGCGTACGCATTTCATCCCCGCAGGGAATCGTCAGAATGAGCTAAAGCTTCCCTACTAGGATGAAACACGGATGTCTATGTGTAGCTTAATTGCCATAAATATATTTTCATACTTTACTACAAGTTATATTAACATATTGAGCACTGTTGAAGTAAATACTGAAAATCTATTCACAATATATTATAGCACCTTATAATATCATAGATGTATAAATGAACTAATTATATTATATATATATATATAATTCCCGAAACAGTTTTTCATGGTAAACAACTGATGATCCCTTAAATAATGTTAGAAGCAAACTAATATAATAACTGTAAAAACTAAATTGACTTACATGAGTGATTTTCCACTGAACGACTTGGGACTTAAGGGTATTTTTGGGGTTTTTTGTCGTTTTTTTTCTTTTTTTCTATTTTTAGTTTAAATGGTTGAGAAACTTCCGAGACATATATATATATATATAGTCCCGGAAGTTTCTCAACCATTAAACTATATAAGGAAAAAAAAACAACATTTTAGTCCCAAGTCGTTCAGTAGAAAATAACTCATGTAAGTCAATTCATTTTGGTAGTTACTATATTAGTTTGCTTCCAAGAATTTATACTAGTCTTAACATTATATATATATATATATATATATATATATATATTTTTCCCGAAACAGTGTTTCATGGTAAACAACTGATGATCCCTTAAATAATGTTAGAAGCAAACTAATATAATAACTGTAAAAACTAAATTGACTTACATGAGTGATTTTCCACTGAACGACCTGGGACTTCAGGGTTTTTTTTTTTTTTTTTTTTTTTTTTTTTTTTTTTTTTTTTTTTTTTTAGTTTTAATGATTGAGAAACTTCCGAGACTATATATATATATATATATATATATATATATATATACTAACTGGTATAGGTGTATTAGACACAATGTTTTGAACCCTCGAGCTGTACTTGTACTTTGTATTTATTCATTATTTAAATGTTTTCTTTCGCTACTGACAGGTTTGATCATTGACGCTTTCGGAGAATTGAGAGACCAGTTGGAACAGGTTAAGGAAGATATGGAGGTGAGTCATTCATCATCATATTCGGTTTAATGTCCTTTTTATATTCTGGCATGTGTTGGACGGCTTTTAGAAATTGACTTCCAAACTAACATATCTCTGGCCAAGTTTTTATTTATCACGCTTTCTCTCAAGTCCATCCTATCACTTCCTCCCAGGTTTTCCTCTGTGAACTGAACCTGCTACCTCAACTGTTCTACATCTATTGAGTTTATTTATACTTTTGTTGTAAATGCGAAAAAAATCTTTCTCATTTATTCGTATAGATAGATAGATAAACATTTACATTTTGGTGATTCTGATAGAAATTTATTCATCTTTTAAATGTGACAGTAAATAAAGAAAAAAAAATGAGAAATCAATTTACTTGCAATTTAGAAATAGATCACAACTTGTTGAGAATCGAGTTAGTCCCTCTAAAGAAAAGGGACATTTGAACACAAATGCGAAATATTTGTTCAGGAAATAAGACAATATTGCAAAACAGAAGTATGTGTTAAATTAAAATCAAAACAATCACTCAATTATTTATTACCATCAATGCAACGCTACTTTAAATACTTGAAACATTAATTTAAAATAATAAACATTTCATTCATAACTTTGTTGTAACAGAAAGGAAAAGAAATAAGAAACCATTTTGCCTTTTCACTTGCAATTTGGAAATAGATTGCAATTGTTGAAAATTAAGTGAGTCTCTAAAAAAATTTGAACAAAAATGCTAAATATGTCCAGGAAATAAAACAATATTGCAAAATTGTTTTTTTTATATTTCTGAATTTTTGAGGTGAGGATTGATAATTTGCATAATTTTAAATATTCGGACTACATTTCTCATCTTGAGTGTTATCATCACAACGTTTCGGCCGCTGTAACCTCTGGCCTTCTTCAGATGTATCTCTTCGAACTCGGAAATATTTCTGTCGAACTCGGGAATCTAGACGGAATTTCGAACGGATCCCTTTATTTAATCCATGGGGGTAGCATGCTCTTGTTCCGTAGGCCATGGCTGGGGGAAGTCTTCAGTAATTCGCAATTCATGGATTAAATAAAGGGTTCCGTTCAAAATTCCGTCCAGATTCCCGAGTTCGACAGAAATATTCCCGAGTTCGAAGAGATACACGTGAAGAAAGCCGGAGGTTACAGCGGCCGAAACGTTTTGCTGCTAACACTCAAGATGAGAAATGTAGCCCGAATAACCAAAATCATGCAGAACTATTTGTTATATTAAAATTAAAAAAATCATTGAATTAAAAAAGATTAACAAATAATAGTTAATTACTAAAATGTCCTTTTTCAAAAGCAATATGCAAATTAGTTAACCCTGTGACTGATATCGCATATACATAAGCAGTATATAAAAAAAGTAAAGTTAATTAACTTGAAAGGGGCTGTTTTCACTTTACAGTTAGTACAAGAAATGGACCAAACTTTCGCATTTATTCATTTAAATAACCTTCCCAGAAAATGTGTGATTATATGTAGCTATTTTTTGAAATGAAACACCATATTTGAAATGTCTAATTTTCTTTTTTTGTCTTTTTACAGTCCAAATGCTTCATCTGTGGTATCGGCAAGGAATTCTTTGACAAAGTTCCGCATGGGTTCGACACCCATGTAATGAATGAACATAATTTTGCTAATTACATGTAAGTACCTTTTTTTTCTTTTTTAATATGAACAAAACATACTTTGCATTTAGACACTTTGATGTTAGTTTTATTTTGAAACGTGTCTGTTTAGGTGAGTAAGGCAAAATTCCTTCACTCTAACACAATTCTTAGCCGGAATGAGTATTTTCAGAAAGAAACCGAAGCAAAATAAATTATATTCGTATCAATAACATAGTGGAAAAAATAAAAACGAAAGGGAACTAACTCATGACATGAAGCCATTTTCTTAAAGATTTGAACTTTTTTAGTATTTTATTGCTGAATGAGTAAATATATCAATTTTTTATTTTTTTTTTATTGACAATTTATTTTTGTATACAATTTTGCCCGCTGCCATCATCATTGTCATCAATCAATATTATTCAAAGAAAGTTATTACAAAATATATATATATACCATCAATCAATATTATTCAAAGAAAGTTATTACAAAATATATATATATGTCATCAATCAATATTATTCAAAGAAAGTTATTACAATATATATATATGTCATCAATCAATATTATTCAAAGAAACTTATTACAAAATATATATATGTCATCAATCAATATTATTCAAAGAAAGTTATTACAAAAAATATATATGTCATCAATCAATATTATTCAAAGAAAGTTATTACAAAATATATATATGTCATCAATTAATATTATTCAAAGAAAGTTATTGCAAAATATATATATGTAATCAATCAATATTATTCAAAGAAAGTTATTACAAAATATATATATGTCATCAATTAATATTATTCAAAGAAAGTTATTGCAAAATATATATATGTCATCAATCAATATTATTCAAAGAAAGTTATTACAAAATATATATATGTCATCAATTAATATTATTCAAAGAAAGTTATTACAAAATATATATATGTCATCAATTAATATTATTCAAAGAAAGTTATTACAAAATATATATATGTCATCAATCAATATTATTCAAAGAAAGTTATTACAAAATATATATATGTCATCAATCAATATTATTCAAAGAAAGTTATTACAAAATATATATATGTCATCAATTAATATTATTCAAAGAAAGTTATTACAAAATATATATATGTCATCAATCAATATTATTCAAAGAAACTTATTACAAAATATATATATGTCATCAATCAATATTATTCAAAGAAAGTTATTACAAAATATATATATGTCATCAATCAATATTATTCAAAGAAAGTTATTACAAAATATATATATGTCATCAATCAATATTATTCAAAGAAAGTTATTACAAAATATATATATGTCATCAATTAATATTATTCAAAGAAAGTTATTACAAAATATATATATGTCATCAATCAATATTATTCAAAGAAACTTATTACAAAATATATATATGTCATCAATCAATATTATTCAAAGAAACTTATTACAAAATATATATATGTCATCAATTAATATTATTCAAAGAAAGTTATTACAAAATATATATATATGTCATCAATCAATATTATTCAAAGAAACTTATTACAAAATATATATATGTCATCAATCAATATTATTCAAAGAAACTTATTACAAAATATATATATGTCATCAATCAATATTATTCAAAGAAAGTTATTACAAAATATATATATGTCATCAATTAATATTATTCAAAGAAAGTTATTACAAAATATATATATGTCATCAATCAATATTATTCAAAGAAACTTATTACAAAATATATATATGTCATCAATTAATATTATTCAAAGAAAGTTATTACAAAATATATATATGTCATCAATCAATATTATTCAAAGAAACTTATTACAAAATATATATATGTCATCAATCAATATTATTCAAAGAAACTTATTACAAAATATATATATGTCATCAATTAATATTATTCAAAGTAAGTTATTACAAAATATATATATATGTCATCAATCAATATTATTCAAAGAAACTTATTACAAAATATATATATGTCATCAATTAATATTATTCAAAGAAAGTTATTACAAAATATATATATGTCATCAATTAATATTATTCAAAGAAAGTTATTACAAAATATATATATATGTCATCAATCAATATTATTCAAAGAAACTTATTACAAAATATATATATGTCATCAATTAATATTATTCAAAGAAAGTTATTACAAAATATATATATATGTCATCAATCAATATTATTCAAAGAAAGTTATTACAAAATATATATATGTCATCAATTAATATTATTCAAAGAAAGTTATTACAAAATATATATATGTCATCAATTAATATTATTCAAAGAAAGTTATTACAAAATATATATATGTCATCAATTAATATTATTCAAAGAAAGTTATTGCAAAATATATATATGTCATCAATCAATATTATTCAAAGAAAGTTATTACAAAATATATATATGTCATCAATTAATATTATTCAAAGAAAGTTATTGCAAAATATATATATGTCATCAATCAATATTATTCAAAGAAAGTTATTACAAAATATATATATGTCATCAATTAATATTATTCAAAGAAAGTTATTACAAAATATATATATGTCATCAATCAATATTATTCAAAGAACGTTATTACAAAATATATATATGTCATCAATTAATATTATTCAAAGAAAGTTATTACAAAATATATATATGTCATCAATTAATATTATTCAAAGAAAGTTATTACAAAATATATATATGTCATCAATCAATATTATTCAAAGAAAGTTATTACAATATATATATATGTCATCAATCAATATTATTCAAAGAAAGTTATTACAAAATATGTATATGTCATCAATCAATATTATTCAAAGAAAGTTATTACAAAATATATATATGTCATCAATTAATATTATTCAAAGAAAGTTATTGCAAAATATATATATGTCATCAATCAATATTATTCAAAGAAAGTTATTACAAAATATATATATGTCATCAATTAATATTATTCAAAGAAAGTTATTGCAAAATATATATATGTCATCAATCAATATTATTCAAAGAAAGTTATTACAAAATATATATATGTCATCAATTAATATTATTCAAAGAAAGTTATTGCAAAATATATATATGTCATCAATCAATATTATTCAAAGAAAGTTATTACAAAATATATATATGTCATCAATTAATATTATTCAAAGAAAGTTATTACAAAATATATATATGTCATCAATCAATATTATTCAAAGAAAGTTATTACAAAATATATATATGTCATCAATCAATATTATTCAAAGAAAGTTATTGCAAAATATATATATGTCATCAATCAATATTATTCAAAGAAAGTTATTACAAAATATATGTCATCAATCAATATTATTCAAAGAAAGTTATTACAAAATATATATATGTCATCAATTAATATTATTCAAAGAAAGTTATTGCAAAATATATATATGTCATCAATCAATATTATTCAAAGAAAGTTATTACAAAATATATATATGTCATCAATCAATATTATTCAAAGAAAGTTATTACAAAATATATATATGTCATCAATCAATATTATTCAAAGAAAGTTATTACAAAAAATATATGTCATCAATCAATATTATTCAAAGAAAGTTATTACAAAATATATATATGTCATCAATCAATATTATTCAAAGAAAGTTATTACAAAATATATATATGTCATCAATCAATATTATTCAAAGAAAGTTATTACAAAAAATATATATGGCATCAATCAATATTATTCAAAGAAAGTTATTACAAAAAATATATATGTCATCAATCAATATTATTCAAAGAAAGTTATTACAAAAAATATATATATGTCATCAATCAATATTATTCAAAGAAAGTTATTACAAAAAATATATATGTCATCAATCAATATTATTCAAAGAAAGTTATTACAAAAAATATATATGTCATCAATCAATATTATTCAAAGAAAGTTATTGCAAAATATATATATGTCATCAATCAATATTATTCAAAGAAAGTTATTGCAAAATATATATATGTCATCAATCAATATTATTCAAAGAAAGTTATTACAAAATATATATATGTCATCAATCAATATTATTCAAAGAAAGTTATTGCAAAATATATATATGTCATCAATCAATATTATTCAAAGAAAGTTATTACAAAATATATGTCATCAATCAATATTATTCAAAGAAAGTTATTACAAAATATATATATGTCATCAATTAATATTATTCAAAGAAAGTTATTGCAAAATATATATATGTCATCAATCAATATTATTCAAAGAAAGTTATTACAAAATATATATATGTCATCAATCAATATTATTCAAAGAAAGTTATTACAAAATATATATATGTCATCAATCAATATTATTCAAAGAAAGTTATTACAAAATATATATATGTAATCAATCAATATTATTCAAAGAAAGTTATTACAAAATATATATATGTCATCAATCAATATTATTCAAAGAAAGTTATTACAAAAAATATATATGGCATCAATCAATATTATTCAAAGAAAGTTATTACAAAAAATATATATGTCATCAATCAATATTATTCAAAGAAAGTTATTACAAAAAATATATATATGTCATCAATCAATATTATTCAAAGAAAGTTATTACAAAAAATATATATGTCATCAATCAATATTATTCAAAGAAAGTTATTACAAAAAATATATATGTCATCAATCAATATTATTCAAAGAAAGTTATTGCAAAAAATATATATGTCATCAATCAATATTATTCAAAGAAAGTTATTACAAAAAATATATATATGTCATCAATCAATATTATTCAAAGAATGTTATTGCAAAATATATATATGGCATCAATCAATATTATTCAAAGAAAGTTATTGCAAAAAATATATATGTCATCAATCAATATTATTCAAAGAAAGTTATTACAAAAAATATATATGTCATCAATCAATATTATTCAAAGAAAGTTATTACAAAATATATATATATGTCATCAATCAATATTATTCAAAGAAAGTTATTACAAAAAATATATATGTCATCAATCAATATTATTCAAAGAAACTTATTACAAAATATATATATGTCATCAATCAATATTATTCAAAGAAAGTTATTACAAAATATATATATGTCATCAATCAATATTATTCAAAGAAAGTTATTACAAAATATATATATGTCATCAATCAATATTATTCAAAGAAAGTTATTACAAAAAATATATATGTCATCAATCAATATTATTCAAAGAAAGTTATTACAAAAAATATATATGTCATCAATCAATATTATTCAAAGAAACTTATTACAAAATATATATATGTCATCAATCAATATTATTCAAAGAAACTTATTACAAAATATATATATGTCATCAATCAATATTATTCAAAGAAAGTTATTACAAAATATATATATGTCATCAATCAATATTATTCAAAGAAAGTTATTACAAAAAATATATATGTCATCAATCAATATTATTCAAAGAAAGTTATTACAAAAAATATATATGGCATCAATCAATATTATTCAAAGAAAGTTATTACAAAAAATATATATGTCATCAATCAATATTATTCAAAGAAAGTTATTACAAAAAATATATATATGTCATCAATCAATATTATTCAAAGAAAGTTATTACAAAAAATATATATGTCATCAATCAATATTATTCAAAGAAAGTTATTACAAAAAATATATATGTCATCAATCAATATTATTCAAAGAAAGTTATTACAAAAAATATATATATGTCATCAATCAATATTATTCAAAGAAAGTTATTACAAAATATATATATGTCATCAATCAATATTATTCAAAGAAAGTTATTACAAAATATATATATGTCATCAATCAATATTATTCAAAGAAAGTTATTACAAAATATATATATATGTCATCAATCAATATTATTCAAAGAAAGTTATTACAAAAAATATATATGTCATCAATCAATATTATTCAAAGAAAGTTATTACAAAATATATATATGGCATCAATCAATATTATTCAAAGAAAGTTATTGCAAAAAATATATATGTCATCAATCAATATTATTCAAAGAAAGTTATTGCAAAAAATATATATATGTCATCAATCAATATTATTCAAAGAAAGTTATTACAAAAAATATATATGTCATCAATCAATATTATTCAAAGAAAGTTATTACAAAATATATATATGTCATCAATTAATATTATTCAAAGAAACTTATTACAAAATATATATATGTCATCAATCAATATTATTCAAAGAAAGTTATTACAAAAAATATATATGTCATCAATCAATATTATTCAAAGAAAGTTATTGCAAAAAATATATATGTCATCAATCAATATTATTCAAAGAAAGTTATTGCAAAAAATATATATATGTCATCAATCAATATTATTCAAAGAAAGTTATTACAAAAAATATATATGTCATCAATCAATATTATTCAAAGAAAGTTATTGCAAAAAATATATATGGCATCAATCAATATTATTCAAAGAAAGTTATTGCAAAAAATATATATGTCATCAATCAATATTATTCAAAGAAAGTTATTACAAAAAATATATATGTCATCAATCAATATTATTCAAAGAAAGTTATTACAAAAAATATATATATGTCATCAATCAATATTATTCAAAGAAAGTTATTACAATATATATATATGTCATCAATCAATATTATTCAAAGAAAGTTATTACAAAATATATATATGTCATCAATCAATATTATTCAAAGAAAGTTATTACAAAATATATATATGTCATCAATCAATATTATTCAAAGAAAGTTATTACAAAAAATATATATGTCATCAATCAATATTATTCAAAGAAAGTTATTACAAAAAATATATATGGCATCAATCAATATTATTCAAAGAAAGTTATTACAAAAAATATATATGTCATCAATCAATATTATTCAAAGAAAGTTATTACAAAAAATATATATGTCATCAATCAATATTATTCAAAAAATATATATGTCATCAATCAATATTATTCAAAGAAAGTTATTACAAAAAATATATATGTCATCAATCAATATTATTCAAAGAAAGTTATTACAAAAAATATATATATGTAATCAATCAATATTATTCAAAGAAAGTTATTACAAAAAATATATATGTCATCAATCAATATTATTCAAAGAAAGTTATTACAAAAAATATATATGTCATCAATCAATATTATTCAAAGAAAGTTATTACAAAATATATATATGTCATCAATCAATATTATTCAAAGAAAGTTATTACAAAAAATATATATGGCATCAATCAATATTATTCAAAGAAACTTATTACAAAATATATATATGTCATCAATCAATATTATTCAAAGAAAGTTATTACAAAAAATATATATGTCATCAATCAATATTATTCAAAGAAAGTTATTACAAAAAATATATATATGTCATCAATCAATATTATTCAAAGAAAGTTATTACAAAAAATATATATGTCATCAATCAATATTATTCAAAGAAAGTTATTACAAAAAATATATATATGTCATCAATCAATATTATTCAAAGAAAGTTATTACAAAAAATATATATGTCATCAATCAATATTATTCAAAGAAAGTTATTACAAAATATATATATGTCATCAATCAATATTATTCAAAGAAAGTTATTACAAAAAATATATATGTCATCAATCAATATTATTCAAAGAAAGTTATTACAAAAAATATATATGGCATCAATCAATATTATTCAAAGAAAGTTATTACAAAAAATATATATGTCATCAATCAATATTATTCAAAGAAAGTTATTACAAAAAATATATATGTCATCAATCAATATTATTCAAAGAAAGTTATTACAAAATATATATATGTCATCAATCAATATTATTCAAAGAAAGTTATTACAAAAAATATATATGGCATCAATCAATATTATTCAAAGAAAGTTATTACAAAAAATATATATGTCATCAATCAATATTATTCAAAGAAAGTTATTGCAAAAAATATATATGTCATCAATCAATATTATTCAAAGAAAGTTATTGCAAAAAATATATATGTCATCAATCAATATTATTCAAAGAAAGTTATTGCAAAAAATATATATGTCATCAATCAATATTATTCAAAGAAAGTTATTACAAAAAATATATATGTCATCAATCAATATTATTCAAAGAAAGTTATTACAAAAAATATATATATGTAATCAATCAATATTATTCAAAGAAAGTTATTACAAAAAATATATATGTCATCAATCAATATTATTCAAAGAAAGTTATTACAAAAAATATATATGTCATCAATCAATATTATTCAAAGAAAGTTATTACAAAATATATATATGTCATCAATCAATATTATTCAAAGAAAGTTATTACAAAAAATATATATGGCATCAATCAATATTATTCAAAGAAACTTATTACAAAATATATATATGTCATCAATCAATATTATTCAAAGAAAGTTATTACAAAAAATATATATGTCATCAATCAATATTATTCAAAGAAAGTTATTACAAAAAATATATATATGTCATCAATCAATATTATTCAAAGAAAGTTATTACAAAAAATATATATGTCATCAATCAATATTATTCAAAGAAAGTTATTACAAAAAATATATATATGTCATCAATCAATATTATTCAAAGAAAGTTATTACAAAAAATATATATGTCATCAATCAATATTATTCAAAGAAAGTTATTACAAAATATATATATGTCATCAATCAATATTATTCAAAGAAAGTTATTACAAAAAATATATATGTCATCAATCAATATTATTCAAAGAAAGTTATTACAAAAAATATATATGGCATCAATCAATATTATTCAAAGAAAGTTATTACAAAAAATATATATGTCATCAATCAATATTATTCAAAGAAAGTTATTACAAAAAATATATATGTCATCAATCAATATTATTCAAAGAAAGTTATTACAAAATATATATATGTCATCAATCAATATTATTCAAAGAAAGTTATTACAAAAAATATATATGGCATCAATCAATATTATTCAAAGAAAGTTATTACAAAAAATATATATGTCATCAATCAATATTATTCAAAGAAAGTTATTACAAAAAATATATATGTCATCAATCAATATTATTCAAAGAAAGTTATTACAAAATATATATATGTCATCAATCAATATTATTCAAAGAAAGTTATTACAAAAAATATATATGGCATCAATCAATATTATTCAAAGAAAGTTATTACAAAAAATATATATGTCATCAATCAATATTATTCAAAGAAAGTTATTGCAAAAAATATATATGTCATCAATCAATATTATTCAAAGAAAGTTATTGCAAAAAATATATATGTCATCAATCAATATTATTCAAAGAAAGTTATTGCAAAAAATATATATGTCATCAATCAATATTATTCAAAGAAAGTTATTACAAAAAATATATATGTCATCAATCAATATTATTCAAAGAAAGTTATTACAAAAAATATATATATGTAATCAATCAATATTATTCAAAGAAAGTTATTACAAAAAATATATATGTCATCAATCAATATTATTCAAAGAAAGTTATTACAAAAAATATATATGTCATCAATCAATATTATTCAAAGAAAGTTATTACAAAATATATATATGTCATCAATCAATATTATTCAAAGAAAGTTATTACAAAAAATATATATGGCATCAATCAATATTATTCAAAGAAACTTATTACAAAATATATATATGTCATCAATCAATATTATTCAAAGAAAGTTATTACAAAAAATATATATGTCATCAATCAATATTATTCAAAGAAAGTTATTACAAAAAATATATATATGTCATCAATCAATATTATTCAAAGAAAGTTATTACAAAAAATATATATGTCATCAATCAATATTATTCAAAGAAAGTTATTACAAAAAATATATATATGTCATCAATCAATATTATTCAAAGAAAGTTATTACAAAAAATATATATGTCATCAATCAATATTATTCAAAGAAAGTTATTACAAAATATATATATGTCATCAATCAATATTATTCAAAGAAAGTTATTACAAAAAATATATATGTCATCAATCAATATTATTCAAAGAAAGTTATTACAAAAAATATATATGGCATCAATCAATATTATTCAAAGAAAGTTATTACAAAAAATATATATGTCATCAATCAATATTATTCAAAGAAAGTTATTACAAAAAATATATATGTCATCAATCAATATTATTCAAAGAAAGTTATTACAAAATATATATATGTCATCAATCAATATTATTCAAAGAAAGTTATTACAAAAAATATATATGGCATCAATCAATATTATTCAAAGAAAGTTATTACAAAAAATATATATGTCATCAATCAATATTATTCAAAGAAAGTTATTGCAAAAAATATATATGTCATCAATCAATATTATTCAAAGAAAGTTATTGCAAAAAATATATATGTCATCAATCAATATTATTCAAAGAAAGTTATTGCAAAAAATATATATGTCATCAATCAATATTATTCAAAGAAAGTTATTACAAAAAATATATATGTCATCAATCAATATTATTCAAAGAAAGTTATTACAAAATATATATATGTCATCAATTAATATTATTCAAAGAAAGTTATTGCAAAATATATATATGGCATCAATCAATATTATTCAAAGAAAGTTATTGCAAAAAATATATATGTCATCAATCAATATTATTCAAAGAAAGTTATTGCAAAAAATATATATGTCATCAATCAATATTATTCAAAGAAAGTTATTACAAAAAATATATATGTCATCAATCAATATTATTCAAAGAAAGTTATTGCAAAAAATATATATGTCATCAATTAATATTATTCAAAGAAAGTTATTACAAAAAATATATATGTCATCAATCAATATTATTCAAAGAAAGTTATTACAAAAAATATATATGGCATCAATCAATATTATTCAAAGAAACTTATTACAAAATATATATATGTCATCAATCAATATTATTCAAAGAAAGTTATTACAAAAAATATATATGTCATCAATCAATATTATTCAAAGAAAGTTATTACAAAAAATATATATATGTCATCAATCAATATTATTCAAAGAAAGTTATTACAAAAAATATATATGTCATCAATCAATATTATTCAAAGAAAGTTATTACAAAAAATATATATATGTCATCAATCAATATTATTCAAAGAAAGTTATTACAAAAAATATATATGTCATCAATCAATATTATTCAAAGAAAGTTATTACAAAATATATATATGTCATCAATCAATATTATTCAAAGAAAGTTATTACAAAAAATATATATGTCATCAATCAATATTATTCAAAGAAAGTTATTACAAAAAATATATATGGCATCAATCAATATTATTCAAAGAAAGTTATTACAAAAAATATATATGTCATCAATCAATATTATTCAAAGAAAGTTATTACAAAAAATATATATGTCATCAATCAATATTATTCAAAGAAAGTTATTACAAAATATATATATGTCATCAATCAATATTATTCAAAGAAAGTTATTACAAAAAATATATATGGCATCAATCAATATTATTCAAAGAAAGTTATTACAAAAAATATATATGTCATCAATCAATATTATTCAAAGAAAGTTATTGCAAAAAATATATATGTCATCAATCAATATTATTCAAAGAAAGTTATTGCAAAAAATATATATGTCATCAATCAATATTATTCAAAGAAAGTTATTGCAAAAAATATATATGTCATCAATCAATATTATTCAAAGAAAGTTATTACAAAAAATATATATGTCATCAATCAATATTATTCAAAGAAAGTTATTACAAAATATATATATGTCATCAATTAATATTATTCAAAGAAAGTTATTGCAAAATATATATATGGCATCAATCAATATTATTCAAAGAAAGTTATTGCAAAAAATATATATGTCATCAATCAATATTATTCAAAGAAAGTTATTGCAAAAAATATATATGTCATCAATCAATATTATTCAAAGAAAGTTATTACAAAAAATATATATGTCATCAATCAATATTATTCAAAGAAAGTTATTGCAAAAAATATATATGTCATCAATTAATATTATTCAAAGAAAGTTATTACAAAAAATATATATGTCATCAATCAATATTATTCAAAGAAAGTTATTACAAAATATATATATGTCATCAATCAATATTATTCAAAGAAAGTTATTGCAAAAAATATATATGTCATCAATCAATATTATTCAAAGAAAGTTATTGCAAAAAATATATATGTCATCAATCAATATTATTCAAAGAAAGTTATTACAAAAAATATATATGTCATCAATCAATATTATTCAAAGTTATTGCAAAAAATATATATGTCATCAATCAATATTATTCAAAGAAAGTTATTACAAAATATATATATGTCATCAATCAATATTATTCAAAGAAAGTTATTGCAAAAAATATATATGTCATCAATCAATATTATTCAAAGAAAGTTATTGCAAAAAATATATGTCATCAATCAATATTATTCAAAGAAAGTTATTACAAAAAATATATATGTCATCAATCAATATTATTCAAAGAAAGTTATTACAAAATATATATATGTCATCAATCAATATTATTCAAAGAAAGTTATTGCAAAAAATATATATGTCATCAATCAATATTATTCAAAGAAAGTTATTGCAAAAAATATATGTCATCAATCAATATTATTCAAAGAAAGTTATTGCAAAAAATATATATGTCATCAATCAATATTATTCAAAGAAAGTTATTACAAAATATATATATGTCATCAATCAATATTATTCAAAGAAAGTTATTACAAAAAATATATATGTCATCAATCAATATTATTCAAAGAAAGTTATTGCAAAAAATATATATGTCATCAATCAATATTATTCAAAGAAAGTTATTACAAAATATATATATGTCATCAATCAATATTATTCAAAGAAAGTTATTGCAAAAAATATATATGTCATCAATCAATATTATTCAAAGAAAGTTATTACAAAATATATATATGTCATCAATCAATATTATTCAAAGAAAGTTATTACAAAATATATATATGTCATCAATCAATATTATTCAAAGAAAGTTATTGCAAAAAATATATATGTCATCAATCAATATTATTCAAAGAAAGTTATTACAATATATATATATGTCATCAATCAATATTATTCAAAGAAAGTTATTACAAAAAATATATATGTCATCAATCAATATTATTCAAAGAAAGTTATTGCAAAAAATATATATGTCATCAATCAATATTATTCAAAGAAAGTTATTACAATATATATATATGTCATCAATCAATATTATTCAAAGAAAGTTATTACAAAAAATATATATGTCATCAATCAATATTATTCAAAGAAAGTTATTGCAAAAAATATATATGTCATCAATCAATATTATTCAAAGAAAGTTATTACAATATATATATATGTCATCAATCAATATTATTCAAAGAAAGTTATTGCAAAAAATATATATGTCATCAATCAATATTATTCAAAGAAAGTTATTACAATATATATATATGTCATCAATCAATATTATTCAAAGAAAGTTATTACAAAAAATATATATGTCATCAATCAATATTATTCAAAGAAAGTTATTGCAAAAAATATATATGTCATCAATCAATATTATTCAAAGAAAGTTATTACAAAAAATATATATGTCATCAATCAATATTATTCAAAGAAAGTTATTGCAAAAAATATATATGTCATCAATCAATATTATTCAAAGAAAGTTATTACAATATATATATATGTCATCAATCAATATTATTCAAAGAAAGTTATTACAAAAAATATATATGTCATCAATCAATATTATTCAAAGAAAGTTATTACAAAAAATATATATGTCATCAATTAATATTATTCAAAGAAAGTTATTACAAAAAATATATATGTCATCAATCAATATTATTCAAAGAAAGTTATTACAAAAAATATATATGTCATCAATCAATATTATTCAAAGAAAGTTATTACAAAAAATATATATGTCATCAATCAATATTATTCAAAGAAAGTTATTGCAAAAAATATATATGTCATCAATCAATATTATTCAAAGAAAGTTATTACAAAAAATATATATGTCATCAATCAATATTATTCAAAGAAAGTTATTACAAAATATATATATGTCATCAATTAATATTATTCAAAGAAAGTTATTGCAAAATACATATATGGCATCAATCAATATTATTCAAAGAAAGTTATTGCAAAATATATATATGTCATCAATCAATATTATTCAAAGAAAGTTATTACAATATATATATATGTCATCAATCAATATTATTCAAAGAAAGTTATTACAATATATATATATGTCATCAATCAATATTATTCAAAGAAAGTTATTACAAAATATATATATGTCATCAATCAATATTATTCAAAGAAAGTTATTACAAAAAATATATATGTCATCAATCAATATTATTCAAAGAAAGTTATTACAAAATATATATATGTCATCAATCAATATTATTCAAAGAAAGTTATTACAAAATATATATATGTCATCAATTAATATTATTCAAAGAAAGTTATTGCAAAATATATATATGTCATCAATCAATATTATTCAAAGAAAGTTATTGCAAAAAATATATATGTCATCAATCAATATTATTCAAAGAAAGTTATTGCAAAAAATATATATGTCATCAATCAATATTATTCAAAGAAAGTTATTGCAAAAAATATATATGTCATCAATCAATATTATTCAAAGAAAGTTATTACAAAAAATATATATGTCATCAATCAATATTATTCAAAGAAAGTTATTACAAAATATATATATGTCATCAATCAATATTATTCAAAGAAAGTTATTACAAAATATATATATGTCATCAATTAATATTATTCAAAGAAAGTTATTGCAAAATATATATATGGCATCAATCAATATTATTCAAAGAAAGTTATTGCAAAAAATATATATGTCATCAATCAATATTATTCAAATAAAGTTATTACAAAATATATATATGTCATCAATCAATATTATTCAAAGAAAGTTATTACAAAATATATATATGTCATCAATCAATATTATTCAAAGAAAGTTATTACAAAAAATATATATGTCATCAATCAATATTATTCAAAGAAAGTTATTACAAAAAATATATATGTCATCAATCAATATTATTCAAAGAAAGTTATTACAAAAAATATATATGGCATCAATCAATATTATTCAAAGAAAGTTATTGCAAAATATATATATGTCATCAATCAATATTATTCAAAGAAAGTTATTACAAAATATATATATGTCATCAATCAATATTATTCAAAGAAAGTTATTACAAAAAATATATATGTCATCAATCAATATTATTCAAAGAAAGTTATTACAAAAAATATATATGTCATCAATCAATATTATTCAAAGAAAGTTATTGCAAAAAATATATATGTCATCAATCAATATTATTCAAAGAAAGTTATTGCAAAAAATATATATGTCATCAATCAATATTATTCAAAGAAAGTTATTACAAAAAATATATATGTCATCAATCAATATTATTCAAAGTTATTGCAAAAAATATATATGTCATCAATCAATATTATTCAAAGAAAGTTATTACAAAATATATATATGTCATCAATCAATATTATTCAAAGAAAGTTATTGCAAAAAATATATATGTCATCAATCAATATTATTCAAAGAAAGTTATTGCAAAAAATATATGTCATCAATCAATATTATTCAAAGAAAGTTATTACAAAAAATATATATGTCATCAATCAATATTATTCAAAGAAAGTTATTACAAAATATATATATGTCATCAATCAATATTATTCAAAGAAAGTTATTGCAAAAAATATATATGTCATCAATCAATATTATTCAAAGAAAGTTATTGCAAAAAATATATGTCATCAATCAATATTATTCAAAGAAAGTTATTGCAAAAAATATATATGTCATCAATCAATATTATTCAAAGAAAGTTATTACAAAATATATATATGTCATCAATCAATATTATTCAAAGAAAGTTATTACAAAAAATATATGTCATCAATCAATATTATTCAAAGAAAGTTATTGCAAAAAATATATATGTCATCAATCAATATTATTCAAAGAAAGTTATTACAATATATATATATGTCATCAATCAATATTATTCAAAGAAAGTTATTGCAAAAAATATATATGTCATCAATCAATATTATTCAAAGAAAGTTATTACAAAATATATATATGTCATCAATCAATATTATTCAAAGAAAGTTATTACAAAATATATATATGTCATCAATCAATATTATTCAAAGCAAGTTATTGCAAAAAATATATATGTCATCAATCAATATTATTCAAAGAAAGTTATTACAATATATATATATGTCATCAATCAATATTATTCAAAGAAAGTTATTACAAAAAATATATATGTCATCAATCAATATTATTCAAAGAAAGTTATTGCAAAAAATATATATGTCATCAATCAATATTATTCAAAGAAAGTTATTACAATATATATATATGTCATCAATCAATATTATTCAAAGAAAGTTATTACAAAAAATATATATGTCATCAATCAATATTATTCAAAGAAAGTTATTGCAAAAAATATATATGTCATCAATCAATATTATTCAAAGAAAGTTATTACAATATATATATATGTCATCAATCAATATTATTCAAAGAAAGTTATTGCAAAAAATATATATGTCATCAATCAATATTATTCAAAGAAAGTTATTACAATATATATATATGTCATCAATCAATATTATTCAAAGAAAGTTATTACAAAAAATATATATGTCATCAATCAATATTATTCAAAGAAAGTTATTGCAAAAAATATATATGTCATCAATCAATATTATTCAAAGAAAGTTATTACAAAAAATATATATGTCATCAATCAATATTATTCAAAGAAAGTTATTGCAAAAAATATATATGTCATCAATCAATATTATTCAAAGAAAGTTATTACAAAAAATATATATGTCATCAATCAATATTATTCAAAGAAAGTTATTACAAAATATATATATGTCATCAATTAATATTATTCAAAGAAAGTTATTGCAAAATACATATATGGCATCAATCAATATTATTCAAAGAAAGTTATTGCAAAATATATATATGTCATCAATCAATATTATTCAAAGAAAGTTATTACAAAATATATATATGTCATCAATCAATATTATTCAAAGAAAGTTATTACAATATATATATATATGTCATCAATCAATATTATTCAAAGAAAGTTATTACAAAATATATATATGTCATCAATCAATATTATTCAAAGAAAGTTATTACAAAAAATATATATGTCATCAATCAATATTATTCAAAGAAAGTTATTACAAAATATATATATGTCATCAATCAATATTATTCAAAGAAAGTTATTACAAAATATATATATGTCATCAATTAATATTATTCAAAGAAAGTTATTGCAAAATATATATATGTCATCAATCAATATTATTCAAAGAAAGTTATTGCAAAAAATATATGTCATCAATCAATATTATTCAAAGAAAGTTATTGCAAAAAATATATATGTCATCAATCAATATTATTCAAAGAAAGTTATTGCAAAAAATATATATGTCATCAATCAATATTATTCAAAGAAAGTTATTACAAAAAATATATATGTCATCAATCAATATTATTCAAAGAAAGTTATTACAAAATATATATATGTCATCAATCAATATTATTCAAAGAAAGTTATTACAAAATATATATATGTCATCAATTAATATTATTCAAAGAAAGTTATTACAAAATATATATATGTCATCAATCAATATTATTCAAAGAAAGTTATTACAAAATATATATATGTCATCAATTAATATTATTCAAAGAAAGTTATTACAAAATATATATATGTCATCAATCAATATTATTCAAAGAAAGTTATTACAAAAAATATATATGTCATCAATCAATATTATTCAAAGAAAGTTATTACAAAATATATATATGTCATCAATTAATATTATTCAAAGAAAGTTATTACAAAATATATATATGTCATCAATCAATATTATTCAAAGAAAGTTATTACAAAATATATATATGTCATCAATCAATATTATTCAAAGAAAGTTATTACAAAATATATATATGTCATCAATCAATATTATTCAAAGAAAGTTATTACAAAAAATATATATGTCATCAATCAATATTATTCAAAGAAAGTTATTACAAAATATATATATGTCATCAATCAATATTATTCAAAGAAAGTTATTACAAAATATATATATGTCATCAATCAATATTATTCAAAGAAAGTTATTACAAAAAATATATATGTCATCAATCAATATTATTAAAAGAAAGTTATTACAAAAAATATATATGTCATCAATCAATATTATTCAAAGAAAGTTATTACAAAAAATATATATGGCATCAATCAATATTATTCAAAGAAAGTTATTGCAAAATATATATATGTCATCAATCAATATTATTCAAAGAAAGTTATTACAAAATATATATATGTCATCAATCAATATTATTCAAAGAAAGTTATTACAAAAAATATATATGTCATCAATCAATATTATTCAAAGAAAGTTATTACAAAAAATATATATGTCATCAATCAATATTATTCAAAGAAAGTTATTACAAAAAATATATATGGCATCAATCAATATTATTCAAAGAAAGTTATTACAAAATATATATATGTCATCAATTAATATTATTCAAAGAAAGTTATTGCAAAATATATATATGGCATCAATCAATATTATTCAAAGAAAGTTATTGCAAAAAATATATATGTCATCAATCAATATTATTCAAAGAAAGTTATTACAAAATATATATATGTCATCAATCAATATTATTCAAAGAAAGTTATTACAATATATATATATGTCATCAATCAATATTATTCAAAGAAAGTTATTACAAAATATATATATGTCATCAATCAATATTATTCAAAGAAAGTTATTACAAAAAATATATATGTCATCAATCAATATTATTCAAAGAAAGTTATTACAAAATATATATATGTCATCAATCAATATTATTCAAAGAAAGTTATTACAAAATATATATATGTCATCAATCAATATTATTCAAAGAAAGTTATTACAATATATATATATGTCATCAATCAATATTATTCAAAGAAAGTTATTACAAAATATATATATGTCATCAATCAATATTATTCAAAGAAAGTTATTACAAAATATATATATGTCATCAATCAATATTATTCAAAGAAAGTTATTACAAAAAATATATATGTCATCAATCAATATTATTCAAAGAAAGTTATTACAATATATATATATGTCATCAATCAATATTATTCAAAGAAAGTTATTACAAAAAATATATATGTCATCAATCAATATTATTCAAAGAAAGTTATTACAAAATATATATATGTCATCAATCAATATTATTCAAAGAAAGTTATTACAAAATATATATATGTCATCAATTAATATTATTCAAAGAAAGTTATTGCAAAATATATATATGTCATCAATCAATATTATTCAAAGAAAGTTATTGCAAAAAATATATATGTCATCAATCAATATTATTCAAAGAAAGTTATTGCAAAAAATATATGTCATCAATCAATATTATTCAAAGAAAGTTATTGCAAAAAATATATATGTCATCAATCAATATTATTCAAAGAAAGTTATTACAAAATATATATATGTCATCAATTAATATTATTCAAAGAAAGTTATTGCAAAAAATATATATGTCATCAATCAATATTATTCAAAGAAAGTTATTACAAAATATATATATGTCATCAATCAATATTATTCAAAGAAAGTTATTACAAAATATATATGTCATCAATCAATATTATTCAAAAAAAGTTATTACAAAATATATATATGTCATCAATCAATATTATTCAAAGAAAGTTATTACAAAAAATATATATGTCATCAATCAATATTATTCAAAGAAAGTTATTACAAAAAATATATATGTCATCAATCAATAGTATTCAAAGAAAGTTATTACAAAATATATATATGTCATCAATCAATATTATTCAAAGAAAGTTATTACAAAATATATATATGTCATCAATCAATATTATTCAAAGAAAGTTATTACAATATATATATATATGTCATCAATCAATATTATTCAAAGAAAGTTATTACAATATATATATATATATATGTATATATATATATATGTCATCAATCAATATTATTCAAAGAAAGTTATTACAAAAAATATATATGTCATCAATCAATATTATTCAAAGAAAGTTATTACAATATATATATATATATGTCATCAATTAATATTATTCAAAGAAACTTATTACAAAATATATATATGTCATCAATTAATATTATTCAAAGAAACTTATTACAAAATATATATATGTCATCAATTAATATTATTCAAAGAAACTTATTACAAAATATATATATGTCATCAATCAATATTATTCAAAGAAAGTTATTACAAAATATATATATGTCATCAATCAATATTATTCAAAGAAAGTTATTACAAAATATATATATGTCATCAATCAATATTATTCAAAGAAAGTTATTACAATATATATATATATGTCATCAATCAATATTATTCAAAGAAAGTTATTACAATATATATATATATATATGTATATATATATATATGTCATCAATCAATATTATTCAAAGAAAGTTATTACAAAAAATATATATGTCATCAATCAATATTATTCAAAGAAAGTTATTACAATATATATATATATATGTCATCAATTAATATTATTCAAAGAAACTTATTACAAAATATATATATGTCATCAATTAATATTATTCAAAGAAACTTATTACAAAATATATATATGTCATCAATTAATATTATTCAAAGAAACTTATTACAAAATATATATATGTCATCAATTAATATTATTCAAAGAAACTTATTACAAAATATATATATGTCATCAATTAATATTATTCAAAGAAACTTATTACAAAATATATATATGTCATCAATTAATATTATTCAAAGAAAGTTATTACAAAATATATATATATGTCATCAATCAATATTATTCAAAGAAAGTTATTACAAAATATATATATGTCATCAATCAATATTATTCAAAGAAAGTTATTACAAAATATATATGTCATCAATCAATATTATTCAAAGAAAGTTATTACAAAATATATATATGTCATCAATCAATATTATTCAAAGAAAGTTATTACAAAATATATATATGTCATCAATTAATATTATTCAAAGAAACTTATTACAAAATATATATATATGTCATCAATTAATATTATTCAAAGAAAGTTATTACAAAATATATATATGTCATCAATCAATATTATTCAAAGAAAGTTATTACAAAATATATATGTCATCAATCAATATTATTCAAAGAAAGTTATTACAAAATATATATATGTCATCAATCAATATTATTCAAAGAAAGTTATTACAAAATATATATATGTCATCAATTAATATTATTCAAAGAAAGTTATTACAAAATATATATATATGTCATCAATCAATATTATTCAAAGAAAGTTATTACAAAATATATATATGTCATCAATCAATATTATTCAAAGAAAGTTATTGCAAAATATATATATGTCATCAATCAATATTATTCAAAGAGAGTTATTACGAAATAAATTTTTAATGGTAATAACTAAAGAAACATGTTTGTTTTTATAACACTTAAATAAATTAGTTTAATGTGTCGGCAATCATGTAATTTTATACTATTTTGAAGATACATTTTACAGATTGATTTCTAAACAATATATTTATATTGATAAAAACGTTCGATTACGTTCATTCCGTTTTTATGTTCATTCCGTTTTTACACTAATACCTTTTTAGTACATAACCTGCAAAATGTTGCAAATACGCTAAAGAAATGAAAATAGGCATTCAAATATAAGATTTAAATAAATACATATCTTAAAAACAAGAAAGAATCTTAATAAATATCAAAATATTAGCGAGATTTTGTCAAATATTTTTTTTGGGGGGGGGGGGGGGAATAGCTCCAGACAAGGCATGATGCCACTTGATGTAAGGATCTTAAAAAAACAATACAACTTCAAGGTCATAAACTAGCCAACGATAAGTGTTAGATGGATAGATTTCGACCCAGAAAACAGCAATTCTTCTCCCTTTGTCAGAAACATCGCTCATGAAATGTGAGGACTAAATGGCAAAAGAAGGGAAGCGAGAGTAACGAGGCTGCCGAAAGTAAACCAAAGTTAGTCACTTTCTACTTAGAAAAATTACAGCCTCGCACATCCCCAACCATATTTATGAAATGCTTCGAGGCCCACATCTATGCTTTTATCACTCATTGGCGAAATAGAACGTTTATGAAAGAAGATAGATTTCCACTATGGAGCGCTGAAAAAGAGTCGCTTTATTTTTCAAAAATAGGGAACAGCTCTGAAAGTGGTGAAACGCATAAAGCCCTGCTCCCTCCCCCATACCGGATTGCCTGCTAGTGGAGCTATTTATCTCCCTCCCACGGCGGGAAGATGTGACACAAGGTCGGAAAGTGGGATTTGAAACCAGCGCCTTAAAGGAAAGGCACTGTGGGCGAACAAAAATTGCCTGGGCAGCCTCGTCAGCATTCCCTGGTAGGTGCGCCTCAGGAGATTAGCAATAAACTAACCCCTTCTGAAAGGGTGAGAAGATAAAGTATGGGAAGGTGGACTTCTTAGAACTACACAAGGCCATGCGTCAGACCGACAGCGAACAAGCCATCCTAAAAAATGGCAGAGACATCTGCCGATCTGATTTTGGTATAAATTCCAAACCTGAAGGATTGAAGTTGCCTGGTAGTGAACGGGAAGCTAGCTCTGTACATTTTGGTTCCTAGCCCTGAACACCAATATTACCATTTTACAATCGAGTACCCGTTCCATCAAAAATGACGGATAGAGATGTTACACTTTTCTAAAGACATCAATCGAGCATTTTAAAAAAAAGGGCAACATTTGTACAGGGTGGGCAAAAATAAGGGTCCTATTTTTAAAAATTCATAACTTTTTTATTTATTGATTTTAAAAAAAAATTTTTTTTAGAATAAGTAAAGGACCCCTTCCGAAGCAAGCATGAACCGTGTTAGCCCTAAGGAACGTACCCTCATTTAGAAAACATTATTTTTGCTTAAAAAACTCAAAACAGTGTAAAAAACAATACTTTAGTTTTTGTAAGTTTTAACAAGTGTTTTTCGGCTAAAATTTGTTTTGTTTATTTCAAAAAATCTCGGAAGGGTCAGTCTACACACACATAAAGTTTGGTGAGTTTAACTTTTATTTTGTGGAAGTTATTCAAATTTAAAGATAGGACCCTTATTTTGGCCCACCCTGTATATCAAAATAACATTTATTCCCATTAAAACGATAATGAATGTTCTTTTCACCCTCAACAAGGCATATTGACACTGAATCGTAAGAACAACCTGGATGGGGAGTTGGGCAGCAAGATGTTTGTTCACATTTCACCGATTCATTTTCGGGTTAAATGGGTTACTCTTAAATGAGTTATCGGCACTTCTGTAGTATATATGAAGCAGCAGATTTTCTGTCCTTCTACTGAAAATAAAGGGAGGTAATTCAACCGGAAGTGATTTTTTTTACAACATAAAAAAAAAATGCAAGACTGATTTGTTTTGGGGTAACAATTAACAATTTTTTTTTTTATTATATGAAGTAAAAAAATTTTAAATAAAAAACCCTAACCCTAAACCCTAAACCCTAAGAAATCAGGCGGTGTGCCTGTAAAAAATCTATTGTTTTTTGCGGCTGGTTCATTAAATTACCAATGTCTCGAAGATTAATCTCATTTAACTCCATTTTCTAAATACTAAATTCAACTTCCGGTGAATTCTGAATGAATGGTTCTTGGAGAAAAAAAAACGGAACTCTTCAATTTCGATTTCTTAATCGGCATCTGCTTCATATATACTACAGAAGTGCCGAGTTATCTCCCATATTTTCTTCCTTGATATAGAGATGACATCTTATCAAGGGAGGTAACTCGTTCTTATCAAGGGAGGTAACTCGTTCTTATCAAGGGAGGTAACTCGTTCTTTGAGATCTAAAATGGTATTTTTTGTTTTCCTGCAGGTTCTTCTTGATGCATCTTATTAACAAACCCGATACAGAATATACTGGCCAGGTAAGAATTTAACATTTTTAACGCATCACATCAAAGTCTGTCATCAGTGGCAGCTCTCCCAAAACCAAAATGACGAATAATGTGTCTCTTCCCTAAAAGTGTTGTATTAAACCAAAAACGTGACATCCTAAATTAAACTATTTTTTATCAATAACATAAGTCAGTCATGAGCCTGCATAACCTCCACCTGACAACATAAGAATGGGCCAAAGTCTTAGCGCCGCAAAGACAAAGCTCCTTTCGTTCGATAAACCTCTTCAACCACTAATAGCCATGGCAAATAACACCCTACCTGAAAATTCAACATTCAAACTCCTCGGCCTAACATTCACAGGTAACATGAATTGGATGGTAGCTTTGTAGAGATATAGGATAATGTCAGGTGTAAGGAGTTTAAAAGCACGGTAGAGGGAGTTCACCTTCTTTGCATCAACTTTGGCAATGTCTTCAATGTATTTGTTCCAATTCATGTTACCTGTGAATGTTAGGCCGAGTAGTTTGAATGTCGAACTCTCAGGTAGGGTGTCATTTGCCATGCTAATCGGTGTTAGAAGAGGTTATTTGTAGTTATTGGAGGAGAATAGCTTTGTTTTTCCCGTATTAAAGCTGACCAATTATTTCTGCCCCCAATCCACTACAGCTTAGAGGTCACTTTCTAAGTATTCGGTCATTGCCTTGGATATCTACGCGTCCGTTTTGCTCACATGATAAGTGTAGAGCGTGGTGTCGTCAGCAAATATACCAATCTCAGACTCATTGTATTCAGGAAGATTGTTTATGACGATCAGGAATAACCAGGGTCGAAGTATAGATCCCTGGGGTACACCAGCATTTATGCCATGTTGCTTAGATTAGCGGCCATCGAGGACAACCTTGATTCTTTTTTTGGTTAGGAAGGATCTACTTATATTAAATATTCGTCCAGTAATGGGTTAATTTTTAGGAGGAGTCCTTTATGCCATACATTATAAAAGGCCTTGTATATATCAAGCGCTGCTCCCCTAACTTCACCAGTCTTGTCCAGTGTATGATAGACTGCTCATCTATGAACGCATATATGGGCATGCGTTACACAAACCTCAGGCAGTGAGGTCAAAAACAGGTCTAGAGGTGAAGCTTTTTGGGACCTTGCCGAAGAGGGAGAGACTAGTGGATGATGTACCAGTCCAGATGTCACAACAATGCTACATACATGGGCGGATGGTGACTTTGTAGAGATATAGGATAATGTCAGGTGTAAGGAGTTTAATAGCACGGTAGAAGGAGCCCACCTTCTTTGCAGCAGCCTTGGCAATGTCTTCAATGTATTTGTTCCAATTCATGTTACCTGTGAATTTTAGGCCGAGGAGCTTGAATGTTGAACTCTCAGGTAGGGTGTTATTTGTCATGGCTATTGGTGGTTGAAGAGGTTTCTTGTAGTTATTGAAGGAAAGGAGCTTGGCAATGTCTTCTTCAATGTATTTGTTCAAATACATTGAAGACATTGCCAAGGCTGCTGCAAAGAAGGTAAAACTATTGATCTGATCCAGCTGAAATTTTGCATAGTAGTTATTGTTATTTAGCTGTTATGTGTTGATGCAACATCATACTAATACCTACTCACAATTTGCCAACAGGCTCGTTGCAGATGTGAAACAAGTTGCAGTTTGACACATTTTCATTGAATATTATATTAAATAGGCATTTTGTTGGAATGTGCCATATTTGAAACAAAAAATATTTAACGGTTAATGTGGGGAAAATCCAGCTCCCCAAAATAAGATAGTCTGGATTGGGACAAAAATTGCCTTAATCTAGAAGGATTTCTCCTTCACTGAGTGAAGACAGAAAAGATGAAGTGTAATATAAGCATACTTTTTCTCATTTTCTTTAAAAAAAATTGTTTTGTTTTTTCTACTAACGAGTCACCACTTATCCATGCTAAAAGCCACTCTACAACACCATGATTGGTGTCATCCGGCAACTGACTGAGAAGATTGAAAATGATGAATGAAATGAACGAAATCTGATTACTTATGGGGACGGTTGCCTGGCCACAAAGGTTAGGGTTATTTGAAACAAAAAACATTTATGGATTAGGGTTATTTGAAACAAAAAACATTTATAGGTTAGGGTTAGGGTTATTTGAAACAAAAAAGATTTATGGATTAGGGTTATTTGAAACAAAAAACATTTATAGGTTAGGGTTAGGGTTATTTGAAACAAAAAACATTTATGGATTAGGGTTATTTGAAACAAAAAACATTTATAGGTTAGGGTTATTTGAAACAAAAAACATTTATGGATTAGGGTTATTTGAAACAAAAAACATTTATGGGTTAGGGTTATTTGAAACAAAAAACATTTATGGGTTAGGGTAAAGGTTATTTGAAACAAAAAACATTTATGGGTTAGGGTTATTTGAAACAAAAAACATTTATGGGTTAGGGTTATTTGAAACAAAAAGCATTTATGGGTTAGGGTTATTTGAAACAAAAACATTTATGGGTTAGGGTTATTTGAAACAAAAAACATTTATGGGTTAGGGTTATTTGAAACAAAAAACATTTATGGGTTAGGGTTATTTGAAACAAAAAACATTTATGGGTTAGGGTTATTTGAAACAAAAAACATTTATGGGTTAGGGTTATTTGAAACAAAAAAACATTTATGGGTTAGGGTTATTTGAAACAAAAAAACATTTATGGGTTAGAGTTATTTGAAACAAAAAGCATTTATGGGTAAGGTTATTTGAAACAAAAAACATTTATGGGTTAGGGTTATTTGAAACAAAAAGCATTTATGGGTTAGGGTTATTTGAAACAAAAAGCATTTATGGGTTAGGGTTATTTGAAACAAAAAGCATTTATGGATTAGGGTTATTTGAAACAAAAAGCATTTATGGGTTAGGGTTATTTGAAACAAAAAACATTTATGGATTAGGGTTATTTGAAACAAAAAACATTTATGGGTTAGGGTTATTTGAAACAAAAAACATTTATAGGTTAGGGTTATTTGAAACAAAAAGCATTTATGGGTTAGGGTTATTTGAAACAAAAAGCATTTATGGGTTAGGGTTATTTGAAACAAAAAGCATTTATGGGTTAGGGTTATTTGAAACAAAAAGCATTTATGGGTTAGGGTTATTTGAAACAAAAAACATTTATGGATTAGGGTTATTTGAAACAAAAAACATTTATAGGTTAGGGTTATTTGAAACAAAAAACATTTATGGGTTAGGGTTATTTGAAACAAAAAACATTTATAGGTTAGGGTTAGGGTTATTTGAAACAAAAAACATTTATGGGTTAAGATAAAGCTCCGAGTGTGAACTGGCAAAAGAAACAAAAAACATCATCACCCTTCACTACCAGAGCTATAAAATTCTAGCAACAACTCTAGGGTTACCGCAGGACTGCTTACCTGCTGATTACAACATGGTTGTCTTCAAATCCAATGTCAACAAATACTTGTCACAAAACCGTACCACACGTAATCAAACGCAATTCATACCATTGGGCAATGTTGGTACTCCCATAGTGTTCTTCATCTTTCGACTGACAATCATTCCATCTCGTTAACCCCTCATTCCCTAGTTTATCTTGACCTTGATAAATGGCGAATCAATAGTAAAAAAAAAAAAAATGGTAAAAATGCAGTATAACGGCCCCCTGGCTGTGTGTGCATCTCTAAACAAACGTGAGCGCAAAAAAATGAAAGGTCTATCGGTAAAAATGAAAAACAAACACATAAATTGAAAAAAATGAAAGGTCTATCGGTAAAAATAAAAAACAAACACATAAATTGAAAAAAATGAAAGGTCTATCGGTAAAAATGAAAAACAAACACATAAATTGAAAAAAATGAAAGGTCTATCGGTAAAAATAAAAAACAAACACATAAATTGAAAAAAATGAAAGGTCTATCGGTAAAAATGAAAAACAAACACATAAATTGAAAAACAAACCAAAAACCTAACAGTCTATCGATAAAAATAAAATTTAAAAAAACCATCTAAATTTACATTGGATACAAATTGTTAATTTTATTTACTTATGCAGTAAAAACATCTTTGTGTTATTTTCTAAGCAAATATTCACAAATATACTCCCATTCATGAGGACTTCTATGAGTGCCTTGCGCTCACGTTTAGCCAGGGGGGTCTATTCGCGCATGCGCACAGCCAGAGAGCCGTTATACTGCATTTTTATCAAAAAAAAAATAATAATAAAATCTCCATTTCATGTTGTTTTTTTGTTCTTTCAGGAAACCTATGTTTTTTTGGTTTTTTTTAATCTTTCAGGAAACCTATGTTTTTTTTGTTTTTTTTAATCTTTCAGGAAACCTATGTTTTTTTTAATCTTTCAGGAAACCTATGTTTTTTTTAATCTTTCAGGAAACCTATGTTTGGGAAATGTATCAACAGCGTTGCTGGGATTTCTTCCCGGTTGGTGACTGCTTCAGGAAACAGTACGCAGACGAAGCTTCGAGCTGAGAGAAGGTCGACTTTAACCTCTGACCTGTTAATGAAGCTTTTGGTAGCCTCCCACCTCATTCTACCAGTCACACAGTGCTCTTAACGTAAAGATCGACAACAGATTTACAAGTCCAATCTGGTTCTTAAATAAAAATGTTAAAAAGTATTTAATAATAAACAAAAAAAGACCTAGGGAAAAAAGCAATCTATGATTAGATTAGCTTAAGATATCATATCTTACCCAACCTTGATAATAAGACCAGACTTATATACTGTTGCTCTTTGCGTGTGCCTGTTTGCAAGTGTGCGTTTGTGTATAGGTCTAGATCCTGGCAGTATGTCTGTGAATATAGTTCTTCCCTAGAAACAAAACAGGGATTTAATACACACACATGCACATCTTTTGAAATTAAGTTTGTTGAATATTTTTTTTTTTTTTTAAATTATTATAATTATTATTGAGGTTATTGTTTGGTGAAAACACTAAATTAAAAAAAGAACACTGTTTAGTTCCCACCCTCCTGGTACCAAAATTTAACTACAGGATTTCTATTAAATTGTTTTCTATTCCACCCTTTTGTGATAAAAGTATACTAGTAACGAGACGGAAAAAGAATTTATTTAAAAAAAAGAAAAAAAAAAATGCACATTTTATAAAGGTAAAAGAAAAAAATAATCCAAAACCGAATACAAGAATCCCCAGAAAAAAACCCACCAAGACGTTTTTTTTTTATGATAGAATTTTATAAGTATTTTTTGATCTATAACAAAACAAAAAAAAAGCTTTATTAAAAAAAAAAAAGAGAGAAAGTTTAAATTGAGTTATTTGAAAAAGTAATGGGGTTACTATGATTACAATTAAAAAGAAAAAGAAAATCTCTAAAAAAAAAAAAAA
>OY744546.1:63866924-63919424 GCA_963556195.1 Sepiola atlantica | reverse complement strand
TATCCTGGATTTTCTATAAGTGCGACTCTATAGAAGGAAAGTCCAAAAAACCCTAAAATAATAACATTCACATGTTCTAAAGCATTTATTATGCAGGTTCAAACCAGGAACATATTTAATGCTAATATATATATATATATATATATATATATATATCAGACAAAAGTTTATATCCAATGCTCATTAACTCTTAACTATTATGAAAACAATGAAATACTGAAATAAGTATTAATATCCGGATGTAAGTCCCACACGAACTGCTAAGAGTTATTTCCCATTCCATTGTAAACTTTTAAATATATTTAAAAAATAGATTTAAACAAAGGGTTATCATTTCATACATTTTCGGGTGGATTTTGGATGCAAACATAATTTTTGGTCAATGTGGGTTAAGAGTTAATGTTAATTTATCCAGTCACTCGTGTCTTGTGGTGCGTCTCTGTTCATTCTTGATTCTCTTCAACTTTTAAAAAAGATCTTTACTACAAGTGGTGACCTTAAGTGAATGATTCGTAGATTTGCTTTGATTTGCAGAGGAATTGTAGGATCAAAGTGTAGTGCCTGTTCTGTCCTTCTTGACTGGGACAATTTTTATTTTTTGTCCCATTCAGAATGCCTCTTTTTGGGGGTGCTGGATATCTTTCACATAAAAAAAAACGACCTTGTGTCTAACTTTGTCCCTGTGGAGAGGCAAGTAAATCCTTATTTACTTGTTAAACTATGATTGCTGTACCTTAACAGCGGATTGAATTGCAATTCCAAGGCGACTTTTATGGGATCCACGAGAGATGCAATGTCAGTTTTGACTAATGTCGAGAATTGAACCCATTCTTGACCAAGACGGTCTTCTAAATCGCCAGGTTATAATAAAACAAGATTTCTTCTTTCTTGAACATAAGACCCCTGAAGGCGTCTGTGACACCCACTATTATACTAATTAAGCACTGCTCTCAACCGTGACCTTTTATGAAGGTCACGTCTCAACCCTTAATACAAACTGATCTAAATTACTTTACTTTAATTAACCTAAGATCAGTCAATTTTGTAAAATTCAAACTCTGCTATGATTTCCTATTTTCCCACTTGTTCTATATTTACCAGCGCCGTTTGTACCCTTTATGATGACCCATCAAGAATAAAACATTCTGGTTTCGAGCAAGGCCAAAAAGCTTCTTTTTTTTTTCTAGATTCTCTGGCCAATAATTTATGCGGGTTGGAGATAGTAAGGGACGCCGTGTACATCAAAATTTGGTGACAGTAAAAGCAACAAGAATGAGGATATTATTTCAAGTTAATTTGTTACGCTTTTTGCATGTTTTTTTTTTTTGTTATTGTTGTTATTTTGGTCTTATTTTGTTTCTCTTAAGTTAATTTTATTTTTTTTTTATTTATGAAAAAATATTTTAGAATAGTTTATTTTTCTTTTATGCTTGGAACAGGATTTATTTTTTGGAGAAAATGTTCCTCAAAATATTCATTTGCCATGATATATATATATATATATATATTATTAAAAATAACCGACAATTTTTGTCTGGTTATTTTAGTGTTGATCCCTTCAATTTTCCGGATTAAAATCTTAATCTCGGAAGGAAATTGGCTGATGAAACTGCCATAGTGTACATGTTGGTCCAGAGTACTTTCTGACCCGTCTTCACATACTAGAAGCTTTACTCATTAAAACTAAAAAACCTGCTATTAACAAGATTAATTTAAATGCTTATAATACCTAATAAACATAGTTAAATTTTCCCGCCATAATTAATTATAAATCTCACTCCAGGTCTTCACCTGTTTGTCATTATTCCACTGACGATGGACCCAGACGGGTCAGAAAGTACTCTGGACCAACATGTACACTATGGCAGTTTCATCAGCCAATTTCCTTCCGAGATTAAGATTTTAATCCGAAAAATTGAAGGGATCAACACTAAAATAACCAGACAAAAATTGTCGGTTATTTTTAATAATACGTGTCTTAAAGAAAAAATGCTGCCTCGATACACATCTATATATATATATATATATATATATATAATAGAATTTCATAATTATTATTTCAGTTTTATTG
The DNA here is from genome assembly GCA_963556195.1 of Sepiola atlantica. Taxonomy (NCBI): domain Eukaryota; kingdom Metazoa; phylum Mollusca; class Cephalopoda; order Sepiida; family Sepiolidae; genus Sepiola; species Sepiola atlantica. The sequence goes on along the minus strand of OY744546.1, from coordinate 63,917,353 downwards.
ATAAACTTTAATGCTTATTTGGAATGACCTTGAGATTAGTTTTATAATAGTTAATTTTCTTTATTATTCAAAAATCACTTTTTTTTTTAATTATTTGTTTTAATTTTTGTTTTGCATGTTGTTTTCTGTTGCTAAAAGATTTGAAGGAATTATGACTGAAACACACAAAATCCCATCTTTTACCCAATTCTCACCCTTGAAAAGAAAACAAAAAACGAATGTTCTGGAATCATAGTTGAAACGTAGAGCTTTTGAATAAAGGTCACGCGCTCTAAGGTTCGAAACAAATAGTTTCGATTTGGCCTTAAAATATTAACGTCAAATGTAAAACTAAACGAGAGAATAAATAAATCCATACAACCCTTCTTTTTGACATGCCTCTTGTCAAATCCATAATAACCAAGTAATGCAATTATTGCGATGAATTTACAAAAAATAGATTTTTTAAAAAATGATAGAAGTTAGAATCAAAGGAAAAGGTATATGAATGAGTGCTTGAGAGAGAGAGAGGGGGAGAGGGAGATGGGAAGGGAGAGGGGGGATGGATAAAAACTAGTAATATTTTGATGATTTGTTAGAAATTATTTACAGTGAAGTGGATTTCGGCATTACTCCTAAACAACTTATTTTTTACTAAAATCATTATTTTGTTTGTTTGTTTGTTTGTTTTTTTAATAAAAAAAAAAAATTTTTTAAATATTAGCTGTTTATTGGGTGCTTATGCAGATGAGCGGCCACAGTAAAAAATTATTTAAATAAAAAAAAAATATATATATACTTATTAAGCATTATAATCTTACTCACTGTACAAAAAAGTAGAAAAAATTATCCACTAGAACTTTAATTAAAAGTATTTTTCCATTCTGCGTATCGTAACAGCGATTCGTTCACAGAGACTTCAGTTTGTTTCTAAAGAAAGAAGATTTCGCAGGGGAGATAATCAACTTGCGAAATCATAATAAAAAAACAACATGGCGTCTCTGTGAACGAATCGCTGGTACGATACGCAGAATGGAAAAATACTTGTAATTAAAGTTCTAGTGGATAATTTTTTCTACTTTTTTTTGCACAGTGAGTAAGAAGATAACACTGAATAAGTATATAATATTGTTTTTATAAAATAATAATTTTTTTAAATTTTTTAATGGTCCGCTAATCAGCATAAGCACCGTTTATTGTATTTAGTATGAAAATCAAACTGAAAATAAAGATGGCTATGCGTCTTCTCCATAAAATTGCATTGGGGCAGATAACTCAACTCGTCTTCTTCAGAAAAATGTGCAGATAAAACATAAAGAGTTATCCACCCCTGCACATTTTTTTGGAGAAGATGCGTTGAGTTAAAAAAAAAAAAAAAATGTTTATTTTCGTATTAATTTGCACACTAAATGCAATAAAAGGATAATATTTTTTAATATTTTTTTTTTTATTCAAGAAAATGACATAAATCATGCTTTTTAGTACAAAATAAGTTGTCTGGGTATAATAAGGAAATAACTTCATCGCCAATAATCTCTCACGAATCATTAAGGCATTAACACAAACCTGACAATGTTTGTAACTCTATGATATACACACAAAACTCCAAACCATTTTTTTTTATAAAAATGTGGACGTCTGATTATTAACTATATAACAACAATGGCTGTCTGTTATAGCCATTTGTTGTTGATTTGGGTTGAACAGAACTTCTCATGACGTTCTGGACAATTAAAGTCTATTTATTTATTGCAAACGTCTCTACTCCATTGCAGTCACTTCCTCTAGGAATGGCATTAACCTTCCAATATGCACATACCTCACCCAAGATCGAACCCTGATTAAAAACTGTATAACTACTTTAAAAAAAAAAAAGGCGAAATACCATTTCTATCGTATTACCTATTGATGGACGGTTTACATTTTTTCCTCTATCATCAATCTGCCTCCATTTTTTTTATCAATGAATTAGCTTGGATCTGCTTTTCCAGATCAATGGAAGACTTTTTTGTATACATTGTACGGAAATAGAAAATGAAAACTTATTTGTTGTTATGGAGGTTTAAAAAAAGAAAAGACAAAGGAAATGAATATGAAGAAAACTAAGATTCAAGATGGCGTCTATCAAACGAGAAAAAAAAGATTCAAGATGGCGTCTACCAAAAGAGAAAAAAACAACAATAATTAAAACAGTTTTTACCAAAAACAAAAAAAAAAGACTAAAGATCTAAGAAGATTTTTTTTCTTTTTAAATTTTAATAAACTGAAGACTGTGTCTACCAAAAGAAAGAAAAGGAAAGACCTGAAAACTGTGTTTAATAATCGAGAAAGAATTATGTAGACAGTGTCTAGTAAAGTTGGTTGGTCTCACCTCAGACCACAAAGTTAAATTAAAAAAAAAAAAAATTTAAATAAAAATTACAAAAAAAAAAAAAAACAGAAATAAAGTTAAAGATAATAAGCAACATTTTTAACTTAACAAAAAAAATAAACAAACCAATAAAAACAGCACACAAACATTTGATAATATATATTTTGTTATATCATTTCTCTCTCAAAATTGAAAGACGACTTCTTCAAAGTATGAGAAAGCAAGAAAATGCATACACAATACGAACCAAGTCAACATCCAAGCCATTACCTCACACACTTGCATGATGCTAATATACCCTTGATCTAAAAAAAACCCTGTTTTTTTTTTCTTTAACATTTTAATATTTGCTGCTTTAAACAAACAGCCCAAAGTTAACTGCACATTTTAATTGCTACACGATTATGTATATTGCAATAAAAAAAAAGATCAGTAATTTTTTCAATATATTTTCTGGCATTTTTGTGATAATTGATTTCGTGTTAACATATACAAAATATATAATATACAGAATGCGGCATAAAGATCTCCCACATTTTGAACGAATATATATATATATATATATATATATATATATATATATATATATATATATAAATATTTGTTATTGTTTATTATCTATGTACGTATACGTTTCGTCCTTAAACCGGGACTCATCAGCATAGAGATATGACTATTCACTACCGGTCATGCGATTCGAAACCCTGGACTACAAGTATCTTTCAACTACAAATCCAACGTCGCTAACCACTAGGCCAATCTTAAATAGCTGATAAACAATGATAATTTTAACACTTTTAAAGCGGCTTGACGTCCAGGCATTCTACTTCTATTAGGGAAGGAATGATGCATTATAAAGCAAGTGACGTCATGCTGTGTTAGTACTACCATTACAGTGCTCTACTTTTTTACGAGGAGCGACAAATATAAATATTTGTTGTTGTTTATCATCTAAAAGTTATGAAAATATATTTATGGCAATTAAGTTACACAGAGGCTTCCGTGTTTCATCCCCATAGGGAATCGTCAGGCTAAAATGCATGGAGTTTGTGTTGCTGGGTGTTTTTATATACACACGTGGTGTTTAGTCTAGCTTGTTAACCAATCAGATTCTTTGTTATTCCAATCGTTGGGCTTCTCACAAACAAAGGTTCGGTTGATTTCACTTCCTATTTCCTATTCTATTGTTCTGTCTTCTATAGGGTGGCCCATCCCTGTTTCTTTGTTGTGTCGAAATAATGAGTGACTTAATTTTAAATATATTTTCATAACTTACTAGCTAGCTCTACTCACGTATTGAGCACTGTTGAAGTAAATACTGAAAATTGATACATAAAAGACTATACTCCTTATAACATTTTATGTGGATACATGAAATAATATATATATATATATATATATATATATATATATATATATATATATATATATATATATCATGGACTCTCCCGTCGATTTCGACGTATGAGGTCTTGACAACTCAAAATTTGTTTAGTCTACGATGGATGTAGCATGCTTACATTTACTCAATCGTAAATGGCATTTGAGTCCTGCGAGAGATTTGCAAACCAGCCCGCAATGGATGCAAGAAGGAAGATCTTGAGAAAAATCGGCTGGGATACTTGTAGATGTTTTTGTTCTTTCGCGCTGTTGATCAATGGCAGTTACAGAGAACCGCCTGATGCCCCTCTGGCAGTCAGATCGCCATTCCTTCCGTCGAGAAGCAAGCTGTTCAAAATCACGATAAGCAATATTGATAGATGTCAAATTCATCTTCAACTTGTCCTTAAAGCGAAGCAGCGGTCGACCCACATTTCGCCTTCCACTGTTGAGCTCGCCGTACATCAGTTGCTTTGGTATTCTATCATCTTCCATACGTAAGACATGTCCTGCCCAATATATATATATATATATATATATATATATATATATATATATATATATATACAGTTGTTTATTTATTTTTATTATAGATAAAATAGTCATCCACGGACCCGTGTTTCGTCATTACTGCAGCTCATCTGTATGGCTAACTATCATAGGATTCAAACCCTCAATCGCAGAGACTGTAAACGAGTGCGCTAACCAGTACATCACAAGAGTCCTGTCTGAAATTACGTGATAATTTATCGCCTATAAATTTATGTTGTTATTTTGTTATTATTGTTAGCGATAAATGGCTGTACTTACAGCTGCTGGTACTTATGGCTCCCTAAGCCTTTGGGAGTTTCCTCCCTTTACATACCTAATGACGCCTCATACATATATATATATATATATATATATATATATATATATATAGTCTCGGAAGTTTCTCAACCATTAAAACTATATAAAAAAAAAATAAAAAAATAAATTATATAAAAAAAAAAAAAACTTATAGTCTCAAGTCTTCCAGTGGAAAATCACTCATGTAAGTCAATTTATTTTTTACAGTTATTATATTAGTTAGTTTCTAACACTATTTTAAGGGATCATCAGTTGTTTACCATGAAAAACTGTTTCGGGAATTTATATATATATTTGCGAGTTCTCTCCTTTTGGGTAGATAAGACCACTGTCTGTTTCTCACTACTGTGTTTATAAATAAAAATATAAGACTTTTTCTCTCGTATTTGAAATGTGATTGTCACAACGGCCTAGCGGTACAAGCTTGGGTTCGAGTTATTCGGATCAGAGGTTCGAATCGTTTGACCGGAAGTACAGTTACATTATCCATACTGATGATTGTTGGCGAAAATGAAACATATATGTCTATGGATATTAAAAAAAGTATTTATTTATTAAAAAATAAAAACTATATATATATATATATATATATATAGTGAAGTGAAGACCAGTGACAGTTTTGGTCGAAAAAAAAAAATTGAGGGAGGGTCACAAGTGGATCACATTGAATTCTAGAAGCCGCTTCTTTTGTTTACAAAGGGAGGGTTTGAATGACTTAATATATATTGCTTCCAGGACTTTACGGTGGAATAACGAATGTGATTTACCTATGACAGAAAAACTGTCACTAGCGTAAGCCAACGCACATTTGGTGCTATTTATAAGATGGTGAGCAATTGGCAGCAATGCTTAACGCCCCGACTACTGAGTCAAGAATGACTTTCGTATTGAGGTTCGAATCGTGCGACAGGCAGGGATTGTCTGCGAATTGCAGGTTTGACATGAAACACATGTGTATATGGGTCAAGTCGAAAATAATTTTTATTTATAAATAATCGTATATATATATATTTGTTTATCGACATACGTATACGTTTCATCCTTCCAGAATCGTCAGTGTAGATATAATTAATTAAGCCGGTCTCAGGATTTTAAACCCCAGAACAAGTCATGCTTATAACTAAATTCCGACGTGTTAACCCTCACGGCCATCATGAACAACTGCATAAACGATGAGAGTTTTAAACCTATCGTATGCAGCTATATATAGAGATAATAATAATAATAATAATAATAATAATAATAATAATAATAATAATAATAATAATAATATATATATATAGATAGATAAGTAAAAGATGAGAATAAAGATTGTAAAAATACAAAATCTAGTACGTCCTCAGTTGTTGAAAACAAGGTGTTTTCAAATAAATGAGATTTATTTTTCTTTCCTTAAGTCATGGCTTTTCAAAGATGAACACAGAGAGATAAGTTGGTAAGGTAATTACCAAAGTTTCTTCACAATCTTTCTTGTCAATTTCTCGACCCGGCGAACGATTTCTTCGGTTTTGTGGTGTTAATTGGTGGAGTATGGCACCTAACGTTGTATCGTGGGCCATTCCTCTAGCGCTTTCGGTCTCTCGACCGTCTTCAAGAGGTTGTGTCTTATTTTTACTAAGAGCCGTATTTATAGTTTTATTATTAGTTATATATCTATTAATTTACATATGTATACATATATATATATATATATATATATATATATATATATATTTATTATTAATTATTTTTATTATTATGATTATTATTATTATTATTATTATGTATTAATTGTTAAAGACTGATAGGGCGTTAGTACCAGTGGTGAATGCTATTTTATTAATTGTGGGTTGTAATTTTTTTATGTGTAGGGCTTCGAAGATTTTTAGTCTGTTGGTGCATATATATATATATATATATATATATATACCTAACTTTATATGTATAGATATACTGGGTGACCAAGTAGTCACTAAGGAATTTTTAACTTGAATAGGTTCTTTATTTTTTATGGTACCTCAATAGAATTTTAACATAATGTGACGATGACAATGGAGATTTGTTTGCGAAAAAGAACAAAAATGAAAAAGTTGGCAATGTCAACTGACCTTCATGTTTGTCCAGACTTGACTAGCTCTGACTTTTTCTTGTGGGGATATCTTTAAAGAAAAAATTTACATCAACAAACTTGAAACTCTACAGGAATTGAAGGCGAACATCAAGAATGAAGTCAGGGAATTAAATCGTAATCGAGTGATCCTGCAATCCGTCATGGAGAATGTTTTGGAAAGGGCACACGAATTTGTGAAGCTGAAAATGGAAACTATTTAAAAGATGTTATTTTTTCATGAATAAATTATTTTTCATTTTTGTTCTTTTTTTTTGCAAACAAATCTCCAATGTCTTTTTTTTTTTTGCAAACAAATCTCCAATGTCTTTTTTTTTTTTTTTGCAAACAAATCTCCAATGTCTTTTTTTTCGCAAACAAATCTCCAATGTCTTCTTTTTTTTTGCAAACAAATCTCCAATGTCTTTTTCATGTTATGGTAAAATTCCATTAAGCCACCAAAAATAAAGAATCAAATATAAGAATCAAAAATAAGGAATCAAATATAAGAATCAAATATAAGAATCAAAAATAAGAATCAAAAATAAGGAATCAAGAATAACGAATCAAATATAAGAATCAAATATAAGAATCAAATATAAGAATCAAAAATAAGGAATCAAATATAAGAATCAAATATAAGAATCAAAAATTTAAGAATCAAATATAAGAATCAAATATAAGAATCAAATATAAGAATCAAAAATAAAGAATCAAATATAAGAATCAAATATAAGAATCAAAAATTTAAGAATCAAATATAAGAATCAAATATAAGAATCAAAAATAAAGAATAAAAATATAAGAATCTAAAATAAGGAATCAAATATAAAGAATCAAATATAAGAATCAAAAATAAAGAATAAAAATAAAGAATCTAAAATAAGGAATCAAATATAAGAATCAAAAATAAAGAATCAAATATAAGAATCAAATATAAGAATCAAAAATTTAAGAATCAAATATAAGAATCAAAATTTAAGAATCAAAAATAAAGAATCAAATATAAGCATCAAATATAATAATAAAGAATAAAAAATAAAGAATAAAAAATAAAGAATCAAATATAAGGAATCAAATATAAGAATCAAATATAAGAATCAAATATAAGAATCAAAAATTTAAGAATCAAATATAAGAATCAAAATTTAAGAATCAAAAATAAAGAATCAAATATAAGCATCAAATATAATAATAAAGAATCAAAAATAAGGAATCAAATATAAGAATCAAATATAAAAATCAAATATAAGAATAAAAAATTTAAGAATCAAATATAAGAATCAAAATTTAAGAATCAAAAATAAAGAATCAAATATAAGCATCAAATATAAGAATCAATAATTTAAGAATCAAATATAAGAATAAAAAATAAAGAATCAAATATAAGAATCAAATATAAGAATCAAAAATTTAAAAATCAAAAATAAAGAATAAAAAATAAAGAATCAAATATAAGGAATCAAATATAAGAATCAATAATTTAAGAATCAAATATAAGAATCAAATATAAGAATAAAAAATAAAGAATCAAAAATAAAGAATCAAATATAAGGAATCAAATATAAGAATCAAAAATTTAAGAATAAAAAATAAAGAATCAAATATAAGAATCAAATATAATAATAAAAAATAAAGAATCAAAAAATAAAGAATCAAATATAAGAATCAAATATAAGAATCAAAAATTTAAGAATCAAAAATAAAGAATCAAATATAAGAATCAAATATAATAATAAAAAATAAAGAATCAAAAATAAAGAATCAAATATAAGAATCAAATATAAGAATCAAATTTAAGAATCAAATATAAGAATCAAATATAAGAATAAAAAATAAAGAATAAAAAATAAAGAATCAAAAATAAAGAATCAAATATAAGAATCAAATATAAGGAATCAAATATAAGAATCAAATATGAGAATCAAATATAAGAATAAAAAATTTAAGAATCAAAAATAAAGAATCAAATATAAGAATCAAATATAAGAATAAAAAATAAAGAATCAAAAATAAAGAATCAAATATAAGAATCAAAAATAAAGAATCAAATATAAGAATCAAAAATAAGGAATCAAATATAAGAATAAAAAATAAAGAATAAAATATAAGAATCAAAAATAAAGAATCAAATATAAGAATCAAATATAAGAATAAAAAATAAAGAATCAAAAATAAAGAATCAAAAATAAAGAATCAAATATAAGAATCAAATATAAGAATAAAAAATAAAGAATCAAAAATAAAGAATCAAATATAAGAATCAAATATAAGGAATCAAATATAAGAATCAAATATGAGAATCAAATATAAGAATCAAAAATTTAAGAATCAAAAATAAAGAATCAAATATAAGAATCAAATATAAGAATAAAAAATAAAGAATCAAAAATAAAGAATCAAATATAAGAATCAAAAATAAAGAATCAAATATAAGAATCAAAAATAAGGAATCAAATATAAGAATAAAAAATAAAGAATAAAATATAAGAATAAAAAATAAAGAATAAAATATAAGAATCAAAAATAAAGAATCAAATATAAGAATCAAAAATAAGGAATCAAATATAAGAATAAAAAATAAGGAATCAAATATAAGAATAAAAAATAAAGAATAAAATCTAAGAATCAAAAATAAGAATAAAAAATAAGAATCAAATATAAGGAATCAAATATAAGAATAAAAAATAAAGAATAAAATATAAGAATCAAAAATAAAGAATCAAAAATAAAGAATAAAATATAAGAATCAAAAATAAAGAATAAAAAATAAAGAATAAAATATAAGAATCAAAAATAAAGAATCAAATATAAGAATCAAAAATAAAGAATAAAAAATAAAGAATAAAATATAAGAATCAAAAATAAGGAATCAAATATAAGAATCAAATATAAGAATCAAAAATAAGGAATCAAATATAAGAATAAAAAATAAAGAATAAAATATAAGAATCAAAAATAAAGAATCAAATATAAGAATCAAATATAACGAATCAAATATAAGAATCAAATATAAGTATAAAAAATTTAAGAATAAAAAATAAAGAATCAAAAATAAAGATTAAAAAAAGATTCAAAAAGATTTTGTATTTGATTTTGCCATACAAGAGATAAATTAATATCTGGTATATATCTGGTAATCAGTAATATCTTGTATGATATATTAATGATTTAATTGCCATACAAGAGATATATTAATATTTATATTGACATCAAAATCAAAAAGATTTTGATTCAAAAAGATTTTAAAAGATTCAAAGATTCAAAAATATTTTTTTGATCAAAAATAAAGAATAAAAATAAAGTACGAATCAAATATAAGAATCAAAAATAAAGATTCAAATTAAAAATCCCTTAGTCACCCTATATATTTTAGTTATTTATACATGAAAAAAATGTATATATATATATAGTTACATATATATATATATATATATATATGTATTGAACAATAATGCAAGCTAAATTACCACAATTTATATAGTCTTTTCACAGAGACAGTCCCCACTGCTAACAATACAGAAGCATTCCTCTTTTCCATATTCCTAGTAACAGCGGTACTATTCTAAAACTAATCTATGGTTCCAGCAGGTTTGAATTCTTAGAATACTAACTAAATCCGCTTATTGCAGACTTCGAACTTATATAAGTCGATTTCATCGCCGGTAAATTCACAAAATAACAATGGGGACCCATCTATATCGTTAAACATAAGCAAGGGGGCCTAACCCTAAAGCGTGAAATGAAAAGGGGATCATCAGCTAATTACCATGTAACTCTTTCTAAGATTTATGTATATACTAGCCGTACCCGTGACCCGTTGAGTCACAACCACTATTTATTCTATTTTGATTTCATTCGAAAATTCATAAACTGTTTAGAAATATCTTTTAAGATATTCTTTTTGCAGAACAGATGCTACACTATCTCTCAAAAAAGGAGGAGGTAATACCTGTGAGGATGACATAACGACGAACGAACATATGCTACACTGGCCCCTCAAAGGAGGGGGTAATGCCTGGGAGGATGGTATTATGAAAACAGAAGTGATACTACACAACACTCCCCTGAATTGAGCATTGAACGATAGTAATAGTATAGTTTCGGCTTCAGACACAGATGCCATTTCTTCATTATCAATAAATAGCAGTAATAGTATAGTTTCGACTTCAGGCAGACAGATACCAAATCTTCATTAGTAATAGATATGGAAGTATTATTTTTGTTTATTATTCATGTCTAGAAGTAAAGAGACTTATTATTTTGCCATCTAATTTACATACGTGTTTGTGGCGTGTACAAACACACGTATGTAAATTAGATAACAACACTGAAAAAAAAGAGTCACTCTTTCTTCTGCTCTCCTTCTCTACGGCCACTACAGCTCGCACGGTGCCCCACTCCAAATCTGGGATGATCTTTATGCTTAAACGTGTATGAGAAAAAAATGATTTACCCTTATATATTAGTGGGCCTGTTTATGCATGGTTTGTGCAACCTTCGAACAGGAGGTTTCTTCTTTCTTTCTTTACAGTGTCTGCTATATTACTTTAACTGTTTTCAGCATTCAGGAATGGGGTTTGCCTGATGTAGTGAGCAACACTTTCGGATGGCAGAGTATTGCAGAGTTGCAAGTGGGAGTCGCAAATTCAAGACAACTCCAAAAACTAAACATCAGCAGGTGTGATTTATCTTCCTCCCACAAGGTAAGATGTGGCACAAGGTCGGGAAAGTGGAAAAAAAACCAGCGCTCGAGAATTTGAGCACTTTGGCTGTTTAAAAATTGCCTGGGCAGTCCCGTCGGCATTCCCCGGTAGGAGCGCCTCAGGCGATTAGCAATAAACTAATCCCTTCTCAAAGGGTGAGAAGCCAAAGCCTGGGAGGGTGCACCTCCTAGAACTGCACAGGACGGACAACCGATAGACCGGCGTAAATCCAGACCCAAAGGCCCGGACAATACAGGTTTATTGGGCGGAGTAATCAGCAGGTTTTCTTTCAGCTCTTGTCTTCTGTTGTTGTTTCAAAGAACATTTAGAAACAGCAACACATATACATATATGCATACATATATAAAATATTTTCAACGCTGCCTTCACAAAACCCCTTTTTTCCAGCGTTAAATCTCCATTCACCAGACACCTTACCAACGGACATTCACCAACTGGACAGACTCCATATTTTTTCACACGCACACTCTCACTCTCCATTACTTTATATTTTTTTGAATTTTGAATTTTGGCTTTTCCACTGCAAACTTATCCATCTATGTAATTCCTCTGATGATAAAATTTTAATCTTTGAAAAACCTTGGCTTAAGGAAAGAAAAATAAACATGTTTTTATCGCGTACATCTTGCATTGAACAATAGATTTGTCATTCGTACATCTTTATCTCTCTTCCTTCATTTATCTTTACATTATATATATATATATATATATATATATATATATGTATATATATATATGTATATATATATATATATATATATATAGTCTCGGAAGTTTCTCAACCATTAAAACTATATTTTAAAAAAAACAACAAAAAAAAAACTTTTAGTCCCAAGTCTTTCAGTGGAAAATCACTCATTTAAGTCAATTTATTTTTTACAGTTATTATATTAGTTTGTTTCTAACACTATTTTAAGGGATCATCAGTTGTTTACCATGAAAAACTGTTTCGGGAATTAATATATATATATATATACATACATGATGACTGCAACGTCTTGTCAGACGAGTGCCACTCCTTCATTCAGAAAAGTGTCATTGTCTGAAGAAGTATCTGTATTTGAGATTGTTAATATAGAGATCTAGATTTGTACGACAGCTAGAACCCTCTCTCGGTTTAAAATGTTGAGAACTAGCTACAAGCGAAAGCAAGATAACCAGTAACAAGTTGAAACTGCAGACCAACATGATGTGAAGAGTGGTCTTCCATTTTTTTTTTTTTAAATAAAAACAGGGCTTTGCACACATTGAAAAGTCGAACGAAAATAAACATTTCCATGATAATATTAAAAGGTAAAGGTAAAGGTCGCATAGTCCAATGTAAAGTAATGGAAAGTAAATGTGCATGCGTGCGTAAAGAGGTTATCAAAATATAGAGTTTGTCCAGTTAGAAAAATGTCCTTTGAAAAGCCTGGATTAAGGAAAGAAAAAAATAAACATGTTTTTATCGAGTGCACCTTGCATTGAAAAATCATAGATTAAATAGATTTGTCATTCGCACATCTGTATCTCTCTTCCTTCATTTATCTTTATAATTTCTCTATCTCGTATATTGAGTTTAAACCATTTCACTATAGGTTCAATTCTCTAAAAGTATACTTTTAGTTTCATATTTTTTATATATATATATATATATATATATATATATATATATATTGAAGCCAATTGATGTAAGGAGCTTAAAAATAAAAAATCCTACTTCAAGGTCAAAAACTGATAAGTGCTATGAGGATAGATTCTGACCCAGGAAACAGCAATTCTACCCCCTTTGTCAGAAAAATCGCTCATGTAATGTGAGGACTAAATGACAAAATAAGGGAAGCGAAACTTGCGAGGCTGCCGAAAGTAAACCCAAGGTACACTTTCTACTTTCCTATACACATACATAAATACACGCACGTACACATATACAATGCACGCTCACACACACACACACACACATATATATATATATATATATATATATATATATATATAAACACATACACATATATACAGATACTGTTACACACCTATATATACACATTCACACACATATATGCATACATATACATACAAATACAAATACATTCATATGTACATCTATACATACATAAATACAAATACATACATATATATGAACATACACGCACATATACACACAAATAAGTGTGTGATAGAGAGAGAGAGAGAATATTAGGCTAAATTAAAGTGACCAAGATTTTATTCATTTTACCATTGATTTTTTTTTTCAAATCAAAAAGAAAAAAATAAACATGTTTTTATCGAGTGCACCTTGCATTGAACAATCATAGATAAAATAGATTTGTCATTCGCACATCTGTATCTCTCTTCCTTCATTTATCTTTATAATTGCTCTATCTCCTATATTGAGTTTAAACCATTTCACTATCGGTTCAATTCTGTAAAAGTATACTTTTAGTTTCATATTTTATATATATATATATATATATATATATATATATATATATATATATATATATATATATATATATTGAAGCCAATTGATGTAAGGAGCTAAAAAATAAAAAATCCTACTTCAAGGTCAAAAACTGATAAGTGCTATAAGGATAGATTCTGACCCAGGAAACAGCAATTCTACCCCCTTTGTCAGAAAAATCGCTCATGTAATGTGAGGACTAAATGACAAAATAAGGGAAGCGAAACTTACGAGGCTGCCGAAAGTAAACCCAAGATACACTTTCTACTTTCCTATACACATACATAAATACATGCACGTACACATATACAATGCACGCTCACACACACACACATATATATATATATATATATATATATATATAAACACATACACATATATACAGATACTGTTACACACCTATATATACACATTCACACACATATATGCATACATATACATACAAATACAAATACATTCATATATATATATATATATATATATATATACATACACATATATACAGATACTGTTACACACCTATATATACACATTCACACACATATATGCATACATATACATACAAATACAAATACATTCATATATATATATATATATATACATACACATATATACAGATACTATTACACACCTATATATACACATTCACACACATATATGCATACATATACATACAAATACAAATACATTCATATGTACATCTATACATACATAAATATAAATACATACATATATATGAACATACACGCACATATACACACAAATAAGTGTGTTACAGAGAGAGAGAGAGAGGGAGAGAGAGAGAGGGAGATAGAGGGAGAATATTAGGCTAAATTAAAGTGACCAATATTTTATTCATTTTACCATTCATTTTACCATTCATTTTTTTTTCAAATCAAAACTTTGGTAAATTTTTACGAACCGTTTCGTTTATAGACGACCAACCGATTTTAGTATATCAAATCCGGATCTTTAAAAAATATATATTGTAAGGCAGCAAACAAAAACCACAAAAAACAAACAACTCACATCGATCACATTTTCTCACAAGGTATGGTGGCGGTCGTCTTAATTCCACAAAGCAAAGCCATGAAAAAATACGCAAAATATTGCCTAAGTGAAACTTCCAGAATGATTAATAGTTAATTGTTTCTAATTAATAAAGGAAGTTTATTATAAATATATAAATAATAATTATATAAAATATGTAATGTAGAGTTAAATTAAAAAGAAACTATTTAAAAGTATATAAATACGAAACCACACAGTGTTAAAGAGATAAATATGAAAATGTAGAATTCAAGGGATTTATTAAAAGTCTTAGTTACGTATAAAAATAATATTACTATAGTTAAAAGGAAAAAATATATATTACACAAATTAAAAAGCTAATATTTCAAGGATGGTGTCTTATGATCTTTTAAAAGAATTTTTTTTACAATAAATTTGTAAAATTTTCAAAATGGTTGATTGTTTAGTGTTATTTATGTATAAATGAACACAAAAAAATACTACTCGCATGAATCTGAAATTTTAACTAATTACGTCCCACCCCTACTGTAACAATGGAGAAGAAAATGAAAGGTCACAAGCCTTGAAGCGGGTGGACTATTTCGCAGGTTGAACACTTGATTTTCAGTGGAAAAAAAGAATTTGTGTTCGTAGTTAGATTTTTTATAAGTGGTATTCATTTGCATATGAAGAGAACAACTACTTTAAGACTGACGTATTAGGGAAGAAAGGCGGTTACATTTTTGACAGCTGATAAAGAGTTGAGATTTGTCGTTGTTTTTTTGCGCTGTTGTTGAAGAGGAGTCCCTTTAATTTCAGTACAGTATTACGCATGCACTATAAAATGTATTTTCAACTTTACATAAAGGAAACGGCGCTCTTGTATAAGCAGTGACCGATCTGAGGGGGACAACTCTACCTTACCCAGCCGCCGCCATTCCGAACACGCACACACTTCGGCAAGGGAGGCAACTTTGACACAGATTTTACAAACCCTTATAACAATTAATGCGTTAGAAATAGCTTTTGAATGCGTTCAGAGTAACTTTTAAACAATTAATAAAAAAAAAACATGTTACGGGTTTTAAATGCATTTTTAATCACTTTTATTTACATGACGCAAATTGTATACACTTTGTAACAATTAATAATAAAAAAAATGTTACGGGTTTTAAATGCACTTTTAATATTTACATGCCACAAATTGTATACAGTGTATACTATACACTGTATAACAATTAAATAAAAAAATGTTACGGGTTTTAAATGCGTTCAAAATAATGTTACGAGTTTTAAATGCGTTCAAAATAACTTTTAAGCACTTTTATTTACATGCCACAAATTGTATATACTTTATAACAATTAATAAAAAAAATGTTACGGTTTTGAAATGCGTTAAAAATAACTTTTAAACAATTAATTTTAAAACATGTTACGGTTTTAAATGCGTTCAAAATAACTTTTAAACAATTAATTAAAAAAAATGTTACGGTTTTAAATGCGTTAAAAATAACTTTGAAACAATTAATTTTAAAAAATGTTACGGGTTTTAAATGCGTTCAAAATAACTTTTAAACACTTTTATTTACATGCCACAAATTGTATAAACTTTATAACAATTAATAAAAAAAAATGTTACAGGTTTTAAATTAATTGTTTGAAGGTTGTTTTGAGCGCATTTAGGAGTTGTGTTGGGCGCATTTCAGAACCGTAGCGTGTTTTTTATTTATTGTTGTGGGGTTTGTAAACTTTGTCAAAGTTGTCTCCCTCGTCGAGTTCGGAATGGCGGCGGCTGGGTAAAGTAGAGTTGTCCCCCTCAGATCGGTCACTGCTTATACAAGAGCGCCAAGGAAACTGATTAACCGAATCCTCTAAACTTTATGATGGTTTTGAGATAATAAATAATTAAATAATTACATTTATAAGATTGGGTTAATTAACGGTAGGGAGATAAAATTGAATCACTATTTTAAATTTATTTTAAGGGCCTCTAGACAATGCTTAGTTTCGATCAGTGTTCGAGTAACAATAAATTAAAATTTAATTACAAATGTAAGGGCGACAATCCACTAATTAAAACTGATTGAGTTATCTCCCTTATTTACCAAAAATAAATACATCTTTATAAATGTTTACACTTATACCTTAAAAAACTTCAAAGATTTAAAAGTTATTTTCAAAAAATTATATATTTACAAGAGAAAAAAATAAAAGATATATTTTTCCAAATGAATTAAATTGATTAAAGGAGTTTTATTTTAAAGTTTATATGAAAAGTAGTAAATATGTTAATCGACCGGACCACAATTGGGCCAGACTAAATTTAGAATTGTTTTTATATAGAATTGGGCCAGACTAAATTAAGAATGTTTTTATATAGAATTGGACCAGACTAAATTAAGAATATTTTTATATAGAATTGGGCCATACTAAATTAAGAATTGTTTTTATATAGAATTGGGCCAGACTAAATTAAGAATGTTTTTATATAGAATTGGGCCAGACTAAATTAAGAATGTTTTTATATAGAATTGGGCAAGACTAAATTAAGAATGTTTTTATATAGAATTGGGCCAGACTAAATTAAGAATATCTTTATATAGAAATGGGCCAGACTAAATTAAGAATTGTTTTTATATAGAATTGGGCCAGACTAAATTAAGAATGTTTTTATATAGAATTGGGCCAGACTAAATTAAGAATATCTTTATATAGAAATGGGCCAGACTAAATTAAGAATTGTTTTTATATAGAATTGGGCCAGACTAAATTAAGAATTGTTTTTATATAGAATGTGGCCAGACTAAATAAAGAATTGTTTTTATATAGAATTGGGCCAGACTAAATTAAGAATATTTTATAAAGAATTGGGCCAGACTAAATTAAGAATTGTTTTTATATAAAATTGGGCCAAACTAAATTAAGAATATCTTTATATAGAATTGGGCCAGACTAAATTAAGAATTGTTTTTATATAGAATTGGGCAAGACTAAATTAAGAATATTTTTATATAGAATTGAGCCAGACTAAATTAAGAATATCTTTATATAGAATTGGGCCAGACTAAATTAAGAATATTTTTTATATAGAATTGGGCCAGAATAAATTAAGAATATTTTTATATAGAATTGGGCCAGACTAAATTAAGAATTGTTTTTATATAGAATTGGGCCAGACTAAATTAAGAATTGTTTTTATATAGAATTGGGCCAGACTAAATTAAGAATTGTTTTTATATAGAATTGGGCCAAACTAAATTAAGAATATCTTTATATAGAATTGGGCCAGACTAAATTAACAATATTTTTTATATAGAATTGGGCCAGACTAAATTAAGAATATTTTTATGTAGAATTGGGCCAGACTAAATTAAGAATTGTTTTTATATAGAATTGGGCCAGACTAAATTAAGAATATTTTTATATAGAATTGGGCCAGACTAAATTAAGAATTGTTTTCATATAGAATTGGGCCAAACTAAATTAAGAATATCTTTATATAGAATTGGGCCAGACTAAATTAAGAATTGTTTTTGTATAGAATTGGGTCAGACTAAATTAAGAATTGTTTTTGTATAGAATTGGGCCAGACTAAATTAAGAATTGTTTTTGTATAGAATTGGGTCAGACTAAATTAAGAATTGTTTTTGTATAGAATTGGGTCAGACTAAATTAAGAATTGTTTTTGTATAGAATTGGGTCAGACTAAATTAAGAATTGTTTTTGTATAGAATTGGGTCAGACTAAATTAAGAATTGTTTTTATATAGAATTGGGCCAAACTAAATTAAGAATATCTTTATATAGAATTGGGCCAGACTAAATTAAGAATTGTTTTTGTATAGAATTGGGCCAGACTAAATTAAGAATTGTTTTTGTATAGAATTGGGTCAGACTAAATTAAGAATTGTTTTTGTATAGAATTGGGCCAGACTAAATTAAGAATTGTTTTTGTATAGAATGGGGTCAGACTAAATTAAGAATTGTTTTTGTATAGAATTGGGTCAGACTAAATTAAGAATTGTTTTTGTATAGAATTGGGTCAGACTAAATTAAGAATTGTTTTTATATAGAATTGGGCCAAACTAAATTAAGAATTGGTTTTGTATAGAATTGGGCCAGACTAAATTAAGAATTATTTTTGTATAGAATTGGGCCAAGCTAAATTAAGAATTGTTTTTTGTATAGAATTGGGTCAGACTAAATTAAGAATTGTTTTTGTATAGAATTGAGTCAGACTAAATTAAGAATTGTTTTTGTATAGAATTGGGTCAGACTAAATTAAGAATTGTTTTTATATAGAATTGGGCCAAACTAAATCAAGAATATCTTTATATAGAATTGGGCCAGACTAAATTAAGAATTGTTTTTGTATAGAATTGGGCCAGAAAAAATTAAGAATTGTTTTTGTATAGAATTGGGCCAGACTAAATTAAGAATTGTTTTGTATAGAATTGGGCCAGACTAAATTAAGAATTGTTTTTGTATAGAATTGGGCCAGACTAAATTAAGAATTGTTTTTGTATAGAATTGGGCCAGACTAAATTAAGAATTGTTTTTGTATAGAATTGGGCCAGACTAAATTAAGAATTGTTTTTGTATAGAATTGGGCCAGACTAAATTAAGATTTGTTTTTGTATAGAATTGGGCCAGACTAAATTAAGAATTGTTTTTGTATAGAATTGGGCCAGACTAAATTAAGAATTGTTTTTGTATAGAATTGGGTCAGACTAAATTAAGAATTGTTTTTGTATAGAATTGGGTCAGACTAAATTAAGAATTGTTTTTGTATAGAATTGGGCCAGACTAAATTAAGAATTGTTTTTGTATAGAATTGGGCCAGACTAAATTAAGAATTGTTTTTGTATAGAATTGGGCCAGACTAAATTAAGAATTGTTTTTGTATAGAATTGGGCCAGACTAAATTAAGAATTGTTTTTGTATAGAATTGGGTCAGACTAAATTAAGAATTGTTTTTGTATAGAATTGGGCCAGACTAAATTAAGAATTGTTTTTGTATAGAATTGGGCCAGACTAAATTAAGAATTGTTTTTGTATAGAATTGGGCCAGACTAAATTAAGAATTGTTTTTGTATAGAATTGGGCCAGACTAAATTAAGAATTGTTTTTGTATAGAATTGGGCCAGACTAAATTAAGAATTGTTTTTGTATAGAATTGGGCCAGACTAAATTAAGAATTGTTTTTGTATAGAATTGGGCCAGACTAAATTAAGAATTGTTTTTGTATAGAATTGGGCCAGACTAAATTAAGAATTGTTTTTGTATAGAATTGGGCCAGACTAAATTAAGAATATTTTTGTATAGAATTGGTCCAGACTAAATTAAGAATTGTTTTTGTATAGAATTGGGCCAGACTAAATTAAGAATTGTTTTTGTATAGAATTGGGCCAGACTAAATTAAGAATTGTTTTTGTATAGAATTGGGCCAGACTAAATTAAGAATTGTTTTTGTATAGAATTGGGTCAGACTAAATTAAGAATTGTTTTTGTATAGAATTGGGCCAGACTAAATTAAGAATTGTTTTTGTATAGAATTGGGCCAGACTAAATTAAAAATTGTTTTTGTATAGAATTGGGCCAGACTAAATTAAGAATTGTTTTTGTATAGAATTGGGCCAGACTAAATTAAGAATTGTTTTTGTATAGAATTGGGCCAGACTAAATTAAGAATTGTTTTTGTATAGAATTGGGCCAGACTAAATTAAGAATTGTTTTTGTATAGAATTGGGCCAGACTAAATTAAGAATTGTTTTTGTATAGAATTGGGCCAGACTAAATTAAGAATTGTTTTTGTATAGAATGGGCAGGACATCACCAAATAGAAATTAGTAAAAGAACACTTGTTTAATGATTACATTAAACAGAACCGATATGGATTTTAGTACATATACGGAGCCTGTCTAAAACGTATTTGACCTTAGGCCAGAAAAAATATTTCAAATACGTGACGGAGTTGGGACCCTAATCCCTTTCAAAGTAGGCCCCTTGTGCTTGAACACACTTAGCCCACTGATCCATCGACTGCCGAAAACACCCCTGGAAGTCTTTTTTTGAATGGTGTTCATTTCCGCCGTCGCGTTCTGCATTATCTCTTTTTTTGCACCCTCTCAACAACAGCTGCACTTCGAGCAGTCTGGGGCCTGTCAGAAACGCTGGTCACTCTCTGCTGATGTGCGGCCATTTCTGAATCGGTTGAACCACTCTTTAATTTGTGTTTCACATCGCATCTTCTCCAAACACCTGCTGAATCTAACGCGTTGCCCGGAGCGATAAAAAAAACAAAGTAGTAGAAATTAAATAGTGTGTGTAACATCTATATATAAAAACTTCTCTCTTTACATTGTCCCGATTATTTCCCTCTCCAAACCCCTCTTTCCACTCTTCTCATCTGAGTCCTCTCTTGTTTTAATGTGTTAAAAACTAATAATAATGTAATTCATTTCCCCAAAGCCATCTGTTTTAAATGTAATAGTGTAATCTTACACTGCTCTGGGACATAAAAAAAAAAGAAGTTAAATAGCATATGTAACATTTTGATGTTAAAACTTCTGTCTATCTATCTATCTATCTCTCTCTCTCTCTCTCTCTCTCTCTCTCTCTCTCTCTATCTCTCTCTCTCTCTCTCTCTCTCTCTCTCTCTAACTGTATCTTTATCTTTCTCCCTTTCTCTTTTAATACTGTAATGTTAGTAAGGAGGCCTTCACAGAACTGCCAAATGTACCGTTAAAATCAAAGTCTGAAGAAACATAATGTTGATAATGATTATTGATCTCGGACAATGCTGAGTAGAACAAATAGTCCCGGTCTATAGTTAATTTCTTGCCCTCCCTCCACCATTTCTTAATAATATAGAGATAAATGATGTTGATGAAGATAATAGTCCGAAGAGTTACTAAAAGTAATACTGTAATCTTACTTAATTTTTAGTCCCGGACAACACCAAGTAGACCAAATGTTCCCATCAATACCTAATTTCTTACCCCACTCCATTGTAACATATTAAGAAAATACATTAAGTTGATGAAGTCAATAGTCCTAAAAGCGTTTTTCATAGGTGACCTAAACTGCATAAGCCTCCGAAAAGAATCAAAAGTTTATGGCCGCGCCTCTGTTGTATAAAAGAATCAAAAGTTTACGCACGTACCTCTGTTGTACAAAAGAATTAAAAGTTTAGAGATGCACCTCTATAGACGAAAGAATCAAAAGTTTAAAGACGTGCCTCTGTTGTACAAAAGAAGCAAAAGGTTACGGACTGCAGAAGTACCCGATCGACATATATATATATACATATATATATATATATATATACATATATATATATACATACATATATATATAGGTGTAATCAGTAAACGGAAAATCATAAGCGCACAACTGGGTGAAAAAATAATAAATAAAAACTGAGAATGAATAAACAAATCAACCTGCAACTTACAATTTCGTGCCGAGTTATAGTTTCTCTTTTGTGTTAGCATATTCTGTTGGAAATTTTCTGGAAATTTTCTGGAACCATTCCTTTCTTCAAGCCTTCAATGAAGTGTGAACAGGGAAGAAATCCCGTGGTAAGTTGTTCCATGGATGGCAGATTATTGAGAAGAAAATTCTGTTCATGAAAATTTCGTTTGATTTTAGGCATGCGGATGAAGAAAGGAAAAGTTTTTTTGTTGTTGCGGTAATAAGACGAGTTCTAGCTGTGAATGTTTTACAAGGAGGAACCAGAGATTTAAACTCAGGGAGCATCTTACATGTAATTACCGATCGAGTAGAAAAAGACTAGCAACGTCTCTCGTGTGAGAAAGAGGCTGCAGAGAACAAAAGAGGTCATCCAGCACTAGATTGCAAAGTCGATTTTGTACTTTGTCAAGGTAAGAAAGAGTGCTATATGTGGCAGTAGTACTATATGTGGCAGTAGTACTATGAGTGGCAGTAGTACTATATGTTGCAGTAGTACTATATGTCGCAGTAGTACTATATGTCGCAGTAGTACTATGAGTGGCAGTAGTACTATATGTCGCAGTAGTACTATGAGTGACAGTAGTACTATATGTGGCAGTAGTACTATGAGTGGCAGTAGTACTATATGTGGCAGTAGTACTATATGTCGCAGTAGTACTATATGTCGCAGTAGTACTATGAGTGGCAGTAGTACTATATGTCACAGTAGTACTATATGTCGCAGTAGTACTATGAGTGGCAGTAGTACTATATGTCACAGTAGTACTATATGTCGCAGTAGTACTATGAGTGGCAGTAGTACTATATGTCGCAGTAGTACTATGAGTGGCAGTAGTACTATATGTGGCAGTAGTACTATGAGTGGCAGTAGTACTATATGTGGCAGTAGTACTATATGTTGCAGTAGTACTATGAGTGGCAGTAGTACTATATGTCACAGTAGTACTATATGTCGCAGTAGTACTATATGTCGCAGTAGTACTATATGTTGCAGTAGTACTATATGTCGCAGTAGTACTATGAGTGGCAGTAGTACTATATGTCACAGTAGTACTATATGTCGCAGTAGTACTATGAGTGGCAGTAGTACTATATGTCGCAGTAGTACTATATGTTGCAGTAGTACTATATGTGGCAGTAGTACTATGAGTGGCAGTAGTACTATATGTTGCAGTAGTACTATATGTTGCAGTAGTACTATATGTGGCAGTACTATGAGTGGCAGTAGTACTATATGTTGCAGTACTATGAGTGGCAATAGTACTATAAGTGGCAATAGTACTATGAGTGGCAGTAGTACTATATGTTGCAGTAGTACTATGAGTGGCAGTACTATGAGTGGCAATAGTACTATATGTGGCAGTACTATGAGTGGCAATAGTACTATATGTGGCAGTACTATGAGTGGCAATAGTACTATGAGTGGCAATAGTACTATATGTGGCAATAGTACTATGAGTGGCAATAGTACTATATGTGGCAATAGTACTATGAGTGGCAGTAGTACTATATGTGGCAGTACTATGAGTGGCAATAGTACTATGAGTGGCAATAGTACTATGAGTGGCAGTAGTACTATGAGTGGCAATAGTACTATATGTGGCAATAGTACTATGAGTGGCAATAGT
Source organism: Sepiola atlantica (assembly GCA_963556195.1). NCBI lineage: Eukaryota > Metazoa > Mollusca > Cephalopoda > Sepiida > Sepiolidae > Sepiola > Sepiola atlantica. Next base: position 63,893,407 of record OY744546.1, on the reverse strand, counting down.
ACTATATGTGGCAATAGTACTATGAGTGGCAATAGTACTATAAGTGGCAATAGTACTATGAGTGGCAATAGTACTATAAGTGGCAATAGTACTATGAGTGGCAATAGTACTATATGTGGCAGTAGTACTATGAGTGGCAGTACTATGAGTGGCAATAGTACTATATGTGGCAGTACTATGAGTGGCAATAGTACTATATGTGGCAGTACTATGAGTGGCAATAGTACTATATGTGGCAGTACTATGAGTGGCAATAGTACTATATGTGGCAGTAGTACGCCATCTTTGGACGTATCTAACCCTTGTATAGGTAGAAGATTACATTTACTATAAACTCCCTCTTTCTCCCCACAAAAAAAATGCCTTATTATTTTATGTTCAATTTTTAGTATTCTACCAGTCATACTCTTTGAATCTCAGTCTGTTTCAATAATAATCGAGTAGTTTTTAGTTTAGCTGAATTTTTACTACCCACATAATAACACATCAGTGGCAGCCATCTTTGAATTCGTATCTCCTTAAACTACAGCCGGGTCAAACCACAATCATTATTAGGACATTAAGTTCTTCATAAACCGCTTTTTCGTGGTTTCTCTAACTTTCGGAATTACTTCATTTTTAGTAAGTTTTGATAAAATAAAAAATGATTCTAATAGTCAGTTATAAATTATCTCCCCTAATTAGCTTGTGCAGTTTAGGTCACCTATGGAAAACGCTTTTCGGGAAGCGTGTGCAGTTTAGCCACCCGACGTCTTTGCATGCGTGTTTCCTTAACCTACAGTCAGACCAAACCACAGCCACAATTTTTACGTTAGATGCTTCACAAACTGCTTTTTTCATGGTTTCTCTAACTTTCGGAATTATTTAATTTTGGCAAGTTTTGAAAAGTAATTGTAATAGTCAGTTATAAACTATCAATTATCTCCCCTCATTAGAACTCTTCACTGACGTCACTCCAGAAATAGAAACGATACTTCAACCTCTTTTTCACCATTGACGGCAATCAGTTTAGACATGTAAAACACAGCTAATAAAAGCGCAAAGTGAACACGGCTGTTGAGGAGAAAATTAGAAGACAATTTCTCAGCACTAGCAACAAGCAAAAAAAAAAATGTGTAAAAGAAATCAACAGGGACCGAAGTCAACACAATATTACGATAGATGGTGAACAAGAGAATTGGAACTGTTATAAACAAGAAATACAGTTTGAATACGATACCCGATTAAAAAACGTGGAACGAGACTAGTATGGTGTTGACAAGCTCCTAACGTTTCATGATTCAAAACCCGCTTTTTCATGATTATAAGTTACTTCCTTTTATTAGAACTTTTCACTGACGTCACTCCAGAAATACAACCAATACTTCAACCTCTTTCTCTCATCACAGACAGCAATCAGTTCAGACATATAAAAACACGGCTAATAAAAGCATGACGTGGACATCGTGTGTCTTCTTGTAGCATTATTAGGTTTTAATTGTCCTGAATTATAAAATCAATTAGGGTGTAAGGGAAACAGCTCAATTCGTACTTTCAGACGTGTAAAACACAACTAATGAAAGCACAAAGTGAACACAATCTCCAAGCAATAGCCAAAAAAGATCGAGATACGTGTAAGCCTCAATTAAAGAAATCAACAGAGAGTTAAGCAAATGCACTCTTATGGTAGGCCGTGTACAAATAAATTTGAATTGGTAAAAACAAGAGATTCAGTTTGAATACAAGACCCTATTAAAAAATGTTGGATCAAATTTGGTACTGCTAACAAGCTCTGGTGCACTACCACAACGAAATCGTAGGGACTTGTTAAAAGTATGCAAGCATCATCATCATCATCATCATCATCATCATCACCACCATTGTCTTTGCCTCAAAGTTCGTTTTCCCTGCTGACATGTGTTGGACAGCTTTTAGAAATTAACTACTTAAAAACTAACCTATCTCTGACCATGTCTTTATTTATCCCTCTTTTTTTTTAATGGAAATCGCTCCAGACAAGGCACTAAGCCACTTGATGTAAATAGCTAACAAGAACGAAAGATGATTATCACAAAGACAGGAGATGCCTTAGGCCTTGGTCTTGAAAAGGTAGGAGGAAAACAGTCAGCAGGAAGAGAGTTCCACAAGCCTGCAGTTCCTGGAAAGAAGCTTCTGGAATATGAAGCTTTATTACAATGAGGTATCAAAACAGCGAATTGACGGAGACCACTAGATCAACGAGTCAAACGAGCTGGAACAAAAGAACGTAGGGAATAGATCAGACAATTCTGAAGAACACATGCAATAATAGTCTTCCTCCGATGTTTTCCTTGGTCTTCCCCTGCCTACTGACCCTGCTATCTCAACTGGTATACAAACCCAAGAATTTTCATCCATTCTTTTAGTGTTTGGTAAAAGTTATTTGTTATAAAATTATTTCTTTCACACGCTTTTTTCCTTGTTAGCTGTACTGCACAATTGCCAAAAAAGTTAACCGTGGAGCACCTAAGCATCCAAATAGTTACCATGATGGTGTGCTGCTTTAGGACAACCGTAATGTTATTATGTAGTAAGTAAAATGAGGCAAGGGTTGCACAATCTATAACCGCATCACATAACAATACAGACTATTTGGTTCTCATGGTGTCATTGTTCTTTTTAGGTTGAATTCATTTGCACTGATTTTTGGCTGCCCATTGTAAACGATGTGTCTGGCCGGTAATTAGTCGGACTAACATAGCAAAGCTCAATCTGGAACTGTTGCCAAATGCATTTCTGTTTCTTTATGAATTTTATTCACTCATTTACATTGTAAGAAATTTAGATTTTTTTGGTTCTGAAATCTGTTTTTTTTAGACTTTATGAAATGTCTTGCCAAAGAAAATGTCAATGTTTCTGGTTCTTTATGAATTTTATCCACTCATTTACATTGTAAGAAATTAAGATGTTTTTGGTTCTGAAATCTGTTTTTTTAGACTTTATGAAATGTCTTGCCAAAGAAAATGTCAATGTTTCTGGTTCTTTATGAATTTTATCCACTCATTTACATTGTAAGAAATTAAGATTTTTTTGGTTCTGAAATCTTTTTTTTAGACTTTATGAAATGTCTTGCCAAAGAAAATGTCAATGTTTCTGGTTCTTTATGAATTTTATCCACTCATTTACATTGTAAGAAATTAAGATTTTTTGGTTCTGAAATCTTTTTTTTAGACTTTATGAAATGTCTTGCCAAAGAAAATGTCAATGTTTCTGGTTCTTTATGAATTTTATCCACTCATTTACATTGTAAGAAATTAAGATTTTTTTGGTTCTGAAATCTTTTTTTTAGACTTTATGAAATGTCTTGCCAAAGAAAATGTCAATGTTTCTGGTTCTTTATGAATTTTATCCACTCATTTACATTGTAAGAAATTAAGATTTTTTTGGTTCTGAAATCTTTTTTTTAGACTTTATGAAATGTCTTGCCAAAGAAAATGTCAATGTTTCTGGTTCTTTATGAATTTTATCCACTCATTTACATTGTAAGAAATTAAGATTTTTTTGGTTCTGAAATCTGTTTTTTAGACTTTATGAAATGTCTTGTCAAAGAAAATGTCAATGTTTCTGGTTCTTGTTGCTTAAAAGTACGAAAAAAAATTTTTTTTGTCTTTTTCTGAGAGAGAGTTAATTAAGGGGCAGTAACTCTATTCAACTGTTGTCATTACATCGAAAGCAATTAACTGGAAATTGATTATTAATAAATGAACGTAAAAGAATACAGTAATGGAAAATTTAAGAATTTGTTTGGTTTAAATTTGAATTTTGTAGTGAATGAAATTATGGTGAGCTACGATGTTCACTCTTTCGCTGCCGAAGGTTCAAGTGCCCCGAAACATTTCTGCGCATGCGGCTGGACGCGCGTTTTTACAAAATAAAATTGTAAAATTCAATAAATTTATTTTGGACCAATCAGATGATTTTCCAAGTTGATCCGGAATTCTGTGTCTGTGGGAGCCGATGAAAACCTTTAAAAGAGATGTGTATTTTCCAAAAAGACGAGTTGATTAAAAATTCAGAGATAGTGTTTGAAAATAAGTCTGCTGTCTGCAACTCTACTCGACTCAAACAAGACTACACAACACTATCAATATAGCAGTCAGCGAATCAGCCAAGGTAGGCGAACACACAGACACAGAAACAAAAACAAACTTTTGCATTTCCCTTTTTATCGTCTGCTCCTTTAAAAGTAAATTTATGAAAAGAACTATTTAAAAACTTCTCATTGAACTTTATACATTGATTAATTTTCTCCAGTCATTGACTCAGTAAAATTTATTTCATATATTTGAGTGAGAAGTTTTCTCAATTTTTCAGACCAGTGGATTTTTCACAGCTCTTGAGTTATCGATTCAGTCTTCTTCGATATCTCAAATTCATTCCCCTTTGTTCACCAAAAGACATTCATAAAAGATCTATCATTTTCAATGAAAAAGTTTCCTTAAAACTTAATAAATATTTTTCCTTTTGTAAATTGAGAGTTTACTTTGTTAATGTTTGTTTATATCATTTCTACGAATTACCTTCGATAATTCGTCCCGTCCGTCTCTCACTCTCTTTCCTTTCCCTTCTCCCACATAATAAATCTATAAGACAAAACTAAAATCCTCATAGGCCAAAAAATCACTGAACGAAATTCAGCGAGTTACGTCTAATCGACGTTATACTTGCACAGTAACCACTCGTGCAACGCCAAAGAAATCCATCAGTTTTCACTGTTGATGGCACAAGTCGCATGTTATGCCCACAACTGCAGGTTTCTTCGCCAGAAATAAGCCCATGGGCTTGCAAGAAATCGATCTGTTTAGCTTTTTCGGAAGTAAAATAAAGTACGTCTTCAAACTGGAACATGTTCAGATCCATGATCGCAATTTAATAGAAAATGAAAGTTGTTAGATATTAAAGACAAAATCTGGCTCAAAATTACAATTCACAGTTACTGCCCCTTAATTAACTCTCTCTCAGGAAAAGACAAAAAAAAATTTTTTCGTACTTTTAAGCAACAAGAACCATGTTTCTTTACTATACCCCTCCATGAAAAAAAAACTTATTATTTTTCTGAAAAGTCGAATTTTTGTATTGGTATTCAGAAAAGTCATAATTTATTTGAATCTCGCTTCATTTCGATAACAAACGAGTATTTTTTTATGTTCCGGAATTTTTCAGATGAGGGTTGATAATTTGTATTATTTGGATTGTTCGGACTACTGTTCTCATCTTGGATGTTATTCTCACAACGTTTCGGCCGATGTAACCTTTGACCTTATTCAGATGTATCTTGTCGATATCCGGAATATTTATGTCGAACTTGGAAATCTGTACGGAATTTCAAACGGAACCCCGGACCTTGTGATCTCACGGGATCTGAGGAAAGTAGCCATCTCTGTTTACGTTACTAACTGAGTAAACAAAGATGGCTACTTTCCTCAGATCCGACATTTACGGAAATGAAAATGTTTATAACTTCTATTAAATATTTATTTGATACCGCAAATAGATCACAAATGAGTATTGATTTACTCCTCTCCAGGAGTTAGGCACAAGGCCAGTTTTTATCTTACTCCCACAAGTAAGATGTGACCCAAGGTCGGGTCGGGAAAATGGGGTTTAAAAATTGCCTGGGCAGCCCCGTCGGCATTTCCGGTAGGGGCGCCTCAGGCAGTAAGCAATAAACTTACTCCTCCCCAAAGAGGGGAGGCGAAGCTTGGGAGGGTGGACCTCCTAGAACTGCACAGGACAGACCCATACACCGGCGTAAATCAAGCCCCGAAGGCCAAGACAATACGAGTCTATGGGGTGCAGTATCCATCGGAACAGATACTACACTTTGATCTTAGCCAAGAGTAGGTAAAGCAAAATAAATTGTTTTTGACTAATTTCCTAACGGTATTACCTTTTAAATAATTTATGTCAGTAATAGTAATTATTACCCTTTTTTGTTACAAAGTTTATTGACTTTACATCAATGCCTAATTTAGTTACTTATAAGCTTTGCAGGTTGGGTCTTGGTCCTCAAACTTTAAATTTTGTGGAGAGAAACGTGCATCTGTAAATGCAAAAATCTCATTTTCATAAATAAATGCTCATATTTTTACTTTTCAATCGCTATAATATTTAACAATTCTGAATTTTTACAAACACATTTATTCTCCAACAAGAGAAGATAACTCGTGTGCGATTAAATCACGATTAGTAATATTCAAGATATTCAAGTTATCTTCCCTTGGAAAGTTTTTGTTTTTAATTATCTGCGCTTCGAAAGTTAAAAAAAAAAAAAAATACTTGTTTGGAATAATATTTGGGTGAAATTAATCTTTAACGGTCCCTAATAATTTAACAGTCCCAAACAAAATAGCCGAACCACAAGATAAAAAAAACAACAATGCACAAACGCTTACAGAAACAATAGCAGAAATGCTATCGTTCGGTCGGCTGGAGTGATGAGAAGCTGGTTGCATCGCGATTAGATTCTTCGGTGCTTTTACAGTTTAGCGGATACTTTCGAAAAAAAAAATGAATAAAACAAACAGAGGAATATATGTTTGATATACGTACTTGTCACGGGTTGAATAAATCCTATAGCAAAAAGCACGTAAATTAATCACGTAGTTTTTTTGTTTTTTTTTATGAAAGAAAATTAAATTTTAGCCATGTACGAAGAGGACAGCCATTTTGAAAGTTTCCAAAGGGGGATTGAAAGTTTTAAAAGGGGGATAACCGCAACTTAAAAAAAAATCGCTCCATTTGATCACATGACGTCGAGAGATACATTTAACTTCCCCCATTTTTTTTTAATGAAAAGCACTATAAAAAAAACACACAATTTCTGGGGTACCCAGATTTTTCGTCTGCAAACAGGAAGTCGCATCATATTAAAGGCACCGCTTTTTTGTCCCCTTTCCAAAAAAGTTCCGGTCAACCGAGAATGTCGCAGAATTGGTATCTTGAAGCCCCCCCCCCCTCCCCCGAAAAGCCCATATACCGGGAATGTCGCAGAAGCGGTATTTTGTATTTTATTGGTTTCTTTAAGTAAATAACAAATAAACAAAAATTAATGAATAAAAAGTTTGTAAAAATTCCTCCCGACTAACTCTACCTGTTGGGGGGGGGGGGGGCAGGAGAACACATTTATTTCGTAACTTATTTTGCAGCATGGACATATCAACCAAGGAAAAAAAAATCACATTCCGTCGTTCAAAAATATTATTTCATTGTTTATTTTTTAATATATTACTTATTTATTATTATTCTCAAAAGGAAAGAAAAAAAAAATCACATTCCACGTTGCTCAAAATATATCATTTGTTTCTTAAAAAAAAAAAAAGAAGATTTATTCTATTTTGTTTATTTTTTTTAATAAATTACTTGTTTCATGAAAAAAGATTCTTTTGTTGCCGGTATTCTTGAAAAAAGTTTTCCTCCCGGTACTTTTGGGGAAGGGGACAAAAAAACGGTGGCTTTAATATGACGCGACTTCCTGTTTGCAGACGAAAAATCTGGGTACCCGTTTCGTACCGTAGCACCCAAAAAAGAGAATCACAATTAAAAAAACAAACACTTTCAATCCCCCTTTTGGAAACTTTCAAAATGGCTGTCCTCTTCGTACATGGCTAAAATTTAATTTTCTTTTATATATAAAAAAAAACTACTTGATTAATTTACGTGCTTTTTTTGGTATATGATATATTTAGTCCGTGACAGATACGTACATCAAACAGATATTCCTCAGTTTGTTTTTATTTAAAGTATCCGCTAAACTGTAAAAGCACCGATTCTTCTTATTCAAAAGAAAGATCGAGGTTGTCCTCGATGGTCGTTCATCCAAACAACATGACATAAATGCAGGTGTATCCCAGGGATCGATCCTTGGACCTTTATTGTTCCTAATTTTCATAAACGACCTCTCTGATGACATTGTGTCTGAGATGGGTATATTTGCTGACGACATCATGCTCTACTCTCGTCATATGGGCAAAACGGACGTGCATATATCCGACGCAATGGTTGAATCTTTAGAAAGTGACCTCCAGTTTGTAGTGGAATGGGGTCATAAATGGATGGTAACATTTAATGCCGCTAAGACAAAGCTCCTTTCCTTCAACAACTACAAGAAACCTCTTCAACTATCGATTGCCATGGCAAATAACACCCTGCCTGAGAGTCCAACGTTCAAACTCCTCAGCCTAACATTCACATGTAACATGAATTGGAACAAATATATAGAAGACATTGCCAAGGCTGCTGCAAAGAAAGTGGGCTCCCTCTACCGAGCTAGGAAACTTTTCACACCTGACAGTATCCTATATCTCTACAAAACCACCATCTGCCATGCATGGAGTATTGTTTTAACATCTGGGCTGATGCATCATCCACTAGTGTCTCCCTCTTAGACAAGGTCCCCCCCAAAAAATGTCTAATCTAATAGGTCCCTCACTATCCACTATGCTCCAGCTACTGTCCCATCGCCGCAATGTTGCATCCTTGTGCCTGTTTTGCAAGTACTTTAATGGAAGGTGCTCTGACGATTTTGGTGCCCACTCAACGTAAAAACACTCAACCAAGCCGACAATCAGCCAAATCTCAGCCATTCACTGTTGAGGTCCACAGATGCAGGAAAGCCTTCTACTCCAATAGCTTCTTTCATCGCGCTGCCGGCCTTTGGAACTCCTTTCCTGCTCCCTGACTATACCGACATGCAAAGATTTAAAACTAATGTGAACAAGCATCTCGCTGCACAGCTCCCAACTTAGGATGCCCACCTAAACTTTCACTCTATCAGTAGCCCCTTACGTCTACAGTGGTAACTTGCCTTTTTTGGGGTGAACTAAGTTAAAAAAAAAAAAAAATTAATTCATTGTCGGCTTTCTGCCTAAGCAGGGGGTGATGTAGTAGTCATAAACATTAATATTTATTTTTTCTTGCGGAGAGCAGCCCCTGTAAGGTGGTTTGGTCAATAAACACACTTTTAGCAGCCGACCTTTCTTCCTTTATTATTTTCCTTCGCTGTGACACTCTTTTAACCTTCTATACTTATCATTATATCTATTATTATTAGTGACTAGCAGGAGGACCCAGCGTTGCCCGGGATTGAATAAGGAATCCTATGTCTTTCTGCCTATAAAACCACATTACTTGTTTATATTGTTACTTTTACATGTTAATTGCTGTAAATTTATAGTCTTTATCCACATGAGGCACACCCTGAGCAAAGTAGCCATCTTTGTTTAGTCAGAAGAAGTAAGGTCCATAACGTACACAAAGATGGCTACTTTGCTCAGAACCAATATTTACGGTAATTTTAAAGGCTTATAACTTATATTAACTTTTTAACGCAAATAGCTCATAACTGAGTCGGTAAAGCAAAATAAATTGGTTTTGTCTAACTTCCCAACTGTATTTCTTTTTAAATAATTTATGTCGGTAATAGTAATGATTACTTAAAATTGACATTTTTTGCCTGATTGATAGACTTTGTCATTCTTTCCTTTGATATATTACTTTTCGATCTACAATGTCGTAACACAAACATAGAATAGAAATTCCTGAATTACTTACGTATATAATTTACGAAATCGGTTAAATAAACAACGTAATCTTTTCAAAACGTAATCTAAATTAACCCATTTGATTTCTGGGAGTAGACAATGCATTCCTTCTTCTTGTTCAGTGTTTTAAATGGCAGGTGACAACGGACTGACAACCTGGGTGTGCTAAGTTCGAATCCAGTTCATTCCACAGAAAAACTCTCACGTAGGATGTTGGCAACCTTTATGTGGTCCTTTCTGTAAGTACCCGGTGTCTTTCTAGAAAGAATTATAACTAGAAAGATATCGAGGAAACCGATGCCAACAACAGAACCATCTGATTCATACGAAATGAATAAATGAACTTTCAGCAACCTACACCCAACGGTGTAGGTTGCTCAAATAAATATATTATTTGTTATTTATAAAAGGGCTTTGTTTTTCCTTCATTTGACAATTCTTTTGTTACAAAATATTATAGGGGTTTGTCTTACAGTCCATTGGAAAGATAAGCTCCTTAGGAATCTTATTTGTATTTTTAGCAATAATTGCCAGTTTAGTTCAAAAAGTACAAATTGTTGTTTTTTTTTATATAATAAAAGAAAATAACATTAAACATTAGAAAGAGTAAGTTATAGCAGCTTTAATCGTATATGCGAAACGCGGACAAAACAAGACGATCGAGAAAAGAAACATGGCGAATATTGTAGTTCAAATCAAAAAGGGAGATAACTCTGAATTTTACTAATTATTTTTTTCGAACGTTAGCAAGTTGCAATAATTTTAATGTTAAAACTTAAGAGTTATCTCCCTTCGAAATTGATTAATCTATCGGCCATGATTTTTCCAGGTTGACTTGTTTTCGAATTCTTTTCGCGTAGACGATTAAACTTTTTATAACTTGTTATTTTTTTTTAGGTATTATTGTACATACGAACCTTATGTTAGTTCACCGAAAAAGAAAAGTGAGATTCTACATTTTGGGGGCGACTACGTGTAAAAACTGTGAAAAACTTGGTGAAAAAAATAAATGTTTTAAATAAAAATAAAGTGGGAGATCAGTTAGAAGAAAAAAAAATGTCTGAAATTACAGAGTTTCGATAAACGCTCAAAAACCGAAAATTAAGCAAAATACTGGTAGAACATTACATTTTCCCACGATTGGTGACATTTATTGGATGTGTTTCTAACTTTATTTTGTTTATTTTTCGATTTTTCCCCAATTATCAAGGATACCCGTGAACAGCCATTTTTCCCCTTCTAACTGAACAGGTGAACACCAGGTTTGTTTTGAACAAAAAAACTCTTTTAAATAAATAAAAACACAAATAAGCTTATTCAGGTTAGTAGAAGAGTAGGTGCTTATTTAGAACAGGGTCCGTGTAGAAAATTATTTTCATGTAAAATCAGTATTTTGTACTTACTCAGTCATAGTTTCTCATTCACGGTACGAAAAAGAATTTAAAAATATCAAGTAGAACTTTAATTAGAACGATTTTTCCATTTCCATAAGGGCGATATACAAAGTCTATTCGCCGACATTTTGGGTGTGGCCGATTGATGGAATAGCTAACTAAGGGCAGGTAAATGTCGCGAAATTGCAGAACGGTACCCAGTTACCATGTAAATAATAAAAAAACAAGAAAGCAATAAATGTACATTTTATTAATCTATAAAATTATATCGTGGAAAGTACCCCGGTGAAGAAATCAAAAATAATTATTTAATTTTCATTTTTTTAGTTATTGCCCTTGGCTATTCCATCGATCGCTCACACCCAAAATGTCAGCGAATAGACGTTGTACATCGAAATGGAAAAATCGTTCTAATTAAAGTTCTGCTTGATATTTTTAAATTCTTTTTTGTACCGTGAGTGAGAAACTATGACTGAGTAAGTACAAAATACTGATTTTACATGAAAATAATTTTCTACAGGGACCCTGTTCTAAATAAGCACCGAAGAGTAACTTATCTTGCCTTTGGTAACATTTATCTGTTGCCTATTTGTTTTTTTTTAAACTCCTTTTTCTTTCTTTTAGCTGCCGTTACAAATGCCTAGGCATTTTTAGTTAAATATAACTTTACTTATTTAGTTTGTACATTAAAACAATACTTTTCAATGAACAATAACGAACAATAAAAAAATATATAATTTCATAACTTTACTTATTTTATTTGATAAAATTGCGAAATGTGTAATGTGGAGGAGGTTTGGAGAACCCTTTTTAGGGTTCCAGTTTCGTGGGGAAGATTTTGGAAGAGTCGAGTTTTATAGAAACATTTTAAATAAAACCAGTTTTAAGAAATATTCAAATGTGCGAGAGAGCGAGAGAAATGCTATATAATAAACAAACAAAATAAAGGGGTATATGTTACGACGCTCAGCAGAGGCGTGAACGGGGTCCAAAAAAAGAACGAGAAAGGGTTTAAAAACATAAATTTGCAACAAGTGAAGTTGACCTACGACGAGAATAGATATTTTTCTACTTACCTATGTAATTTGTTTTTATTTTTACGTATTATAAATGGGTTTTCATTAGATGTAAAAAAAAAAAATTCTTGTTTTTTTTTTCCACCGTTTTCACAAAATTCAATATGGCCGCTCCAGGTGCATTCGTTAGTAACCCCCCCCCCCCGAAATCGGCCATTTTTTCCCCAAGTTGCGGTGACAAAACTATTGATTTCTAATAAATAGCGGTTGTAACGGTCTAAAAATACAAACAAATGCCACAGGCAAGTTAGAAAATAACTTTTACAGCCTACAGTTACTTTTATATATTGTATATTTGTTTTTTTTAGCGTTTTTACTCTGCTGAGCGTCGTAAAAGATTTCCCCCCCCCCAAAAAAAAATGCTGAAAATCGCAGTTCCAATTAAATTAACCGGGAAACTCTTTGAAATGCTTATATATCAAGAAAAAATAGATTTGTAAACTAAAAGTAGCAAAAACTATCGAGTCGAATTGTAATCAAAAATAAAAAAAATCCGTTGGCACTTGTACAGATGCGGTACACGAACCGAAATTTATTTTAGAAGAGTTCCAATGGTGTAAGAAGGGGCAGACAACTCTGATTCTCCGAAAATGGACGTAATCGACGTGAATGCCTTGACGTGAGTTATTATATTTAACAAGTACTCAACAGAAAGTGGTGGATTTTTTGCAAGTGTTCTATCAATATACTGTTGATTTTCACAAATTCTGCGATAATTTAATATTTTAAACTATAAAAAAATTAAAAAATCTGTTAATCTAAACAAGAGGACTGTTCGTTTTGCTCGTTTTGAAAGGAAAAAAATATACTGTTGATTTTCCCAAATTCTATTTACTTCAATAAATGTTAAAAAAAATATACTGTTGATTTTCCCAAATTCTATTTTCTTCAATAAATGTTAAAAAAATATACTGTTGATTTTCCCAAATTCTATTTACTTCAATAAATGTTAAAAAAATATACTGTTGATTTTCTCAAATTCTATTTACTTCAATAAATGTTTAAAAAAATATACTGTTTATTTTCCCAAATTCTATTTACTTCAATAAATGTTTTAAAAAATATACTGTTGATTTTCCCAAATTCTATTTACTTCAATAAATGTTAAAAAAATATACTGTTGATTTCCCCAAATTCTATTTACTTCAATAAATGTTTAAAAAAATATACTGTTGATTTTCCCAAATTCTATTTACTTCAATAAATGTTTTAAAAAATATATACTGTTGATTTTCCCAAATTCTATTTTCTTCAATAAATGTTAAAAAAATATACTGTTAGTTTTCCCAAACTCTATTTTCTTCAATAAATGTTAAAAAAATATACTGTTGATTTTCTCAAATTCTATTTACTTCAATAAATGTTTAAAAAAATATATACTGGTGATTTTCCCAAATTCTATTTACTTCAATAAATGTTAAAAAAATATAAAGTTGATTTTCCCAAATTCTATTTACTTCAATAATTGTTAAAAAATATATACTGTTGATTTTCACAAATTATTTCTTCGAAAAATGTTCTATTAATTGAATTTGCATGATTTTTAAATAAAAAATGCATATTTTCCATTTTCGGAGAAATTGTGTATGAAAAAAAAAGAGAGTTGTCTGCCCCTTCTTACACCATTGGAACTCTTCTAAAATAAATTTCGGCTCGTGTACCGCATCTATGCCAATCAGTTATATCGTTTAATCGGGTTCGGCCATTGATTCGAGCGAAATTCAGGGGGAAATAACTCTGTCATATTAACAAGTAATAAATCAATTGCATTCACCAAATTACGATGAAACTGATTTTTATTTTTAATTAAAATTCTACTCGATCATTTTTCCTACTTTTTGGTTATTTAAATCTGCTGCGTAAGTATATAATACTGTTTTGTTTGTGTGGTATTGATAATTTAATACGGACGTTTCTTTGTACAAGCACCTAGATATTTTATAAATGTTTAAAATGGAAGTCTACAACGATAGGAAAACATAATAATGGTTCATATTTGAGTGTCTTTGCCGAACAGGGAGAATTCATTAGTTAAGATATCGAGTCGATAATGTAAAGGCTGTGAATTGTCCACGAGTCTGAAAAATCGTAATCAAAACTTCCTCACTCAATTACATGAATTACATTTCATTGAAAGTTATTAAATAGTCAATCATCATTTGTTTTCATATTAGAAAGTTCAGTGAGAAATGTATGAAGTATTAAAATGATTAAGTTTATAAGTTTGTTTTCAATCAGCGTAAATCAGCAGACGACATTGAAAGGGAATTCAAGAAGTGTGTGTGTGTGTGTGTGTGTCGCCTTTAGTATGTGTGTGCGTTGATGTCAGTGAAACTATGTGTGCGTGAGTTTAGAAAAGGCGTTTTTCAGCTTTCCCAAGGCCCGACAGAGGGGCGATGGGGCCTGGAAACGTCGATATTAGCTCTCTCATGGATTTAGGCTAAGCATGCAGTTGAAAGAAAAATCTGGGTTTATATGGGGCTGAGGTGGCTCCAAAAGGATAATTTCTATAAATTCAGAAAAATCCGTTGATTGGTTCTAAATATTATTACTTGTTATTATTAATTCTGGCGGATGCGTGCGCAAAGCCGTGTGCGCAGAAACGAGTTTGGGCACCGAAAAGTAAAGAAGAGTTTCTTCAAAAGACGCACGGATCAAAAAAAATAAATAAAAGCGCACGGACTTTTCAGATCAATAAAATCAAAAATTGTCAAAATATAAAAAGAACCAAACAAAAAATATTAAAAGTTTCGGATCTTTTTAAGAAGCTCCCCGCCAAAAAATAAAGCCCGCTATTCAAGGGAGACAACTTTTCAGCCATTTTTGCTTAAAAAAATTAACAAAATAAGAATGTATAACTTATTATATACGATTTTAGTATTAATGGATTTTATTTTTTTTGTAATTAAATTTTTCATAAATGAACAAGATAAGAATGTTTTATTATTAAGGGATGTTATATATTACATCTGGACCAATTGCTCGATAAAACCATTTGATGGTCATTGTTGCAGAGATGTAGTACTCCGTGGTTTTGCAAAAAAAAAAAGCAGACTTCTTGTCGTGGGCCAGGGTTGTGAGTCTTAGAAAATTCATGAGCAAAGAAAACTTTAAGAAATGGTGTAAGGGTTAACGCGTCAAGAATTTAGGGGTGAAGGAATTAATTACAAACCGGAAGTAATTTTATGTCGCTTAAGAATTAGAAATTTCGTAATTCTTGATGATAAAATGAAATAAAACTTTTTTTTTTTTAATTCGTACATGATTTTGCAAATGAAAGAAATAAAATGCGATTTATTAGTTGAATAATAAATAAAATTGATAAATTAAGTCCAAGTTGTAATTAATTTCGAGTTTTAATTAATTCCGAACCCCAAATTTAGCAAGCCGAAAAATTGTCTCCCTTGGCAGCGGTGTTATTCTTAGCGGCCGACTAACTTTAGCACTAATGTCGGGGAGTGCTCACCTCTCGGGCGCTGGCTTTTCAACCCCCACTTTCCGACCCGACCTTGGGTCACATCTTACTTGTGGGAGTAGGATAAAACTGGCCTTGTGCCTAACTCCTGGAGAGGAGTAAATAATACTAGTGGCGGGGAGCTTTTTAAAAAGATCTAAAGTTTGTTTTTATAATCATCAAATAGCACACGGTTAATTTCATGAGAAGATATGCTTTTTATTTCGGTAAAAGCCTAGTATAGTATCCATATTTTGTGAGCTCTGCGCATGCGTCAGAGTTCATTCATAAACAGTCGTAGTGAGGGGGTTCGGAATTAATTACAACTCGAAATTAATTACAACTTGGACTTAATTTATCAATTTAATTGTTATTCAACTAATAAATCTCATTTTATTTATTTCATTTGCAAAATTATATTGTACGAATTTTAAAAAAAAGTTTTATGTGTAAAGTCGTATATTAATCATATTTTTTAAAGAAATTTGTAGTATATTTTATCATTTAAGAAAATTTGTAAAGTATATTTTATCATATTTTTTAAAGAAATGTGTAAAGTGTGCGCTACTTGCCCTACGCTCAATACGCATGCGCTAGTTTTAAACACTCACTACGACTGTTTATGAATGAACTCTGACGCATGCGCAGAGCTCACAAAATATGGATACTATACTAGGCTTTTACCCTTTTAGGTATATTGGTTATACTCCATTAAAACGCTATATGGTTAGAAACTTCTGGTCAATAAATGGGTGATCAGTTTACGTTAAATTTATATGCGAAACTGATCCAGCAATCTAAACTCTGTTTTTTCTTTATTGCTAAATGTTTAACATGTTTACATGTAATCGCTTAAAAAAGTAGAATCGTATTTTAGAGGAAAGGGGAGTGTACATATGGTTCGGAAAACCAGAATAATTGCCGACTCAAAGTCCGCAGCTAACGGTGTTCAGTTAGATTCAGTTCCTGATATAAAACTTCATCCGTAATATAACTTCCGGCGAGAGTTTAAGATTCCCAAACTTATTAATTAATTTATTTAATTGTTAGTTGAAAGTACAAAATAGTAACCCCCCCACACACACACACACACACACTACCCATGTTAAGAATGGCTTTCTAAATAATAATGTTATTATTTCAGCACGGTCCGTAAGCAAATTATTTAGAAAGCCATTCTTAACATGGCGACGTGGGGTGGGTGGGCGGCTTTGTTAACTATTCTGTACTTTCACCCAACAATTTAATAAATAAAATTTAGTAAACCATAAAACTAAGCAACCCAAAACAGGAACTGAATCTGAGCGGACACCGTTTGCTGCGGATTTTGAGTAAGTGATTTTTCTTGTTTGCCTACGGTCCTCATGTATAAATTTACTTTTTGGGGTACCCAAGAAGCACCAATTTTATTTTTTTTATCACACTAACTATATTTATCGTTTAAAAGATTATTTTAGTGCTAATTCAACTCTAACAGGAGGATCGGGGGGGGGGGCTAATATAAAATCATTTGGAAGTAATATTAATCGAAGAAAGAGGTTGAGAGAGAGAGAGAAAAAAAACAATAGTTAGAGACATCAATATAAACCATGTGTTAGCACATGCGCAGACTCGTATGGCTAAACTTCCGGTTGTCTATCTACTTCCGGTTTTTGTTTTGCTCCCTTCCCTTCCTTGTTTCGTCTGGTGCTGCTGCTGATTATTATTATGATTTCATTCTTTTCTCTAAATGTCATAGTAATAGATACACACACCAGAGAGCTGATTAGCTGAGTACAAAGAAAGTTTTATTTCTTAAAATAAGAAAGGATACAGTTTTCTAAATTTATATATATATATATACATAAACTTTAACAACTTTATATGACAAGTGCAGACCTTAAGGGATCCATATAGCAACGATTTAAAATAATAATAATAATATTTTGTTTAGAGAAAAGAAACAGTTTATAGCATTACAATAATAGAGATATTAGGAGTAATTAAAGATATAGATTCCTTTTTTTTAATTCGTTTCAGACAAACCATAAAAATAGATATCTACATTCACCGCTATCCTCACTACTACAGACAGCATAACCGATATTATTATTATTATTCCTCCTCTGATTATTATTATTGTGAAGATTTGTCCGACGGTCACCGAGGGAATAACCCCTTCTCTCCTTCTTCTTGGCGTTGTTATTTTGGTAAAAGTCTGTCTGCGATCGTGAACGGCACCAGCAGTGCTTCTTCTTCGTCATCGTCGTCTGTGGTGCCGAGCCTGGTCGTGGTCGGCGCTTCCCCGAAGGACGGACCCGACGAACGAGACGACCACGGAGGAGGAGGAGGAGGGCCGTTCGACAACCAACACAGGAGAAGGTTCCTCCTCCTTCACACGGTCATCCTCGGCCTGCTAGTACCACTCGTCCTGCTAACTCTCTTGTTGGTCTCCAGACTAGTCAAGAAAATGTCCAAGAAAAGATTCGCCACTCACGCTGGAAGTTGGTATTCAGAAAATGGTGAGTTTTCTTCTTCTTTTTTTTTTTTTTTTTTTTTTTTGTAATTATTTGTTTATTTTTCGTCCAGGCAACGTTATTAGTAATTTTACGAGCAGTAGAAGTGTGAGTGCTATTAATAGTATTCACTCTAAATAATTGGTGATTCTACAGAATTTGAACCGAACCGACTTTTGCCGAGCTTTAGAGTAAAAAAAAAACCCAGTTCGGTTCAAATTCTGTAGAAGTACCAAATAATTTAGGTGACTGAAATAGGAATTAATCTTATTATGATTGGTATTCGTAGTATATTTATTTTTAGTAGTCGTAGCATTAGTAGTTATGATAAATACTATGATGTTAGAGCAGTATTTATTACATACTATGGATATGAAGGATTTTTTTTTTTATAGAATCACTCCCGTCTCCAAACTGATTATCTGGACTTAGGGTTAGTGGTAGGGTTAAAGGAAGGGTTTTTTTTTTTTTCAAGTTTTCCAGTGTTTACACGTAATCGCCTAAAAAAGTAGGATTTCTCCCCCCCCCCCCCCCCCGGCGACCCAAAAAAAACCCACCCGATTGGTATGATTCTATCAAATAACCATATAAAGTAGTATGTATTACGATAAAATAGTGTTTACTAGAAAAACCTAATAATACTTTAAAAGTATTATTAGGTTCTTCTACAGAATTTGAACCTATCCAAACCGACTTTTGCCGAAACAAAACCAAAACTTGGATTAAGGTTTAAAAAGAAAACAAAACGTTCGGTTCAAATTCTGTAGACGTACCAAATATACTATAAATAATTCTAGTATTTTTATTTTCGAAATTTGTAGTATTCGTAGTAGTATTTCTATTATTATTATTATTATTAACAACAATAATACCCCCCTCCCTTTAAAGGGGGGCAGGGATATTAATAGAAAGTATTTACTATTTTAAGACTTAACATGACTAGATTGGAATATCTCGATTTCAGTTTTCGCATAAATTTTGTATTAAAAAAAAATCAATTGTTTTGTTGGTCGAAAATACCCCAAATTGCAAAATTTCTTTTGTTTACTGAAACTACAAAATTACGTAAAAATATTAATAATTTTTTTTTTTTCGTATTTAGTTATGATTGTATTGTCTTGAAATAAAATTGTTTTTCGTTTTAATGTTTATAAATTGTGGTTAAATTGTATCCACCTTTTTTAAATATAGATAAAATCTTGGTCTCCGACTGGTCTGAAGTCTTTGTCATTAAACAAATAATAATATAAATATACTTGTTAACGCATATAAAATTGAATGTTGCAACTTGCAATGAATATCCAGATATATATTTCTTTAATGGAAATCGCTCCAGACAAGGCATGAAACCACTTGATGTAAGGAGCTAACAAGAACAAATATGGTTATCGCAAAGACAGGAGATGCCTATTGGCCTCAGTCTTGAAAAAAAAAAACAAGGTTATAGGTAAGCGGAAAACAGTCAGCAGGAAGAGAGTTTCAGAAGCCTGTGTTTCTTGGAAAGAAGTTACTAGAATAGGAAGCTGTATTACAATGAGGTATCAAAACAGCAAATTGATGGAGACCACTAGACCAATGAGTCAAACGAGCTGGAACAAAAGAAGCGGGGAATAGATCACATAATCCTGAAGAACACATGCCATAATAGTATTTCTAGAAAAGACTGAGACTAGCAACATCACGTCTGTGAGAGAGAGGGTGCAGAGATGATTTCAGTATTTACGGAGTCATTCCCGAGTATTGACGGAGAATACTGAGTCAGTCCCAGAAATGGCCGAAGTAGTTTACGATTTGAAATTTTTTTATTTATCTTTGAGGGTCTAAATTTTTCGTGTAAAAGCACCAAAACTAAACCACTTTTACCGAACTAAACCTAAAACTGGTTATGGCTAAAAAAAAAAAAAAAGTTATCTTCGTATTTTTAGAAGTACCTTTTTTTTTTTTTAACCCTAACTCTTCGTGTGCTTAGTGTCGTCTGCCATTTTATATATTTTTCTTCGCGGTTTTCAAATCATAAACTGCTTCGGCCATTTCCGGAACTGACTCTGAATTCTCCGTCAATACTCAGGACTGACTGGGTAAGTACTGAAATCCTTGATACCCATTCATTACAAGTAGATCTGAATTTTTATGCCAAACTTGTAGACCGTTTTCGTTTCGATAATTCGTTATTCTGAAATTATCGACGAGTTATGTTTTAACCTTTTTATTTTTATGCCAAATTCATTCGTTATAACTGCGTTTCTTTTTGTTGAAAGTTTATTTTATGTCGGAAAACATTTTTTTTTTTTAAATTTAAAAAAAAAAATGCTTTGACGAAAGAAAACAATAACTGTACTTTGATTTCTGAATTCTATAAATTTTAAGCTGATGTGTTTCTTGCAGACGGCCATTGTTTTTTTTGTTTTTTTGTTCAATTGTAGAATAGGGACCGTTGAAATAACTCGCGTAGATTTACGTACAAAATTTGGATGTATTTGATTCATCTGAAATTATATTTCTTATCTCGAAATAAAATTCTGATTTACTTTTTAACGTATATAAATTTTAAATTTTATCGAAAGTTTTTTTTTTAACCCGTCACGACCATTTTATTTCTACGATAATATTAGGTAATTTTGTAGATTGACACCTTCAGCTACCCCCCCCCCCCCGCCTCCCAAGAGATTCTATTTTATAAGGCGATTCACACACTGAAAATACTTTAAGGGAACAAAATATTTAGAATGGGAAAGTTTCGTATATACATTTAGCGTTATATGATTCCCCATTTCCGAGTTATTTTAATATTTTAGAGCCGTTGACTAATTTTTTACCGCTAACCCTAAGTCCGAGTGGCAAGGTCGTAAAACAATACGTCATCGCCTAACAAAGTAGACCCCCCCCCCTCCCGAAAAAAAACGAATAAAATTAGTTAACTATCCTAAAACGCGAGAATGGTATGGAATTTGTTAAACTGATCCCCCCATTCTAAATTCTAATTTTTTTCTTTCAGCCAAATTTTTTTACAGGGTGTTCACGCGTAATTGCCTAAAAAAAAGTTGAATCTCATTTGGGGGAGGGGGAGACAGACTAATTACAATTTAACTTGTTTAATTTCGTAAAATCTTGTTTTTGTGAAGAAAAAAAAATGATAGTACAAATGCAGAATGAATAGTCATTTAAGAATTTAACGGCGATTCCCGAGTTTCGCCGACAAAATACGAAATTTGTCGAGACACACAGACGATAAATTGTGGAGACATATTTGGAAATCACGACCCTTTCGCAGATTTGATTTATACCGATTTTCGAATAAAGAACAGAACAATGACATCACCCACCTATTATTTAGACAACATCGCTCTTTGCTTCTTTGTAGTCCAATATTTCGTAAATGTGGCTAATTCAAATTTATCGGCCCTCGTCCTCCATTTTCAATCTTCATTTGTAATTAAAATCACTGAAACCGCACCACTAACCCTAATTCCAGGTGGCAACAGACGCCCGCCCCGAAACAAAAAGACAGAAATCTGGGCAATCAAGAAAAATTACAAATTGTTTGAAAAAGAAAAAAAAAGTTTGTAGTGTTCTGATACGTCACGAGAATCTCTAAGTGGCGAAATTCTTAGATGACTATTCTGCACAAGTTCCAAGCGGATTAAAATTTGCTTAATCTATAATTTTAAAAAAAATAAACAAATATTCTTGATGTAAGGATAAAACAAACAAATGGCCGCCAGCGATTGAAAGAAAGTTACATTTCGTCACTAAGAGACAGAAACTAGACATTGAAATAGTAGTGAACTGTTAGGATTAATAAGTCCTTTTTTTTTTTGTTGTTCTTAAAAGATGGTGGGTCCACATTAGATAAATAACTCCCTTTCTTTTAAATATTGATTTTAAATATTACTTCAAAAATTGGTACTTATGCAGATTAGGACCCAAGATAACCCTAACCGACGCCAAGTCGATGTTAGCTTGGGTCCTAATCTGCATAAGTACCCAAAAATTAATACAAAGAAAAATTGCTTTTTTTTTTTTTTTTTTTTTTTACGAAACTAGAATGTAATTAGTTAACCCAGTTATATTAAGTCTTTAAATATTAAATAATTATTAACCAAAACAGTAACGATTTGTAGTCAATGTCTCCCCACCTCCCTTAAAGGGGGGAATAATATCTTCAATTATAGAGACAAAATATCTCGCCTATTTCGCTTGGGTTTCGGCCAGATTTTGGTTAAAACTCCAGGAGATTTCAGTACTTGCGTAGTCCGTCCCGGAAATGACCGAAGCAGTTTACGATTTTAAAGCCACCTTTTCTTTTCTTGAGAGGCTTAATTTGTTTAACCCTAACCCTTCGCATTTTTTTTCCGCGGTTTTCAAATCGTAAACTACTTCGGCCATTTCTGGGACTGACTAGGATTCTTCGTCGAAAAACGTAAATGCGGAAATCTCGTTCCTTACATTACCTTAGCCTTAATTATTTTGTGAATAATACTTTTTTTCTTTTTTTTTTTGAAAATCGAAACTTAATCGAAGATTTTAATCGCTGGCGGCCATGTTTTCATTGTTTGTTTTCTAGGTACGTTAAAAAATGTCCGTCTCTTGTACGGACTATGTTTATCAAAAAGCGCTTATCATTAATTATTTAATTAGTTTCCGTGTAAACTTTGATTGTGTTTGAAAGATGAAAGCCTAAATTTAATCTCTAAAAGGAAAAAAAAATGTATATTTACGGGTGAAAAATAAATTATAATGAAATATGTTATCACGACGGCTGAAAAAAACAAAAATTCAGTGAATTTTGAACTTTGAAGAAATTACTTGTAAAAATCCCTTGAAAGTTTTTGGGAACTATTTCAAAGATGATTATTAAAGTTATAAGATACTGAATTAAAACAAAAATTTCCTACGTTTTACTAAAAATTAGCAAAATTATCCCTTGCAAAAGTCATGGTTTAGTAAAACCCGGCATTCAGTTAATCGGTGAACGGCTTTGTTTACCGATTGACTATCGCTATGTGGAATATATGGAAGACGAAAATGTCATATTTCTGTTTATAAGTTTTAACTTTATATATAAAAATGGTTTTGTAATAGTTTATAGAAGTTGAAAAATTATTATCCATTAATTTCTTTATTCTTTTTAAGAATCCTTATTTTCTTGTAATAAAAAGGAAATGCTTATTTAATTAAAATTTGAATGCACACAGTTACAATTTTATTTATTTTTAACTAAAAGGTTCATATTTAACTTGGTATTAGTTTTTAATTCAGTAATACTCTGAAATTATTGATGACGTCTCTTTATCAATGTTTTTCCTTAGAATTTGAAATAAAACTTTTTAAATGTTGTTAAAAATTATTTTTACGTTACGAACTGCGTCAATTTTATGAATTTTTTTTACATGATGATTAAAAATTTTAGTTACTCAATTTATTCGTAATGTGTCGTAACGATAAATTACATTAATTTTTAAAATAAAGTGTATTTTTTTATTTTAAGTGTGAAAACGTAGATTAAAGTCAATGACTACGCTGACAATTTATTCATTGAAAAAAAAAAAGTTGAAACAATTATGTATTAAATAAATCAAAGAAATAGAATTCAATTTTGAAAGAAAATGTCATGTTTGAATTCTCTTTATTTATTAATAAATAATTGTTTTTAACTTTTTAAATATTTATTAATGAAAAAATGACAAAACAAATACAAACTTTCCAAATAATTGACGAAGAATTATGAAATTAACGAAAATGTTGACTCTCTAAAAATGAAATTTTGAGAACGGTGTAAAAGTGATTGGTGGTTGGAAGGCTAATCCCATCTGTTTATTACAGAACAGGGCCACCATACCAATCCAAGTTAATCGCTAGTAGAAATTATCCAATTTTTTAAATTCTTGTTTTCGTAATGATCCTGATCCTCATTTTTTTTCAATTTTTTGTTTATTTTCAAGATTATAAACTAATTTCTTACGCTGCTGATGACACATTCATGTGCGAAAGAGAAATATAATTATATCGCATTTTTTTATTTTCCTAAAAACTCTACAGTGCTTTGTTTTCATTAAAAAAATTTTTTAATTCCTACATAAAAATATAACTTTAGTAAAGGTGTATTTTATTTTCAACAAATAATACATTTTCACTAAGCCTCTAAAAAAAATGATGGGTTCATTATATTCCGTGATCGTTAATTAATAAATACTGAAAATTTCATCAAAATCGGTTGATTTCCTGAATTTTGATGAATTTTTAAGTGATGGGAGGGGGGAGGGGCTCTCAAAATATTTTTACATTTTGAGGAATCGGCCATTGATTTTGCACGTACACATATATATATATATGCACACGCACACATGGAAAGGAATTGGAATCTTAGGAAAATCTCTATCATCCCACTAATTATAGGAGCAACAGGACTAATGAAAAATAATTTCAAAAGCTATCTGGCAAGTATACCCGGTGAACCGAGTGCAAAATAGATACAATTACACTTAAGGGACGGTTAGAATCTTAAAAAGATCTCTCGGCTGGAGTGTCTGAATGTCTGGCATCCAGCAAAAACAAAAAAGATAAGAAAAATATATATATATATATATATATATATATATTATATATATATATGAACGAAAAATTAAAAATGGCGTATTAGTGGGTTCCCCCACGTGAGTTTGCTCTTTTCTTTGTTTTTTGTTTGGTTTCACCCAAAAATGAACCACTTTATATTATAGTGTAGGTTTTTTCAAGACACTTTAATCCAAGAACTTTTTACTCTTTGTGAATTTTTCTGATGATTTTGTAATGTTGCAGAGACGATATTAACATAAAATGTTTGTTTGGCACAAGACAAATGAAACGGACCATAAAAAATATATCACAAAAATGTTATGTCTTTTGGGAATGTAAATAAATAAAAATAATAAAATAAAAACATGGTTATTGAAATATAATATGAACCTGACTTATATATATATTTTTAATTTATTTTATACGTACATAAAAGTAATCCATGAACACGTGTTTCTGGCTAACTTAGACAACCTTCGATATTGATGTTTATAGGCCAGCGTTTTACCATCGGACCAAGACGCCCTGTCTAGAAATATGTACGATTGTTTTCACCTAAATATTTAATGTATTTTTATGTAATTATTTTTATTGGTGATTGCAGCATTCATTGTTTTTTTTGCTCACTGCTACTTCGATTGTCTCACTTTCCAAGTGATTAAGATGCAGAAAATTGCATTATTTAATGTATGTATAAAATTAATAAATATATATATATATTAACGAAAAATGTCCTATAAAGTTAAGGGCGATTAATACTGCATCTTAATCACTTAGGAAGTGAAACAAGCAAAGTAGTAGTGAGCATAAAACAACGAACGCTGCAATCACCAATAAAAAATAATTACATAAAAATACATTATATATATATATATATATATATATATATATATATATATATGACTGCGAATCAGTGGCGATTTGTGATCGAAGTTCGCGCCCGCAGACCGTCGGGAATTAGCTTCCTGCACTGAAGATTGCGTAAGCATGAAACATCGATGTTTGTAGGTAATAAATAATTAATATTTATTTATAAAAATATTATATATTCTGGTGAACTCTCATTGGATGATGAAGTGAAAAAACAGTCCTGGAAACGGCACTACAAACACTTACTGAACGTTGAATGTCCATGTAACCCTTACGGGCTGTCCTATGAATCTCCTGTTGAGGGTCCTAGTACCCCCATTATCCAGGAGATGATCACTAAAGCAATCCGTAAAATGGGAGCTAATAAAGCAGCTGGGCCATCTGTTATGGTTGTTGAGATGCTGAAACCAACAGGTGAACTAGGGGCTAGTGTTTCAAGCCATCATCAGAGAAGGATGCATACCTGAGGACTGGGAAGACAGCTTCATACTAAGTCTGTACAAAGGTAAAGGTGATACGTTAAACAGAGGGAACTAGTCTTGGAAAGAGTTGTTGAACGGCTGATCAGACAAGTACAGATTGCTGACATGCAATTTGATTTCATGCCCGGTAGGGGCACCACAGATGCAATTTTCATCATACGCCAAGTTATGGAAAAATATCTAGCAGCAAACAAACCATTGTAAATGGCATTTGTAGATTTGGAAAAAGCTTTCGACCGTATGCCAAGAAGGGTCATTTGGTGGGCTCTGCAGAAGTTGGGTGTTACAGAGTGGCTCGTTCAGGTGATGTCTATATACACCAATGTACGTAGTTGGGTACGAGTCGGTAACAGCTACAGCGACGAATTTGATGTTTAAGTGGGCGTCTATCAAGGGTCTATTTAAAGTCCCCTTCTATTCATTATTGTACTCGAGGCTCTATCACTAGAATTTCATACCGGTTGCCTGTGGGAGCTCCCATATGCCGACGACCTGGCGATCATAGATACTTCACTTCAATCACTCAAGGAACGTCTGGATAGATGGAAAGTAGCATGGAGGAGAAAGGTTTCAGAG
The DNA here is from genome assembly GCA_963556195.1 of Sepiola atlantica. NCBI lineage: Eukaryota > Metazoa > Mollusca > Cephalopoda > Sepiida > Sepiolidae > Sepiola > Sepiola atlantica. The sequence goes on along the minus strand of OY744546.1, from coordinate 63,866,945 downwards.
TCAACATGGGTAAAACCAAGG
>OY744546.1:63741924-63856924 GCA_963556195.1 Sepiola atlantica | reverse complement strand
GCCGAATCGAGGTGTATCTGTAAACAAAATTTCAACGCTGTAGCTGTTCAGCTGAGAAAGTTATAGGTGTACATATAAACCTACATACACCATCATCATCATCATCATCATCGGTGTAAAGTCCGTTTTACATGCTGACATGTGTTGGACAGCTTTTAGTAATTTACTCCCAAACTAACCTATCTCTGGCCACGTCTTTATTTAAACTATATAACCTGAAATGTAACATTTTTTTAAAAAATGTTTAAAAAGTTATTTCTTTGGTTGAGGCAAAGTTTTTATAGGCTGGATGCCCTTCCCAATGCCAATCCAGTGAGGTGATGGGGACCAGTGTTTTGATCAAGATACAATCTCTAGGTGATTGCCCACCAAGGCTAAAGTGCGCGTCACCTGCACGTATCATCTATTGCATAAAGGAAAGTTGTGTGTTTGTGTGTAGCTAAAAGTCAGAAACTACACAAGACACATCCACAAAGCTGATATATTCTCTTTCAGCATTGCCTCGGACAAAATATAGGAACTTTTTTTTTTTTTTTTTTTTTTATTTTTAAATATTTGTTTTGGGGGTCACCAGGAACAGAATTAGATTGTGGGGGGGGGGGGGGCGCATTTAAATTCTTTTTTATTTTATTTATTTTTTTAATTTGTGTTATGTAGTAATGGTCAACATTTTTTTTTTTTTTTTTTTTTCCAGTTGCCAGAGAAAACGAGAGAGGGGGTGGGGGTGATAGGGGGTGAGAGAAGGGATATATAAAGAAGTTTTGAAAAGGAAGATGTTCCACACACATTTTAACTCTTCTATGTTGTTGTTCATGCCCCTTCCCTCCCGGACAGCACCAGGTAACCAAGCTAGTAATATATAGTGGAAACAACTTCCACATGAATTTGGTACCAAAAAAAAAAAAAAAAAAAAAAGAATTGATTACAAGGGAATGCCATAAAATCTATTAAAAGGAAGCTGACATTCACGTCTAGCCTGTTATGCTCCGGAAAATAACCTGGTGGGATTGCTGGAACGATTTTCATTTGCTGATGCTGAGATCACTTCCCTCTTTTGAACCGTCGGAATTGGTGTCCTCGGACCAGAGCAGGAAATCAATTCTCTTTATAGCGGCCTTTTGCACGCGCGTGTGTGTGAACTTGAATTTGTGTGCATTTACTGCACATGTCCTGATAGTCCGCTCGTTATCATCCGAATTCGGTGTTGATTTCGACACTGGCCATAGTCTCAATCATGCTGTCTCGGCCAACTGCTGTAACGAAAGGATTTCCCTTCCAAACAAAATCAGAACTCAGGTTTAAAACAAGTCACAATGTTTTATTTTGAGAGGTTTCATATAAATAGATATTTTCTCAAAATCGTTCCTCATTCAATATTATTTTTTAAACAACATAAAACTATTTTTATCGCCTATACAATTTTTTTAATTTTTTTTTTTTATCGCATTATGTTGGGGAACATCGATCTATATGCTTGCCCTTTTTATTTACAAGATGAAATTATATTTGTAAGGATTTTTTTTTTTTTTACTCTTTTTTTTTTTACTCTCTTTTTTTTTACTCTTTTTTTTTTACTCTTTTTTTTTTTTTTAATCTTTTTTTTTTTAATCTCTTTTCTTTTTTTTTACTCTTTTTTTTTTTAATCTCTTTTTTTTTTTAATCTCTTTTTTTTTTTTTTACTCTTTTTTTTTTAAAAACTTATTTGAAGCCTGCATTTTAGTTATACACTGAAAATTGGCTTTTGGACCAATAGCAAACAAGACGGCAATTTTTTAAAACTTGCAATAAAATTTGAACAGTCATAAATTTGGTACCATTGTTTGTTTTGCAAAGATCCATGTGCACACATTGAAAGTTTTTAGATATAACGAAAATAAAATTTTCATTTTGGATATTCGTATATGAAAATGTTTTTAAACTCTATCCGGGCACCGCTTACACTCTGACTTTAACGGGACCGTTAAAGCTCAATTTCACCGGATTAATATCTCCGCCTCCCAGTAGTTACCTCCTTCCCACTTAGGATGATGTGGCACAAGGCCGGAAGGTGGAGAGAATAAGCCAGTGCTCCAGAGCATGACGCATACGGTTCTGGGTTCTTTTGGGCCCTAATCTCTTGGCTAGTTGTGCGAGTCCTGTCCCCTTTATTTTGGGGTGATAGAGATCCTCCATTTGGCCTTCCTTCCCAAATTGTATTAATCTTGGAAGGACACCATCCACTCCCAAACATCACCCCTATTTCATTTACACCTACTTAAGTCTCACTCCTATTTAGAGATCGACCTGCTAGTTTTCAGTTCAAAAACCAAAACGGTAGGCGGTCTATTCTCAGAAAGGGTGAAGAAGGTATGACTAAACTGCTGCTGATTTTATTTGTCTTTGTTTTGGGTGTTTTCGTTGGCCGATTCCTCATATTTCACGAATTTCTAATTATTTTTTGTAAAGGAAATTAATTTTAAACCATTGTAGATATTTTAAGTAGTCCATAGAGTAAATGTGGTATTATGGTGATTGTTGAAGTGAAAGTGATGGACAAATGGTGAAAGAATGAAAGACAATGCTTTGACAAATGGGGCAAAATGCATCTAGTCAAGAATTGGGCGGACCACACTTTTTAGGGTTAATTTGGACAAATCTTTTGACTTTTGCAAATAAATTTTAAAAGTATCTGTTCTGTCCTCAGTCAGAATACATCTTTTTAGGGTTAATTTGGACAAATCTTTTGACTTTTGCAAATAAATTTTAAAAGTATCTGTTCTGTCCGCAGTCAGAATACATCTTTTTAGGGTTAATTTGGACAAATCTTTTGACTTTTGCAAATAAATTTTAAAAGTATCTGTTCTGTCCGCAGTCAGAATACATCTTTTTAGAGTTAATTTGGACAAATCTTTTGACTTTTGCAAATAAATTTTAAAAGTATCTGTTCTGTCCTCAGTCAGAATACATCTTTTTAGGGTTAATTTGGACAAATCTTTTGACTTTTGCAAATAAATTTTAAAAGTATCTGTTCTGTCCGCAGTCAGAATACATCTTTTTAGGGTTAATTTGGACAAATCTTTTGACTTTTGCAAATAAATTTTAAAAGTATCTGTTCTGTCCTCAGTCAGAATACATCTTTTTAGGGTTAATTTGGACAAATCTTTTGACTTTTGCAAATAAATTTTAAAAGTATCTGTTCTGTCCTCAGTCAGAATACATCTTTTTAGGGTTAATTTGGACAAATCTTTTGACTTTTGCAAATAAATTTTAAAAGTATCTGTTCTGTCCGCAGTCAGAATACATCTTTTTAGGGTTAATTTGGACAAATCTTTTGACTTTTGCAAATAAATTTTAAAAGTATCTGTTCTGTCCGCAGTCAGAATACATCTTTTTAGGGTTAATTTGGACAAATCTTTTGACTTTTGCAAATAAATTTTAAAAGTATCTGTTCTGTCCTCAGTCAGAATACATCTTTTTTGACTGGAGCAATATAAGATTTTTTTGTTCCCGTGGGATCAAAAATAATATTGATTATCGTTCTCTTTTTACCTTACCTCATATTAGAAATAGGTATCATAAACCAGCCGAGTTTGAAAAGCAAAAACTGGGTAAATATAATAAAATTCCCTTCAATTCCAACTTCGGATACCTCCACTAATGCTACCAGATCAGGCTGTCTGAAGATGCCAGCTTCCTGACTTAAAATGCACCAAACATTGATGTTTTTTTTTTCTTTTCCTTTTGCAAAACTCAATCGTGTTCTGCAACATATATCCCATCTAGTGACCCTTTTCGAGGAGCTGGATAACTCTCTTCTCTCGCATTAAAAACCAACCTTGTTTCACATTCGACCCGCATGGGGGGGGGGGATGGTAAATATGGACTCTACAGCTCTGGCAACCTGTTGAAAGGCCTATTTATTCAGCTGCCAAAGGTGACTTGGTACGTTTGAGAATCAGAGACCGAGAATAAAGAGAAAAAATGAGTGCAACAACATTTTGAAACCTGGGCCGAGGCGGGGGGGGGGGGGTTGTGATTACAATGACATCTGGAAAATTATTTCTGATTTTCATCGCTTTATGCCATAGTTTTAGACTGGGGAATGATATGGTTCGAATTACACATGGCTGGATGTGTCTAGTCGGTGAGTCAGTCGGTCGGTCGGTCGGTCGTCGGTGCTGATGTCATGAAATAATGGTCAGATCAGTGAATAGGAATAGTAAGTTGGGAAACAAACGAATCCAATGATGACTCAGGTGTGGCTAAACACATGTGTCCTTTGTGTGTATTTATGTTGTAATAGGTGTGCGTGTGTGTGTGTGTGTGTGTGTTTTTTTTGTTTTTTGTTTTCCGGGGAGTGGGGGGGGGGGTAGTTCAGAGCTCCATTCACTAACTTCTAAAACCAATTACAGATTTTCAAAACCTTTATGTAATAACCGGCAAGGATACCCGGCGTTTCTCTGGGGTGAGAGGCATGGATAAAAAAAATCGAAGAGTTGAGTAAGTAAAAAAAAAAAAAAAAAAAAACTTGTAACATCTTTTAAAACTTCTCTCCCTCTAACATCCTCAGTCACATTTCGTTTTGAGTTCAGTTAAATAAATTAAATTATAATAAATTAAAATAAATAAGTTAAAAATGAAATCAATATTATGTATTTATTCAGTTATCCAAATATAAAATTTTCATGTAACTTTTTTTTCCTTTTTGTATCGAACAGTTTTCGCCGACTCCTACTCTTAAACCAATGAACGTTCTTGGCCTTTTGGTCGCGATCAAAGTGTAGTATCTGTTCCGATGGATTCTACACCCCATATACCGGTATTGTTTTGGCCTTCGGGGCTTGATTTACGCCGGTCTATGGGTCTGTCCTGTGCAGTTCTAGGAGGTCCACCCCTCCCAGGCTTCGCCTCCCCTCTTTGGGGAGGAGTAAGCTTACTGCCTGGGGCGCCCCTACCGGGGAATGCCGACGGGGCTGCCCAGGCAATTTTTAAACCCCACTTTTCCGACCCGACCTTGGGTCACATCTTACTTGTGGGAGTAAGATAAAAACTGGCCTTGTGCCTAACTCCTGGAGAGGAGTAAATCAATACTCTTAAAGCAATGAATTTATTCACACTCTGGAGTCGAATGTTTCTTTAAAGAGGTTTGTGAATTCAGTGTGTTTTTGGTTTTTGTTTTTATTTTACAGAATATAACAAATTAAATTTTTTTAATTTAAAAAAAAAAATATAACTAGGGCTTAAGCGGCAGGTTCCAATTTTGTTGATCCCCAAACATTAATTTTCAAATACAGAGAGCTTACATTCACCATCTGCTTTTAACGTCTACGTCTGAAAAGCATATGCAGCTGTTGGAACAGCAAGTGCATTGCAGAGTGAGTTTCAAAGCATAAAACAATCTTTTCTGCTGTGGTTTTCTTAGCCTCCACTATTTTTGGCAAACTTACGCAATGTTTCTGTTTACGGACCAACTATCTTACGAGAAAAAAACAACAAAACAAATAAAACATAGCCTCTAACTCAGGGGCGGGCAACCCCCGGCCCGCGGGCCACATCCAGCCCGCGAAGACTTGCTATGCTTTATTATTGCAATCCAGCCTGCGGACCTCCCAGTAAAACTCATATCATTTTGTGACCTAGACGTAAAAGTAGGTTTCAATTAAGATTTACAGTGCGATAAAAATGTATGAATATCAGCGAGCGATGATGCATGTATATTTCGTTTTTCTTTAACTATTAAGAGATAAAAATAGAAAGAGAAAGAGAGATTCCAAAATAGCTCTTTCGTCGGCGCCTTTGATAACATCACATACAGATGTCTCCTGAGAAAAAATATCAGATTCGTAGAGTGTTCAATGCAATTTTTGTACAATTTATTCATGTAAACAAAATATAGTAATTCTGAGATTTCGTTTTTCACTCCGGCCCGCGATCTTCTTCCAAAAGTCTCATCTGGACCTCACTCTGAAAAGGTTGCCCGCCCCTGATCTAACTAGTTAAACTAATATTAAGGTCAGAGTTCGTTTTTGTTTGTTTCTTGGAATTACTTTAATGAATTTCATATTTTTTGTTTACAATAAATGATTCACGGGGATTTAATGCATTTTTTTTTTTTTTTTTTTTTTTTAAATTAATTTTTTTTATTTATTTTATTTAAAAAATTTTTTATTTTTTTAAATTTTTTTTTTAATGTATCTCTTGGTCAAATCGGATATCTATCGAAGATTGGTCAGTACTTAGATGGGTGACCATTTGGGAATCCCAGGTGCTGTATGTAAAACCAGGTTATTGTGACCTTGTAGGCCGAGAGCCGGCAACAAATCTTAAACTACAATGGATAGCCCTTAGCCATTTGTTTTGATCTGCGCCGATCAGACAGTGGCTGCCAATGACTGATCAATCTCTAAATTATTTGTACGGGATTTCTTAGAACTTAATGGCCGACAGGAATGAACTATTTTTTAATCGTTCTAAATTTGAAAGGAAGTTGAAGCCTTTAAACTGTCGAATAGAAAGCCAATTATAGCTTTAAAATCCTTAGCAAATCTTTGTGCGTTAAACGATTGAAAGTTTTGAAACATCTAATAATTTTATAGATTAAAACATTATTTTAACAAAATTGGTTATAGTTTTATAAGAATTTAGTTCAATTAATAATTTAATGACCGAACAGTACCACAGCTAGTTCCTCCTTCACAAGAACTCGTCTTTCTATAACAACTAAAAAAAACCTTTTCCTTCATCCTCCATGTGCCTAGCATCAGGTGGAATGGAATTTCTATGAACAGTTCCCCCCCCCCCCCCAAGAACTTTCTATCTGTGGGACACATTATCACGGGATTGCTTCCTTGCAGACTACATGGTCGTCTTCCAGTAAATGCCAACAAATATTTGTCATAAACCTTTACCCATAAGTAATCAAATATTTGAATACATGTTTATCTGACATTTACTTCAATTTCATTTATTAACCATGTATTTTTTCTCTTCTACATTTTGTAACCAAAACGAATGCTGACAATTTTCATCGAATCAGACCTTTGAATCGTCTTTCTAATTTGACATTCAACGATTTATGTATTTTAGTGATGGAGACCTCTTACATTACCAACACTTTTGTTTTGTTTTTATGTTTCGGAATTTTTGAGATGAAGGTTGATAATTTGTAGAATTTGGTATATTCGGACTAGTGTTCTCATCTTGGGTGTTTTTATCAACGTTTCGGCCGATGTAACCTCCGACCAGGTGCACTTTGTCAGACTCGGGGAATCTTTTTGTCGAACTCAGGAACTCAGGAATTTCAAACGGAACCCTTTATTAAATCCACGGGGGTAGCATGCTCTCGTTCCATCTGCCATGACTGGGAAAAAGTCTTCAGTAATTCGCAATTCTTCGTATCGCCCGCACTGAGGATTGAACCTTCAACCTTCAGATGACTGTCGCTTAGAACTATATCCACTGCGCCATGGATCCTTGTTTTTTTTTTTATTATTTGTTTTTTTTTGTTTTTTGCTTTTGTTTCTTTTTTATTTATTTTTTTTTTTTTGGTATTTTTTTTTTTTTTTTTTTTTTTTTTTTGTGGCTTTTTTGATATGCAAAAGTGTTGTTATAACATCGCTATAATTTTTCAGGCAAAATATTTTTTTCTCTTCCCATTATTTAATTGGTTACATTTTCTCCTTTTTTTTTTTTTGTTTTTTCAGCTGATGATTTGAATAACCAACTTTCTCAGTGGTTGTCAAAGGCTAAAGCTGTCCATTCTCCAGCTCGGGCTATTATTGCACCGTAAGTAATCCGTTTGCTTTGTTTTGACTAAAAAAACATTTTGTTACATACACTTACGAAAAGAATATTCGCCCCCCCCCCCCCCGGCACGGAACAGTTTTGCGCCACTTTTACGTGCACTTAACGAAGATTAAAATTAAGATATGCTACTAAACCTTATGTCTAAAATACCTATTCCGATTTTGATAAAAATCCATTATATGATTTTGATTCTAGAAAATGTCTAAAATTTAAGCATCTTAAGGGGTCTTAAGAAAATAAAATTCAGGGAATCTTGCTTAATTGGTGTCTAATGACTATGGATCAAATTCCATGCAAATCTGATATACTTGAATTTTCAGATGTGAGGTTGTTCCCATAGTATGCCTACCCCCCCCCCCCATCCGCCCTAAAATCGTCATATTCGGTTTAACGTCCTTTTTACATGCTGGCATGCATAGGACAGCTTAAAAAAACCCTTTTAAAAGCTGTGTTCTAAAATTCATAATGACCAGTTAATTAGTTTAGGAGTGAATCCTGTACATACAAATATATAAACATGTATACATACTTAACTTTGTATACACCAGCAGTAATACTCAGAATTGAGGAGGGGAAGGGGGTGGAATTTGAAGTGAAATGACAGGACGGCTAAAGTAAATTAATCACAGCGCAACAGCTATGTTAAAAATCCGGTCAGGGAAGCGAGATCTAAGTATTATATGGATAAGCGGAAGACAAGTATGAAATATGAACAAAAGAATTTAAAAAAAAAAAAAAAAAAAAAAAAAAAGCGACAGTGGAAGAAAATTTGAACAGTAAAATATTAAGATCTACGAAGTCACTTTTCAAAAATGTTGTTGCATAATTTTAAGTGGCTTTGATATATTTATCCATTTTTCTGCATTCTATTTATTTATCTCCCTCCCACAGCGGTAAGATGTGACACAAGGTTCTCAATTTGAACTTTTTTTTTTTTTTTTTTTTTTTTTTTTTAATTGATGTAGAAGGCACCGTGGAATTTCCACGGGATCTTACTAGTAAGAGACTAACTTGAAAAAAATCAGTTGTTGTCTGTTGTTTACATGTACAACGTTGTATTACTACTACTACTACTACTACTGCTACTGCGTCTTTAGATTAATTAGATCCTTTTGATTTAGTGCGTGCGTATCGGCTGCGTTACATTCGTGCTAAGGGAGATATAAACAGATTTATTATAGGTTTGTTTTCGTTTTGTTAATTAGTCAGAGCTGACTAAGCCTTCATTAAACTAAATAAGCAGTCGTTAACTTCCTCTTATTTCTCTATATAAATAGATTAATTGTCGGACCACTTGATAAACTCAAACACAAAACCATCAGAAATGTTAAGAGGACAGTAGTCTATTAGGAAGCACTTCTGGTGTAGACGTATCCTCAAAAGAATAACGCATTAAGTGGGAAGAATAACGCATTAAGTGGGAAGAATAACGCATTAAGTGGGCCCTTCCTTAATTACTGTGTACGTATACACGGACATGAAAGAAGTAAATAAGACACCCAACAAAAATAATTCATACAGTGAGGGTTGAGGACATGCGTTGCATGGAGAGAAATGATATGAGAATAATACGATAGATGTGTAATGTTTTAAAGACCGGCTTAAATCTGATAACCTCAGAGGAAGATTCAATGTGGACGGTATAGGGAGATGCGTGCAAAACAGGAGACTTTGATGGTATGGTCACGTTGACTTGAAACAATGGATGAGAATGGTTAGTAGATGTATAACAGTTGAGGTAGCAGGTTTAGTTCATAGGGGAAGGCCGAGGAAAACATGAGGTAGCGATAAGAATGGACTTGAGAGAAAGAGGGATGAATAAAGACCGAACTATAGAAAGTCAATTTGTAAAACGGGCGTTAAACCAAATATGATAATTTAAAGTTTCTGATTCCGTCGCCAAACGACCAGCACTCTGAGCTGTACAAAACTTGAAACGTCGAATATTTTATGCTAATTGCCATTTTTTTCATGTTTCAGATATCAATATATCTATCGTATATCACCATTTAAGTATGACACCGACCGAAGAAGCATTAGAATTCTCAGTTTCAGAGGAGACATCTTGTATGTTAATATGAAGGTGGACTTAATCGCCATCAAATAGCCACAAATCTCTGGAATCCACTTTCCACTGTTAACCAAGTGATTGTCCAATTTATCAGCGAGGGGAAAACAATCAATATTATCTCACCTAGATCCATCAGAACCCTCTACTTATTTCATGTCTGTGTAGTGACACACCAGTCATCTTTATTTATATATATTATAAGTGCGGATTGTAATCCAGGTTTTACCTGCCTGGAAGATTTCCTTATTTTCTTTTATACGAGCACTGAAGATAGGCACACCAAGGAATAAATACATTGGATACAGGTACATTTTATAAATACCTTGGTGTAAGGCCGAAACAATTGTATGCTAGTAATAGAAAACAGATTTTTAGTGAAATGATGTGAATCTGTATTTCCTTTACGTTTGATGGGGTTTAAATTAAAATAAAATATTGTTTTACAATAGCTCTGTCTTCACACTATTGAGCTACTACAATTGCTTTGTTATAAAATTTATATTTTAAATACTAAAATTTTATATATATATATGAGAGAGAGAGAGATATTTTTTAATTAATCTATGAATTAATTTTTGTATATATAGATTTCCTTTTGTACACGCAAAAATTAATTTATAAATAAACAAATCTATATATACAAAAATTGATGAAACGTCCGATTAAGAACGCATTAAAATGCAGTCCTCTGCATATTCTGTAAATAAATAAACCGATCAGGGTAGCGACAAATATTTTTTTTAAACGCACCGGTAAACACCGGTCGACTATCGCCAAAAACTCAGTGTGTGTATATATATATTGGGGGGGGGGGGTAATGCGATGTGATAACAGAAAGTAGTAGATCATATATCGGATCCACCGGGGGTGAGTTCAAAGATAGATTCAGAAATCACATGAGTTCATTCAGGGGAGGCCAAAGGGAAGACATAGATAGGCCTAACACTTCTATTGGCCGTTTTGTGAGAAACCTCATTGCTAGGCAAGACCCTTTTGAACTGAAATGGTCTATTTTGGGGAGGGCTAGTAACTATAAACCGAACAAAAGGAAGAGATGCAACCTATGTGCATTAGAGTCGTACCACATCATGACATCTAGAGATAATTTACTGAACGCTAGGCAGGAAATACTACAATGCTGTCTGCATAGAAACCGTTACCTGTTATCAAGCCTAAAATCTGGATAGATGGGGAATTGGGGGAAGTATAAACTTACAGTAGAGATAGGCAGGATGGGCCCTTCCTGAGGCAATCTGGGGCAATAATTAGTGTATAATATAGAGGCTAAGAGTTAGTAACACGTACCTATGCTAAGATATGATTTGATTCGATTATTAGCGGAGGCTCGGGACTTAGGTTGAGGGTGATAAGGTAGGAATATTCTATCGGAATAAGGCCCATTGATAGTTAGCTATAGTAAATACTTCTTCAGCAGAATAGAGGGGGGGGTGAATTTTGTAACATATAAAAAGATAATGGAATAATGAATAATAAATCACAATTATTCACAGAAAAAGATATATTATATGAAATGCATTGGGAATTTCAAGTAATTTATCTATGGTATTAAAGTAAAGTTAGCAATTATATAGAATCAGGGTGAAGGACGGTGGATGGTGGAGTCATGAACCTATTTCTAGGTACCCGTTAATCATGATCATTAAGCCATTCTGAAAATTCCTCAATGGTAATAATGGCCAAGTGCAGCTCTACAGGGGGGGGGGGGTTAAAAACAATAAGCAGCATTAATATATTTTATTTATGAGATATATGAAATCTTTCGAGGAGTTCTTCTGCTGAACTGGGTTCACTAGCCCACGCATATGTATACTAAGAAAGGAACAGATCAACTCTAGGAATAAGTGAAAAATAAGAAATAACAACCTGGATGCTATCACTATTTAATTAAATTAGATTAAATTAAATTAAATTAGTTTTTAATTAGATTAAATTAAATAAAACAATGGGTGGCAGGAATGGAGGAAAAAATAATTAAGGAAAAAAATAATTAAAAAAACATGCATGCCGACACAGACTTAATTTCTAAAAATAGAAACAATGGATTTTTATAAAAAGTATTTTGTACAGGGATTTTATATTAATAATAACAAAGTCTCTCGTCATTTAATGAGTTAGAGTGATATTTTCCCGTAAAATGGTAAAAAAACAACCCCGTCCATTAAAAAAAATGTTTTTTTAAAATAGAAAATAGATTTCTGATAACGATATTTCGTAGTAATATTTATTTATGGAATATAGAATAATATTCTCCCCAGAGAGTTGTAAACAGACACAGCCGTTAAGGAAATATTTTAAATTATTTAAAATAATAACTAGATTTTTGTAGAAAACTTTTTTATAGTAACATTTTATTTTTGATATATGAATGATTTTTTTTTAATAATTTCTGCAGGATAGGTTTTTTCGCTTCGTTAAATAACAACACGATAATAATCGGCAATTAATTAAATGAAAGATATTTTCCCAAAATGTAAAATGACGTCCCAGACACTAGATAATTAATTTCTATAAAGAATAATTTTAATAATAGAATTTTTTAGAAACAGAAACTATTTATTCAAAATACTATCTACTAATTAAGATACTAATTAAGAATTTTTCTTAAAATAAAGGAGAGATTCTGCGAGATTGACGTTCGTTCAACTCGTCGTGTGTTTATTTCGAAGGGGAACAAGTCAGCCCTGGAAATAAGGCTCGTCTGACCACTGGCATTCCGGATGAACATTTATGTTGCCTTTCCTTATGATGAATTAGATGTAGAATTCCCATCCAATCATTGGATTGGAATGGTAACTTGTGAGCGGCATCTTGAATGTTTTAGTTTTTTGTTTGGGGAGCGGGGAATTTTTCATCATTGTGCCGCCCGACGTGAAAGTGTATTATCGCACATTGTTCCGGTTTTTTGGGGTTTTTTTTTTCATGCATTTGGGACCGATTATTTGCTTGTTGGCTTGGTGGCAGAAATAATGCACGAGCTACTTTTCTAAGATATTTTCTAGGACTTTCTTTTTTTATCGTTGTTCTTTCTTGTTTTTTAATTTTAACTTTTATTTTTATTTTTTTCCTCTTCTCTTCTTAAGTGACCTCAACTATTGCAATGCCACATTGTGTATTGTCGGCAGTTGAAACCCTTATTCCAGACATTTAATTTCCCTGATGATCTGCCAAGCAAGTACCTTCTTAGTAGTGAAACACGTGTAGGAAAAAACATTTAATTTGAATAAATAATATTTGTAAGAAAAAATCTTTAATGGTGATCATTGGTGTCCTGAAAGGAATGCTTTGGTAAGCCTTCATAAAATCGCATATAAATGCTCTGTACTCTATATATATATATATATATATATATATATATATATAAATTTAAAAAAAAGTAATAATTACTCCAATCGTTGTCGGCTTACCCCGCTTATAATTTCCATAATAATATAATGCAAGGGTGGGCGGCTCTGCAGCTTTCTAGTGGATATCACAAACCAGCCTAGTTTAGAGTGCAAAAATTGGGTAAATACAGTGAAATTCTCAATTTCAGCTTGAGGTCCTTTATTTATTTTTTTGGATTTAAAAAAAAAAAAAAAAAAAAAAAAAAAAAAGTGACTAAATTGAAAGTTATGAGATATTACGTATTTGTTAGCACTATTGGAATAAAAAATAAATTTTGTTTAAAATTTATTTAATAGCAATGAAAGAGAAAAATCTAATAGTATTAGTAATTACTATTAGCCAAAATTTGCTGATAGCAGAAATGTCTTCCATTTGTAATTTACATTTGCTATTAGCCGTAATTTGTAATTAACTGAACAAGACACCTATCTCACTTAGCTGTCTATATATATATCTCATACTGTGTAAATGATGAGATCGCCGTCTTAAAAAGAATGCGAAAAAAAAATTGTGTGTAGGCAATAAAAATGGTTTTGTTTGTTTTATTTTTTAAAGATTATGACATGATAAACCATTTGGAGTTAAAATCTATTTAGTATTATGCATGAAATCTGAAGAAAAACGGGTTTAAAATGAGTAGATATGCTAGCAAAGTTTTTACAAAATGGCGTCTTACTTGAACCAGACATTTCTTGTATTGCCTATGGAGCCATGATTGTTTTTTTATCACTCAAGACGAAAAAAAAATGTTAACATGTTCTTACTTTATATTACTACATAATACTAAATTGATTTTAACTCCAAAATTTTTATTATGTTATAATCTTTAAAAAAAAGTAATATATATATATATATATATATATATATATATATATTATCACCTATACACTATTTTTATTCAAATTTTCAAAGAAACTGTTTAGGACGGCAATCTCTTTACCTTTCACTGTATGTTGATTCAACCATTTTCTAATAGTTTTTTAATGTCTCTGACTGGTGCTACCAGATCAGGCTGTCTGAAGGTACTGGCTTCCTGACCAAAAATGCACCAAACATTGATGTTATTTTTTCCTTCCTCTTTAAAAAACTCAATCCTGTTCTGCAAAGCCAAAAATAAAAACAGTTTCCCTCTTTCTTGATAAATATTTTAAGATATCAAACACTTGAAGCATAAATACTTTTACAAAAATGACTGGATTCGACATTAAATAACCCGAAAAGGGTTGATATGTTGATGTAAAACGAAACAACCAAACCTAATGTCTCTGAGCATTTAGAGAAAGAGTGGCTCTGTTTTCATCTAATTTACATAATGTGTCCGTACACACCATTAAAATAACAAAAATAATAGCTCTCCTAACTTCTTATAACATCCATAAAAATAAGATGGAATTAAAGAGACATTATTTTTAGTTACACAAAAAGAATTTCTAAACAGTTTATGAATTTTCGAATTAAATAAAAATAAAATAGTGGTTGTGACCCAACGGGTCACAGGTACGTCTACTATATTTTATATATTTTTAAAATATGATTATCCACGAACACGTTTCGTCTTACAACTAATCAGCGTTGCTAGACATGGCGAGATTCAAAACTGGGACCCCAGAGACTTAAGTCGAACGCTTTACCACTGAGCCAAACCCCACTAGTGGAAGGACTGTATCGCTTTTTATAGATGTCGTTTTATTTGTTTATATTTTTATTTAATTTGCGATACTTAAACATATTCGACCATTTATACAGGAAAGCATTTTACCTAAATGCTAAAATAAATATAGCATTAGTTGTCAATTTTAATGTTTTTCTTTTTTTCTTTGATGGGTATTGTACAATTTCGGTATAGTCTGGAAAAAAAAATAATGTGTCCATGTTATTCACCCTGTTGCCTAGAATACATATGCCATAATTCATAATGATCAGTTCAATAGTTCATAATGATCAGTTCAATAGTTCATAATGATCAGTTCAATAGTTCATAATGATCAGTTCAATAGTTCATAATGATCAGTTCAATAGTTCATAATGATCAGTTCAATAGTTCATAATGATCAGTTCAATAGTTCATAATGATCAGTTCAATAGTTCATAATGATCAGTTCAATAGTTCATAATGATCAGTTCAATAGTTCATAATGATCAGTTCAATAGGATTTTACGATGCACATGCATATTGACGCTCATGCACGCACACCAATTCTTTTAAAAATGTATTACTTAATATAGTTCAAAATTTGAAGTAGTACAATTCTTTTCTCTATTAAATTTTTTGTATGTAACTTATTTAAAATAAATTTTTAGGGCAGGTGCGAGTTTTGGTGGGAGCGATCCCTAAATGGTAAAGTTTACAAAAAAATAATGTGTCAATGTTATTCACCGACTTGCCGATAATATAGAATTCTAGGAGAGTAGAAAGTGGACCTTGGGTTTACTTTCGTCGGCCTTGTAACTCTCTCTTTCCTTATTTTGTCCTCACATTCCATGAGCGGTGTTTCTGACAAAGGGAGAAGAATTGCTGTTTTCTGGGTCGGAATTTATCCATCTAACACTTTTATATATATGTAGTGTTGCAGAGACGATATTGACATAAAAATGTTTGTTTGGCTCGCGGCGAATGAAAAGGACCGTAAAAAATACATCTCACAGAAATGTTATGTTTTTTGGAAATGTGAAAAAATAAAGAATAAAAACATGGTTATTGGAATATAAAATGAACCTGATATATATATATATATATATATATATATATATATATATATATATATATATACACACACATACTTAACTTTATGAATATAGAAAAGATATGTATATACTTTGGTTGTGTAGTCAAACTCTAGTGTTAAGCTTAATAGATATTAAACATTCCAAAGGTACTAATAACATTCGCATGTATTTAAGGAAAAATGGATGTCTTTATTGAAAATATTCCAAAGTAAGTTGGGTTTTTTTATTTTTTTTGTTGTTTTTTTTTAGATTTATTTGTTTATAAGACTTGGACTTTATTACTAATGCCCCGTTTGTATGGTGATGATGAAACAGCTGTTATTTATTAAATAAAAACCAATCTTGCTGGCTACGAGACCTTGTTTCATCAGAAAATATCTATCTATATACAGGGTGGGCCAAAATAAGGGTCCTATCTTTAAATTTGAATAACTTGAATTTGAATAACTTCCACAAAATAAAAGTTAAACTCACCAAACTTTATGTGTGTGTAGACTGACCCTTCCGAGATTTTTTGAAATAAACAAAACAAATTTTAGCCGAAAAACACTTCTTAAAACTTACAAAAACTAAAGTATTGTTTTTTACACTGTTTTGAGTTTTTTAAGCAAAAATAATGTTTTCTAAATGGGCGCCGTTGGCGGCTTCACACTCTTCGGCTCTTTTTAAAACATTTTCCATAACAGTTTGCAACATCTGAGGACTTATGGCTCTTATTTCTGCTTCAATATTTGCTTTCAGTTCCTCAATATTGTTTGGCTTATTGGCATAAACCTTTTCTTTGAGGTAACCCCATAAGAAGAAGTCAGGAGCTGTAAGGTCGGGTGATCGTGGAGGCCATTGAATTTCGCAACTGCGAGAGATAATCTGATTTCCAAATATACCCTGTAACAGTGTAAGGGTATCTCTCGCAGTGTGTGCTGTGGCTCCATCCTGTTGGAACCACATCCTGTCAGGTTTGGCGGTAACCCACGGTTGCAAGAAATTTTGCAGCATTTATCGGTAGCGGTCACCCGTTACTGTTACCTGATTTCCGGCATCGTCTTCAAAGAAATAGGGGCCAATTATCTCTTCAGCAGTAACGCCACACCACACCGTGCACTTGAGTGGATGTAATGTGTGCTGCTGAATTATCCTTGGGTTCTCCGTACTCCATATTCGGCAATTTTGTTTATTGATGAACCCATCAAGATGAAAATGGGCTTCATCCGACATTATTAGTTTTTTGAGAAAATCGGGATCATCATTGGCCAAATCCTGGAGTCGCATAGCGTACTCAAGTCTTTTTTCATTATCTCGAGGTTGAAGTTCTTGAACTAGCTGCACTTTATATGGAAAATATCCTCTTTCTCTTAGCATTCTCCGAAGTGAGCTTCGAGAAATGCCAAGTTCTTTTGATCTCCTCCTTGTGGATGTGGATGCATCCTCCTCCAAACTTCTCTCCAATTCCTCGAAATTTTGAGCTGTTCGTACAGTACGAGGCCTACCACTTCTCGCCATGTCGGATATTCCTTGTTGGTCCCTAAAACGAGCAATAATTCCTCGGATTGCTTTTGCCGAAGGAGAGTTTCTGGTGTTGTAATGACGCCGATAGATGAGTTGAGTCTCCGAAATCGACTCATTGGATTTAAAGTACCACTCTATTATGAGGGTACGTTCCTTAGAGCTAATACAGCTCATGCTTGCTTCGGAAGGGGTCCTTTACTTATTCTAAAAAAAAAATTTTTTTAAAAATCAATAAATAAAAAAGTTATGAATTTTTAAAAATAGGACCCTTATTTTGGCCCACCCTGTATATATAGCAGAGATGCCTGTCCACGCATTAGTTCTCAATTGTTGATCTCTCAGCAAAACCCAATCCGAATGTTTGGACTACACTCCACGGCCCTGACTATAACCTGCAGTTTTTATGACTAAGTAATTTAAATATATTTTTTATTGTTCTTTTAATATCAAACTGTTTTATTTCTTATTGATTTTATTTTTCTTCTTTCCTCCATTTTTTTATGTTTTTATTTATTTTAAATTTTCTTTTTAGGCATGCTGGCTATATTTATTGCGGCGCCTGCTCAGCCCATGCCTACCGCCAAGTTGACCCACAAAGAATGTAAGTCAGTCTCATTAGAATCGATCTTTACCAATAATTATTTCCTCTTCAATTGTATTTTCTTATCTGTTAAGCTTATTGCGTCTTCATGAACGAAAACCGGAAGTCACTGCAGAAACGCACACACGTCTTTGAACTCTGTTTTATTTCAGTTTTCTTTTTTGAAATAGGATTTCAAAAGTTGGATTTTATTATTACGGTATCATTTGGTCGTTAAATTATTGATTGAACCACGTTGTTAATAAACTTATAAATAATGTTGAGCTGTTTATAAAACTATTGTCTAAAAGCTTTCAAAGTTTTCAATCTTTTATACACGAGGATTTGCTAAGAATTTAAAACAAGTTTAAATGACTTTCTATTCAACAATTCAAACATTTCCAAATTCCTTTCTAATTTTAAAGGGTCACAAAGTAATTTTTATTTCCCTATTAACAATATATTACAAGGCCTGACCCGTTTACAAAGTAACTAAAATGCATTCTGGTTAATTGATTTTGTGTAATTAATTTTTAAATAGGATTTTTAAAATTGTTGTATTTTATGCTATTGAATTTTTTTATTTTAAATAGATATTCGATTAATCTTATATAGCGAGGTCAGAATTTCCCCTATTTCTTTGACAGATTCTTAGAATATACATAACAAAACGTCCCCTACAATTCTTTGTTGTAAAATCAAGCTTAATAAAGTACTCCACACTATTTTTCTCTATTAATTAAACATGAGTGTTTTGGTAGTGGCAGTTAGCAGCTTTGAACTAGCAAATACCAGTTCTTACCAGTCAGTTACCTCAGAAACGTGCTATGATTCTAAGATGTCCGCCCTTAGTTATAACATAAGACAAACGTTTCAATGTTCACGTTTATTTATACATTTTATTTCTATTTAGTTTTCGTTTCAATTTTGTTGTGGAGTGAAAACACCCCCTCATGACAATAACAAACTAAGTTCAAAAAGACTGTAAATATATTGTATTTGTATTGGAATAAGTTCAGGAAACCTCTGCCATTACTAACCAGTAGAGTGTTACCACTGTCGACCAAGGGAAGAGTCTATCAGGCATGTGTATGCAGTGTGATGTATGGAATTAAAACTGGGCCAGTGAGGGTTGAGGACATGCGTTGCACGAAGAGAAATGATATGAGAATTATACAATTAGATGTCTTAAAGGCGGGCTTAGTTCTGATGACCTCAGGGGAAGATTACATGTGAACAATATGGGGAGATGTGTGCAGAAGAATAGTCTTTGATGGTATGGCCACGTTGAAAGAATGGATGAGAGTTCTTGGGTTAGTAGATGTAGAACAGTTGAGGTAGCAAGTCCAGTTCACAGGCAAAGGCCAAGAAAACATGGGAGGAAGTGATAAAAATGGACTTGAGGCATAAATATTAACCTGGATAGGTTAGTTTGAAGACAATTCCTGGCGAATGGGCATAACAGGTGTATAAGCTGGCTTCCGGTGGAGAAAGGTTGAAGAAATTAATTTCAGACTTTTCTTTTTTTTATATTAATTTCAGACTATTCTTTTTTTCATATTAATTTCAGACTTTTCTAATAATTAACATAATACAGACTATTTGAAAAATAATTTATTTGTTTTTATTCGATTGTTTTCAAAACATTTTTTTTACGGAAAACTTCAATGGTCACCTACAGGAATTTCTGTGGCGCCGCCGAATGAAAACAAATTTCTTCGGCAATATACTGTATTGGATACGCTATTATTATGACGTTCAATAAAATATTTGGTCAAAAACATTATTTCTTGAAAAAAAAAAATTATTCTATTTAGTTTATTTTTTTCAATGAAAATTTTTTTTAAGTTTTGAAAACAATCAAATAAATTATTTTTCAAATAGTCTGTATTATGTTAATTATTAGAATATGATGAAAGAAAAGTCTGAAATTAATATGAAAAAAAAATTGTATCACTTCCAGGCATCCGTAGACACTTTCTTCAACCCTTTTCCACCGGATCCAGCTTATACACCTGTTATGCCCATTCGCCCAATTCCTTACACGTCAACATGTAAAACGGACGTTAAACCAAATACAATGATTTGTGATTGGATGATATATGTGTAATGTAAGAACATTTGTGATTGGATGATATGTGTAATGTAAGAACAAGAATAAAAAGATATATAGTTTATTTCTTAAACTGTATTTTATTAACTGTTGGTATATAATACAACACATTTAATGTATATTTTACTTATTCAAATCTAGAACCGGTTTTTGTGCAAAATATTCACTTATTCTTCTAATTAAACACTTATCTAAAAAATAATTCCTATAAAAATTACTTACAAATATTTTTATTCCTATAAAAATTACTTACAAATATTTTTTATTCCTATAAAAATTACTTACAAATATTTTTTATTCCTATAAAATATTACCTTCCTTCTAGTGTTTGTGTATAGATACTATTATTTACAATCCCCCCACCCCCCAAATTTTTTAATCCAAAACCATCTGCGCCTTTACATTGTTGCGAGGATTATGTTTCTGAATTTTTGAGATGAGGATTAATAATTCCGTCCAAATTCCGAGTTCAACAAGATATACCTGAAGAAGGCCAGAGGTTACAGCAGCCGAAACGTGAGAAAAACACTCAAGATGAGAACAGTAGTCCGAATAATCCAAATTATGCTCTTTCTTAGTTATGAAATAATACAAACGTTTAAATGTTAATTATTTATAAATTCAATAATTAAAGGACCCTATAATTAATATTTATAGAGTTATATATAGATTTAAAGGAAATGAACAAAACGCACATTAGGGCTGTTGGCATTATGAATTATTTCAACCTAGATGAGTCTCATCAGATGCGTGCAAAGCCACATTTAGGAACTGAATAATATTATCTTGCCTAGATCCATCAGAATCCTCTACTTCTTTCGTGTCTGTATAGTGACACACCAGTCACTTATATATTATTCAATTCCTAAATGTGGCTGTGTACGCGTCTGATGAGACCCATCTAGGTCGAAATAATTTATAATGCAGACAGCCCTAATGTGTGTTTAGTTTATTTCCTTTAAATTTATTCCTGCTCTGTTAACAAGTACATTGAGCTCTCTTACTCGCATTCCCATGGAAACCATTCAACTCTGCACCATATATATATATATATATATATATATATATATATGAGATATATATTGATCAAGTTCAAATGTGTTAATAAAGTGAACATAAAACCAATTTTTTCAAGAGTACTCAATACCAAGTAGAGCATTTATAAAATTACAAACAATATGATAGTCTTACGTCAATCAACCAACGTTTTGATGTGCTACCGCATGACAAGATGCGGTAGTGCATCGAAACATATATATATATATATATATATATATAAGATCCCCGACTACGAATCAGAAGATTGCGTTAGCATGAAACATCGATGTCTCTAGGTATTTAAATAATTAATATTTATTTATAAAAATATTATTGTATATGTGTGTATATATATATATATATATATATATATGGTGTTTAGAGGCGAAACTACTACTAATAATGTTATTGGCCTTTTGGCTAAGATCAAAGTGTAGTATCTGTTCCGATGGATACTGCACCCCATAGACTGGTATTGTCTTGGCCTTCGGGACTTGATTTACGCCGGTCTATGGGTCTGTCCTGTGCAGTTCTAGGAGGTCCACCCTCTCAGGCTTCGCCTCCCCTCTTTGGGGACGAGTAAGTTTATTGCTTACCGCCTGAGGCGCCCCTACCAGGGAATGCCGACGGGGCTGCCCAGGCAATTTTTAAACCCCACTTTCCCAACCCGACCTTGGGTCACATCTTACTTGTGGGAGTAAGATAAAAACTGGCCTTGTGCCTAACTCCTGGAGAGGAGTAAATCAATACTACTACTAATAATAATAATAATCACGGAATAAGAAGAGCAGGTAATTTCCTACGGCTTGACTGGATATTAGTTCAAATGCAACAAGTTTCGGCACGAGAACAAATTTTGGTAGTCGTTTACAATTTTGTGTATTGGCAACCATTTACGATGTTTCGTAAGCAGCTGGTTCTGTTGTTTTGTTTGTTTTTTTATGAATAAAAAATGGTCTCAATCTTAACAAAGTTCCTAGCCGGCTTAATTTTTATCGGAAAGAAATTGTGTCAGAAAAGAAAAAGCGAAGCAGAAGGTCAGTTTGGATGACCTGTTAAATTGAAATAAAAACAATAGCGATTTGATATCTGTCTGAAGCCGCAACTATACTATTACTCCTATTGCACTATCTTTCAATGCCTAATTCTGGAAGGGGGTAGTTAAGTATCTGTTCTTCTGTGATGATACTATCCTGTCAGGCATTACCTCCTTTTTTTAGGGGTAGTGTAGTATATGTTCATTCATCATGATATCTTCCTCCCAGTCATTACCTCCTCCTTTGAGGAGAGCAGTGTAGTATATGTTCATTTGTCATAGTACTATCCTTCCAGATTATCAAAAATATGGAATTAGAGGAAGCGTATATTTGCTAGTTATGATGATGATGATGACGCCTAATATGATGATGATGATGATAATAATCACGGAATAAGGAGGAGTTAATTTTCTAATGTTGGGTCGCATATTCGTTCAAGTGGAATGTATTTCGGCAATATTCAGAGGAGCTATTTGCAATGTTGAATATTAGTAATAAATACAGCCAGTTACGGTGTATTTCGTAAGCGGCTGGTTCTGTTTAGGTCATAAATGAAAAAATCGCCCCAGTCTAACAAACTTCCAAGCTGGCTTAATTATTATCAGAAAGAAACTGAAGCGAACTAAAGTATAATCTGAAAGTGGAAGAAAAAAGCCTAGCTAAAATCGAGTATCAATTTGTCCGATGCATTGCTATTTAGGTCTTACTTTAAAAATCCAACAACTTTATATGTAATAGATGATTTCTTAGGTCAGTCAGACCTCTTACAATTTCAAGAGTCCGAGTCAAGCATTTAATCTACAGACTCCACGACGCACGCTTTTAATATGCTGGTTGCTTCTGTTTACCGATGACTAAGACTTTAATCCCAGACATCACAAGTGTTTTGACTCTTAAGAGTATTTGGCTTAATCTGATTTATTAGTGACACATGAAGATTAAGGCGTCAATTTTGATGTCAAGGTTACATCATCATATTTGGTTTAATGTTTGTTTCACATGCGGGCATGTGGTGGACGACTCTTAGAAATTGATTTCTGAACTAACCTATCTCTAACCAGGTCTTTATTTATCCCTCTTTCTCTCCAATCCATCCTTATCACATCCATTTTTTTCCTTGGCTTTCCTCTCCCAACTAACCCTGCTACCTAAACCGTTCTAAATCTACTAACCCAAGCATTGTCATCCATTCTTGCAATGTGACCAAACCCAAAAAGGGGGGGGGGGCTCTAGCTATTTAAGCAGAACTCCATTTTTTTCTGTACTAAAAAAAAAAAGAAACAAAGCAAAATTCTGTTAAAAAGTGAAAAACTTACACCGTTGACGAGAGAAGAAAAATAAAGATCAATCATACTTTTTCATCTTAATTTGTGGTATGAGTTGTTATTGCGATTCTTTTTCGGCTACAGTCAGGCCGATGGTCACTTTGACCCTTTTTAGGTATATTGTTACTTATAATAATAGACCAGAAAAAGGTCAAAGGGCACAGTCGAAAAGGCGTTCCCCCCCCCCCTGCTTAATTCCCAAACAATATAAAATAATTATCCTACCTACAGGATTCCATTTGACAATTTTATTCGGCATTAAATAACCCATAGATTATTTTTTGGGACCCTAGATTAGCTATAGCTATGAATAGTTTCTCTCGCTGAACGCTTGAATCTCTTACCTAGCAAAAATTTATTCCCTCCTGCAAGGGCAAATATAGCGAATTATGAGAGGAAGATGAGTTTTCAACCAAATGTACCTTATTCGGATAAATTTTCGCGCCGATTTATTTTCACGCATTGCCCTACCCTAGGTTCCGCAGAAAAAACAAAATTTAAAGTTCAGACTTATAAGGATGCCCAGAAATCAAAAAAAATTAATTTCCAATAGTGCCACATGGTTTTTTATGACCAGACAACCTGGTACTCAAATTTCTGCTTGAACATCAAATAGCTAAAAAAAATAGTTGCTTTTCAGTGGTTCTAGATGTGATTTTTGGATTCCTCGGCCTGAAAAGCTTTCCTGGTCCAATTTTCAGCCCTCTATGTTATCTAGAAATGATTTTATTCACAAAACCATGATTTCCAAAACTCGTGATTTTGACGAGAATCCTGTCACACCCCTAATCTTAAAAGTGCTCTAATTTCTGAACCGTGTTCATTCAGGTGCTCAAATTTTCAGGATTTCCCTACTTTTATGGTATCTACCACTGGTAAAAATTTCAAGGAAATCTGTGAGGTAAGGGTGACATGGTCTGGATGATTTGACATGGAATTACCCGTTGATGTTATCGATCAACAGTTATAACTGAGATCTTATCAGGCAGATTTAGAATCCGATCGTAACCTTAGATCATATTTTGAAATATGATCTAAGGTTAAGATCTCAGTTATAATAGCTGTTGATCGATAACATCGACATGCCAGTGTCGCAGATTTTGTACATGTCTGTGTAAATAAAAATAATCATATATAAAAGCTCTATTTGATATTGAGCACTTTTTATAAACCCGGTTGAAATTCTTTGGATTACTACTCTGTGGATGTTTTATTTAAATACTATGTTACATATTTCAGAAATGTACCGCGGTTTCATCCAAAAGGGTATGAATGAAACCACGGTACATTTCTGAAATATGTAACATAGTATTTAAATAAATTATATTAGCTCTCTTATATGATCGAGCACTTTATTTGATTTCTTTTCATATACAACCTGACACACTATATATATATATGATTAATTGTTAATATTTTTTCTTTTACAGAAAAAGGGTGTTTATCCTCGGACCCGCTCACCATGCCCGACTTTATGGCTGTGCTCTCACGGGGCTGGAGAAGTATCAGACCCCTTTATATGATCTCACTGTAGATAGTAAAAGTAATGTATCCTCTGTTTTATTTAATTTTCTATTTATTTTAACTTGTTGCAACTGCTTTACATTATTAAAAAGTATAAATAGCGAGTCCTTTATGTGTAACACGAAGGGAGATAATCTGGCATATGTTTAAGTGAACACGAACATTAGAAGCAGATAACTGAAGTATTAGTATTGTTTGTAATGTAAACAAAACTGTTTTTCCAAAGTGAATTAATAAAAGTTTATTCAGAACATAGAACAAAACTACTTATATATATATATATATATATATATATATATATATATATATATACAGGGTGGGCAAAAATAAGGGTCCTATTTTTAAAAATTCATAACTATTTTATTTATTGGTTTTTTTTTTTGGTTTTTTTTAGAATAAGTAAAGGACCCCTTCCGAAGCAAGCATGAGCCGTATTAGCCCTAAGGAACGTACCCTCATTTAGAAAACATTATTTTTGCTTAAAAAACTCAAAACAGTGTAAAAAACAATACTTTAGTTTTTGTAAGTTTTAAGAAGTGTTTTTCGGCTAAAATTTGTTTTGTTTATTTCAAAAAATCTCGGAAGGGTCAGTCTACACACACATAAAGTTTGGTGAGTTTAACTTTTATTTTGTGGAAGTTATTCAAATTCAAGTTATTCAAATTTAAAGATAGGACCCTTATTTTGGCCCACCCTGTATATATATATATATATATATATATATATATATTAGAAATGGTGTTCTTGTTTAGAAAGCATTGTTTATATGGTAATATGAATTATTAAAAATAAGAATGTCATAAAATGCATTTTAATTTTATTAACTTATTTTAATTTTTATTTTTCAATTAACTTTTCGAAGATATACTTCATCAGAATTTAAAAAATAAATAAATAAATAAAATTTTTAAAAAGATATTAAAATACCTTTTTTTTTTCTCATAAATAAATTAATAAAATTTAAATGCTTTGTATGGCGTTCTTATTTTTAATGATTCATATTATATATATATATATATAAGTGCTGGAAAACTGTATAGATGTATGATAAAGAACGATGGATGAAAACTGAATCTACAGAATCGTTCGATGTGGCAATGGGGTCACTGGTCTCCGCTGAAATGTCAGACTTGATGAGTTTGCTAATTTTATATAAACTCACAGAAACTAGTACGATTAACATTAACAATATAGGGCTGTATAGGGACGACGGGTTAGCTATAGTTAGAGATATGAATGGCCCCAAAGCTGAAAGAATGAAAAACTTTATACACAACATTATGAAAGATTTAAGATGACAAACTTTCTTGATGTAACATTTAACCTCAGCGAGAAGAATTATAGACCTTATATGAAAGATAATCACGGCCCATTATATGTTAACCCGAAGTTGTTTCTGTGACTGCCTTTTTATTTAAATAAACCTTTTATATAAGCATCGGTGTCCGAGTGATTGTATTCCACAGACGATCGACAACCTGGGTTCACGACACGGATGTATTATGGTTATACACCTATGGGTGAGCTAAACTACAACAGTTACTTGGGGCTATTTTACAACAGCTAAGTCCGTAGTGCAATGTTACATCTGAGTGATCGGGTGAAATCAGATCTATAGATTTTAGTTTTACTGGTAATTTAAAATCAATAATAGTTATAACTAGAAAAATGGAAAATTAAGTTTTAAACAAAAAAAAAAAAAAAAAAAAATATTTTATATATTTGAAGAGTTTGAACGCAAAACGCGATAAATCCAATCAGTTCAAATTTAGACATTAAATAATAAAAGAACAAATCATTTAAATATAGACTTCGAAAACAAGATTATTTTAATTGAACGGAAAATAAATTATGGCAGTATTATATTATGTAAAACAAAATTTTTTGGTGTAGTCGAGTCTTAAAATACAATATCTTTTGTAGTGATAACATCGTAATTTTTTATCGCGTTTTGCATTCAAACTCTTCATTTATAGGCACAGATTTTTCTGATACCGATTTTGATCCCAATTAATCGTCCCAACACTATTTTGTATCGCAACCGCCTACAGTAGTATGGACCTGTTGAGGACCTCGGGAAGGTGTTCTCGTCGTCCCGCCTATATCTACATGTTTCCGTATAACCATGTAATTTTGCGTTTCTCTTTCTAACGACGCCCATAACGGTCTGTCTCTTTCAGTATACCAAGAACTCTTAGCGACCGGACATTTAGAAGTGATGAGCCGGGAGACGGATGAAGAGGAACATAGCATAGAAATGCATTTACCTTTTATAGCTAAAGTAATGGAAAGGTAAGCGTTTAAGTTTTCATCTTTCTTGGATGCCGTGTTTTCAACTAACTTACTTTTGTACTAGCTGTTTCTAGCCAGCTTTGCCCGGGAAACGTTACTTTCTTTTTTGTTTCACTGTAAACATGCGCAATGCTGCATGATTAGCGAGTTGCATAGTTGCAATGCATGCAGACAACAGGCGTGCTGTGGGAGAAATATCTAAGAAAAGTGCAATCATTCAAGAAATGGGAAATGTGTCTGGCTTGGGAGTTGGGCCACACAGAAATTGTCTTTTGTTTGAAATAAAATAAGTGCTACATTAAACGGGGAATCATGCTGAGACCGGCCTACTTGAGAAAAGTAATGCTCCTAGATGGGCTCCGGATAAACCCCTGTGAGTGGATACTGTCTGGTCGTTATCTCCAGTGGCCAGTCCTTGGGTGGTCAAATGGTGACCACTGAGAAAGATCAAAATTTAAGATTTCCAGTCAGGAGTGAAAATATTCCAGGAGATAGGAAGGGGAGTGGTCAGAGCCAGCCCCCTGGGCATGAAACAGGCAGTTTGTTTTTTCTGAGGGCTGGCGGTCAGGCAAGGTGAGTCCTTGGGGCTCTTAGCTAAAGGATTGTGTTAATTGGACTTATATCTGGGTTTGGCTTGGCAAAAATCTCATTTTGCAAGTCTGCTATTCAACCTAAGCTCCAAAGGAAAATAAATCTCTATTAATTGTTTTTAAACTGGAATTGTTTTTTTGTTTGGAAGGAGGATTCCTTTCTTGCAGCGCTGACTGAATCGAACAAAAAGTTTGGACCGGCAAAACGAGCGAGACGATCGCGGCCAGTGCAGTGAACAAACTCATGTATGTTGATATTAAATCAACTTCAATTACAGAGGAGAGAGGTCATCGATATAAAATCATGTATGTTGATATTAAATTAACTTCAATTACAGAGGAGAGAGGTCATCGATATAAAATCATGTATGTTGATATTAAATTAACTTCAATTACAGAGGAGAGAGGTCATCGATATAAAATCATGTATGTTGATATTAAATCAACTTCAATTACAGAGGAGAGAGGTCATCGATATAAAATCCGCTCGCTATTAAAAAGTTGATTTCGGTTGCTATTTTTGCCGTTTCTTTTACAAAATGTTGTATGCTTTATAATTGCTGTTTAAAATTCGTAATTTTGACCGTGGCAAGAAACCAAAATGTAAATTATTTTTTGCTAACCGAATCGATGCACACTCTTTGCAAAATTTAAAATTTCTTTCAGAATCCAATTTTGAAGCAATTTATAACCTTTTTTTATGGAAAGCCACTTGATGTAAGGAGCTAAGAAGAACAAAATATGATTATCGCAAAGATGGGATTATAGGTAGGAGGAAAACAGTCAGCAGGAAGAGTTCCACAAGCCTGCAATTCTTGGAAAGAAGCTACTGGAATAAGAAGCTTTATTATAATGAGGTATCAAACCAGTGAATTGATGGAGACCACTAGACCAACGAGTCAAACGAGCTGAAACAAAAGAAGCAGGGAATAGATCACACAATTCTGAAGAACACATGTCATAATAGTATTTATAGAAAAGACTGAGACTAGCAACATCACGTCTGTGGGAGAAAGAGTACAGAGAATAAGAAAGGATGGGGCCAATCAAATTGCAGATACCTTAATAACGATGGAAAAGAGGACAAATGCTTATACTTTTCTTACGTGGGTTCAAACTGTCGTAAAGTGACAGAGGGAAGAATTGTTTACAAGTGATCAGAGAGGATGAAAAATTTTCAGAAATTCTGCTGTGGTGCTAATGAGAGCTTTGAAGAAGATAGAGAATGGTCATGCCATCGTAAAAGTGAAAAGCAAAAGTAATTTTTAAACAAAACATCAAAGTGTTGGGTAAATGTCTTAGGCATTTGATGCCAGCATTTCAACGGTGTCTGACTATCTAGAGAAATTTTTTTTTATTTTTTGCTAAATTTAAAATAATTACTTTCAGAATCCAATTTTGAAACAATTAAACTTTTATTTCTTTTTTTTTTTTGCTAAATTTAAAATGATTACTTTCAGAATCCAATTTTGAAGCAATTAAACTTTATTTTTTTATTTTTTATGAAAATCGCTCCAGACAAGGCATGAAGCCACTTGGTGTAAAGAGCTAAAAAAAAATACTATTTCAAGATCAAAAACTAGCCAATGATAAGTGTTAGTGTTTTCAACCCAGAAAACAGCAATTCTCCCAATTTGTCAGAAACATCGCTCATGGAATGTGAGGACTAAAAGACAATAAGGGAAGCGAGAGTTACAAGACTGCCGGAAGTAAACACAAGATTCATGGATCGCTGCATGATCTCAAATAAATGTTTTTTTTCTGAAATTGATCATTGTTTTCCAAACATTCGCTGCCGGTTTCCATGCGAATACACTATCTAAATCGAGTGGAGATCCCTTTTTGAAAAGGAGGTATATCTTGGAAATGTAAAAAAAATAAAATAAAACTATTTAATTAAAAAAAAATAATAGTAAAATATGATGTCATACCATCCTGATTCAATACACTATTACGACAGGGTGATCGCTAGAAAAGTGGGAAATTTGAGGTTGTAAATTTTATTTTGTTTAAATTTTATTGCGTCTGACTTATTCACTTTTTCGATTTGCACGGACGACATTTTGAGCATATGTGAGTCTATTATAATATTAGTCTTTAAAAAAGTTTATAAAAGTTGTTGTTTGTAAAAAAAAAAAAAAAAATAAATAAAAAAATAAAAAAAATTACCGTTTGAGAAATTTTCTGCTTTTCTAGCGACCACCCTGTATTTACTATTGTCTCGTATTAAAGTGTTTTTAACCGAATTGCATTTGCATATCCTTAAGAAAAAAAAATTGAACGTATGCGCAATGCTTCGAGCAAACTTCAACATCCTTTTAAGTTAATAAATTTATCAGATTTCGCTTGTACCAAAAAACAAGTTAATTTTTACTTCACCTGATTGAGAGTTTCTTCTATTGAATTCTTTGCTGTTATTCATATTAATCAACCTCTTTCTTTTTCTTTTTCTTTCTTTCTTTTTCTTTCTTTTTCTTTCTTTCTCTCTTTCTAGTAAAAAGGGTCAGTTTACCATTGTTCCAGTTCTTGTCGGATCATTACAAGGTGAAAAGGAAAAATCTTACGGAAAGATCTTTGGAAATTATCTTTTAAACCCGGAAAATCTCTTTGTTATTTCTTCTGATTTCTGTCATTGGGGTAAGTTATAAATGTTCTATTTGTGTTTATCCTGCGTCAACCTATTCGTTCACCGTTCTGACCTTAGTTGATGGCATGTGAAATATCTTTAACCACTGTCGTAACAATTGTCAAGTATTGCCTGTAGATATTTATTAGATTCTGTGTCCCTTCGGCGTAAATAAACTCTACCAACCCAACAATCAGCTAAATCCCCCCATTCATTCACTGTGGAGGTCCCCAGATACCGGAGAGCCTTTTGCTCCAATAGCTTCTTTCCGCGAGCTGCCAGCCTTTGGAACTCCACGACTACCGACATGCGAAATTTAAAACTGATGTGAACAAGCATCTCTCTGCACAGCTCCCAATTTAGGATGACCCCCCTAAACATTCACCCTAATTCTCAGTAACCCCTTACGTCTACAGTGGCAACTTGCCTTGTTTGGGGTAAACTAAGTTAAAAAAAAAAAAATTTTTTTAAATGTAATGTTGTATAAACTGAAATAAGTTAACAACGCAGAAAATGTAGAAAAGAAATTTTTATTTTTGTTTATTTGATTTGAATGATTGACATGGAATAATGAGTTTTTTTGAAGCTGTGGTCAGATCGCCATCTTGAAAGTCCCCCTGACATCCACAGGCAATAAATTTTAAAAAAACATCACGGGGGAATAAGTTCAGTCTTCACTAACCAGCAGAGCATTACCACTATCAACCATAGGAAGTGTCTATCACGTATGTGTCCACAGTGTAATGATGTATGGAAATGAAATCTGGCCAGTGAGGGTTGAGGATATGCGTTGCCTGGATAGAAATGATATCGGAATGATGCTATGGATGCGAGTCTGTAAGACCGGTTTAGTTCTGATAACCTCAGAAAGGTTAAATCTGGACAGTGCTGGGAGAGATGTGTGCAGCACAGGAGACTTTGATGGTATGGCCACATTGAAAGAATAGATGGGTCAGTAGATGTAGAACAGTTGAGGTAGCAGGTCCAGTTCACAGGAAGTCCAAGGGAAACCTGGAAGGTAGTGATTGAGTTCAGAGAAAGAGGGGATAAATAAAAACCTGGCCAGAGATAGGTTAGTTTGGAAGTCAATTTTTTAAAACCGTCCAACACATGCCAGCATGTAAAACGGACGTTAAACGGAATATGATGATGATGATGATGATGATGGAATAAGTAAACTAAATCAGTTTGAAGAGTTATTTCCCTTTTGATTATTTGTTGAAGAATTTAACCTTTATGTTTACAAAACAGTAAGTACCCTAGAAGATCGTTGCAAAATCGAATGAATGAATTGTGAAAAGGGGAAAGCTGATGACTGCGAGATAGAATTTGTCCTGGGGATGATATTAAACTACATCCGATGGTGAAACCCTAATTTGAAATTTTGGATTCGTGCCTTAGTTGCTATTACTTCCAGTTCCGCTCTAACGTAGAGCGATAGTATTGTCGGGTGGTCCCATCTATGAGTTGGGATAGAATATGTCGGGTGGTCCCATCTATGAGTTGGGATAGAATATGTCGGGTGGTCCCATCTATGAGTTGGGATAGAATATGTCGGGTGGTCCCATCTATGAGTTGGGATAGAATATGTCGGGGGGGTCCCATCTATGAGTTGGGATAGAATATGCTCTGGGCTGATACGAGACTGCATTCAGTGGTAGAATTTTTCTTTTACAAAAAAATTTCTTGGTGCTTATACAGATGAAGGCACATATGAAAAACGCATTTCCAAATAAAAACTGTTGTTTATACTTACATAGCCGGCAACTATAGATATCCTAAAAAAAAAAACTAGGAAAAATTATCAAGTAGATTTTTAATAAACGTAAAAATCAATTTTATCGTATTTTTCTAAATCCATGGGTCCTAGCGCAGCGCAGGTAATATTGAAGAGTAAGGTAATACAAGGGAGATAAATCAGTCTGTCATTTTAGAATAGGGCACAACTTCTCTGAAAATCGATGCGAACGATCTACACAATGCAAAATAACATAAAGTTGATTTTTACGTTTATTAAAAATCTACTCGATAATTTTTTATTTTATTTTTTAGGATACTTATTTTTGCTTGATATACATAAATATAAACAAGTTTTTTTATTTGGAAATGCGTTTTTCATATGTGCTGTCAATCTGTATAAACACCAATTAGTTTTTTCTTTTTTCAAAATTTTTTTTTGTTCTTTTTAAAAAAAAAAAATTTTTTTTTTTTTTTTAAATGCATGATTATTTACGTTCGTAAATAATTATTTAATTGTTTTTAATTTTGTTTTCTAGGTCGCCGGTTTAATTACACATTTTACGATGAATCTTATGGAGAGATCTGGCAGTCTATAGAATACCTGGATAAAATGGTATGTTACAAAAAAATGAACAAAAACTATGACAACTTTGCTTGTATAAAAGATAAACTTGGCTGTGCCATATTTAATGCAATCAGAATCATTTCATTGTCGATATTAAAACTTATTTATCCTTTGAAAAATGCTTCTCGCAAACTGTTTTTCGATTTTCTTAAATACAAATTATTAAAAAAAGTTGAGTTTTTCTTTTAAATCTCACATTTTAAATTGCTACAACACAATTAAAGTCGATTCGGCAACAAATATATTATAATAAATAAATTTAAACATACTATCAAACTTTGATGGATAAATATATATATTTTTTTTTATTCAGTATAGATAAATATAAGTGAATATATATATTTTTTACTAGAAGAATATCTATTCCTGAACAGAACTGTTTTGCACCACTTTTATGTCCTCTTGCTAGTAAACATTATGGCTAGAATCCTCGTTACAATTTTGACCAACATTCATCACATGATTTTGATTCTAAAAATGTCTTTAAAATTCAGAGAAATCTTAATTGGTGTCTAATAACTAGGGATCAAATTTAATGCAAATCTGAAATATTTGAATTGCGTTCAGATTATGCCCCTTAAAAAAAAAACCTTAAAATACTCCAAAGAAACTGAAATTTGGGGAACATTTATTGACGTCTAATACCTATTGTTAAAATTTCACAAAAATCAAAGGTATCTAAATTTTCACAAAGGCCTTCCACCCATTCTTTGACCGCTTTGCATAACACTAAACAAAATATAGCCCACATTACCCACCCTTACACCTAGCAGCTCTCTTCCAAAATTCATGATTCGTTAATTAATTTAGGAAGGAATCCTATACATACAAATATATAAACATACACACAAACCTAACTTTATATAAATAAAGATAAGAGTGTATGGAAAAACTCAATGATCCGTAGTAGTTTATTTTGCAATCATTTATTTTACCCGCACGCTGCGGTTTCTTCAAGACCAGCTAAAACATATCTGGAAAAAAAATTTGACAATGCCTCCCACAATCTACCTCTTGACGAAAAAAAATAACCCCAAAATTTGCTGGTGCAATATTAATTGATTTATAAAGTTAAATTAATTATGGAATAATTAAAAGAAATTGGATCATCACGGGCAAATGTTATTAAATGAAAAATTTAATTCGAAAGGTCATATTCTTGTGTTTGAATGACAACTTGAGAAATCGCTTATTTTGATTTTGACATGTTGCTAAAATAAATCGATTATTATTGCACTAGTGCAATATGAAGAGAACCATTTTTGTTTCCTGTTGTCATAAACTGTCATCCTCCTCCTCCCGTGCTTATATTTACCCGCCAACAGATGTAATCGTTTATCTGTTCCAGATGCAGTCTACTGCCAGTTGAAGAGCACATAATATTGTCGCCATTGCTCACTTGAACAAAATTAGCTGGATCTGTAGAGAACAAACACATCCTGCGTTTTACGATGTGACCGTGTACGGAAAAGATCCGCATTCTAATGGTCACACGGACAGCTAGAAAGACGCATTCCTCTAAGGCACAAAGATCTGTTCATCCTTCAACTTACCTTTCTACCTAAAGGTTATGTCGTTAAACGAAAGCAAACAGAACTACTTACTTGCTCTCCAGCCGTCTTATTGGACCTAATAAGACAATCCATCAAAAATGAGACAAGATATTTCTGATGCTCCAAAATCAAAAGGGTACTTTTGATATTTCTAGACCCTGAAGTTTGATCTTAGCAATGAGCGTTCAGTATGGTTTGAAGTTACTGTTCGATGGCCATTGCTGAAAGCAAGTGATTATTCAAGGTACTAAAAAAACGATTTCTATCATTATTGCTATTGTCATTCAAGAACGTGGTTTTGAGTGATTGTTTTTTTTTTTTTTTAAAAGGAGAAAAAGAATGAATGTCCACCATGTTATGAAGGCTTAAGAATTAAAATTATTTAACTTTGAAAATTTTACTTGTTTCACGATACGAATAATTTAGTATTCAATGAGAAAGATATTTTTTAAAGTTACAAATGCAGCTTGCAAAACGAATTATTTTTTATTTTTTCATAAAAGCAATAAAAAAAAAAAATTTTGATTTGTGAAAAGTAAATTTTTTTTTTAAATTCTAAATTTTATGATAATTTTTTTAAAATCCAAATTTTAACTATTACTTACCTGGATAAAGACTTTTTTTAAAAAAATACATATTAGTCTAAATAATTTAATAATAATCAATATATGTATCTATGTAATAGTTTTCTATCTGAAAATAAAATGGATGTGCATTTGTGTCTATACAAAAAAACAAACACGCACACATGGTTTTGTGTGCGTACGTACGTATATATATATATATATATATATATATATATATTACTATTTCATGTATCCACATAAAATTTTATAAAGGATATCATTTTTTATGTATCAATTTTCAGTATTTACTTCAACAGTGTTCGATACGTAAGTAGAGCTAGATAGTAAGTTATGAAAATATATTTATGGTAATTAAGCTACACAGAGGCTCTCGCGTTTCATCTTTCATCATTCATAGCCTGAAGATTCCCCCCCCCCCCCCCCCCCGGATGAAACGCGGGAGCCTCTGTGTAGCTTAATTGCCATGAATATATTTTCATAACTTACTATATATATATATATACACACAATCTCTACAAACACACAAATTTTTTATTTAAAAACTATATACATTACAGATTCCAGAGATGTGCCATGGTTTCATTGACATGATAGGTGTTTACTGTTTAGAAAAGGCCTTTACAACTCATTTCAAATCATCAGCGTCTCAAGGAAAGACAGTTTAAAAAATGGAACAGACAATGTTGATTACCACTTTTATTGTCTGATGTATTTTCTCAGTGTCCCTTTAGGGGGAATTACTTGTGCAAATAAATTTAACATAAAATAAACGCCCACTACCAGGTTAAGAAGATGTAACCGCATTTTATTTATATATATATATATATATATATATATATATATATATATATATAATCTTGGCTATTTTCTTAGAAATCAATTTTATCTGTTGGGGGGGGGGGTATTATTATTATTTTTTTCTCGGCTGAAAAAATGGGCAATGCCTTTTTTAAAAAAATTTTTATTTTATAAGGTAAAACCTGAATCAACGAGTGACCATGTTTTTGTTATATGCTCTTAAAAATGTTATCTTGTCCAGTGTGTGTGATTATTACCGCCTGGTGTCACGGAAATGGGTGATTATTTTATGTTAAATTTACGCCAATTTAGTTCTAAAGTCTAAATTGTAGTCTTGTGACGACAGAACAAAACAGATACTACACTTACCCCCCACCCCACCCCCAACCGAAAAGAATACGCTGCATTGCCATAAAATTTTAGTTTATACGTTTTGCTTTGTTTTCACATTTTTTTAAACTCGTGCCGAAAAAAAAAGTTTTTTAGTCATAAGGGAGACAACTGTTTTTTTACATTCATCAATTAAAATGGGTTATTACCCTTGCTGCTTTTTAGATTTCAGTGATCAGCTAAATATTTTTTCCTATGATCCGATTATCTTGGCTTGACGAAGTAATTGTTGAAATAATTTGTGGTGAATTACGTTGTACTATTGCCAATGCCAAAAGTGTGACAATTTGGGAATACCAGGCGATGTGTGAAGCAGGAGGCAAGCCAGTGATTTTGATCATGGTTTCTGTATCGAGGGAGATAATGTCTTGGAAAAAACACCTGCAAAAATGCAATATGCTGCATTTTCTTTAGTGATGTATATGAATGGCGGGCGTTGCAAATATTAGATGCTCGACCAGAGGAAGGAGAGGGACACAAAATAAAGTGAAAATATCTTTGGTTTTATTTGGGCCACCCCAGAAGCTAGTTTCCTTTTTGAGATGAATTAAGTATCTCGTAAAAGGTGGAACCATGCTGAGATGTTCACAGATTGTCGCCATGATAATTCTCTGTCTGACATTTATCTCCGGGGATATTTCAAGTGGTCAGTGCCTGGGTGGTTTATGGCTAGTGAAGAAGTGATGGGAGGGGAGATCTGGTCCACTGGGCATGACAGGAAGTTTGAGGTTTGCTGGGATGGCTGGCGAAGAGTTGAAGCTTAGTGCTCTTGGAGGTAGGATGGCCCATCTGGGTCTCTTAACCAAAGGACTGTGTGGGACCTGTTTCCATTTCGCCGGGATAGAGAGATCTCATTTTCAAGTCTGCCATTCAACTTGGAAACACGAGTATCTTTTATAACCTTCAGCAAATAAATTTGTTACTTGTTGATAAATTGGACTCGTGGTTTTTCTAGGCATGAGAATCTTTGTTACAGCTCGGAGACGAGATCGAACAACATCTTTCGACCGGCACAACGTGTGGGACGATTACGGCCAGTGCAGGTAATGCACAGACAAACGCGCATACGCACATGTTCACATATTTAGATGAAGAGTGTTGGGGGCCCAAACATTGAATTATATTTGATGTTCTACTGTCATTTCTTTGTGCATTTGTGTAAACTATAAATCAGGATTGTCATCATTGTTACTGTGTGAATTTTGTGCATGTGTGAACTTGCGTTTCTGTGCATTCACTGCAGGTCATGATTGTGCACTCGTTGTTTCCGTGTCGTCGATCGTGTGACCTCGCTCACTGCTCTAACAAAAGGATTTTCCTTCTAAACAAAATCACAACTCAACTTTTAAACGAGTAACAATGTTTTATTTTGAGATTTATTTTAAAATGACGATTGGTTTCTCTCCCGAACTACAGGCTTTCAATCCCTCTTAGACATGGTCCCGCGCTCTGCCAAGCTCCAGCCCCTGTCTCATCGCCGCAATGTGGCATCACTGTGCTTGTTTTGCAAGTACTTCAATGGAATGTGCTCTGACGAACTTGCTGCACTGGTGCCCTTTCGACGTAAATACCCCCGACCAACTCGACAATCAGCAAAATCCTACGTCTTCACAGCTTTCTACTCTAATAGCTTCTTTATTTGAATTGCTAGCCTTTGGAATTCCCTCCCTGCTTCCTGTTTCCCTGACTGTACCAACATGCAGAAATTTAAATGTAATGTGAACAAACATCTCGCTTCACAGCTCCCCACTTAGGATGCCCCTGTAGGTCTGGCCTCAAGTACACAGTAGCCCTTTACGTCTCGGTGTCAATTTGCCTTGTTTGAGGGTGAATAAAAGTTTTTAAAAAAAAAAAAAGAAAGACTTTGCACGCTGTACAATAGTTCAACTAGCTTTACTTTAAACCACCATTGTGCGAACCTATATGCGTCATGGAGACAATCTGAACATAACTTTTGGAGTTCAACATGACTCCCTGTTTTTACGAGGTACTTAATTTATTTCAAAGAGAAATAAGATTCTGGGTGGTCCAATACGAAATAAAGGACATTTTCAAATTCCTCTGTGCCGCCCCCCCCCCTTCTTCCCTGGACTGAGCATTCAGCGCTTGCAACGTCTGCCATTCGCATGCACCACTAAAAAAAAAAAATGCCTTCTCGACAGGCTGTTATGATGTACAAGATATTAAGCCGCCATCTTTTACTTTTCATTTTCACACAAATTAAGAAAACCCTTTTAATCTTCGTCTTGAATTCTACACATGACAATGTGGAGAAATTTATTCTTGTGAAAGGGTCTGTGAAAACCAATGTTTTTAAAATTGAAAACGGTTAGAGACCAAACACTATGCAGATTTTTTTTTAAATAAATATATCATTTTACATAACGATTTTTTTTTTAAATAAATATATCATTTTACATAAAGATTTTTTTAAAAATAAATATGTCATTTTACATAAAGATTTTTTTT
Source organism: Sepiola atlantica (assembly GCA_963556195.1). Taxonomy (NCBI): domain Eukaryota; kingdom Metazoa; phylum Mollusca; class Cephalopoda; order Sepiida; family Sepiolidae; genus Sepiola; species Sepiola atlantica. The sequence goes on along the minus strand of OY744546.1, from coordinate 63,818,143 downwards.
AAAATAAATATATCATTTTACATAAAGATTTTTTTTTAAATAAATATATCATTTTACATAAAGATTTTTTTTTAAATAAATATATCATTTTACATAAAGATTTTTTTTTAAATAAATATATCATTTTACATAAAGATTTTTAAAAAATAAATATATCATTTTACATAAAGATTTTTTTTTAAATAAATATATCATTTTACATACATAGAGATTTTGTCAGTCACAGTTTGTGTAACCGTAATAAATCCATTGCGGAATTTGTCTCATTTCGAAATATCAGAGATCTTAATTACTTTTTAGAAATGAAAAATATTGCATTAATAATAAATAATAAATTCCCAACAAATAAAGCAGATGTCATGACCAGAAATCGAAATTGAAACCTTGAGATCTTCAGTCGACGGTTCTACCAACTGACCTATTTGAACCTCCTTATAAATAGAGCTTAAAACATTACCTTAACAAAATGATCATAGTTTTGCTGTGACGTCCTAGATTTATTTCAGCTTTGAAAACATGAATTCAAACATAAGCGATGATAAAAAGTAAATAAATGAATGGGTAAACATTATTAGAAATTATTTTAATCGTCCAAAACAATTTATTTTGCTTTAATTACGTATTGCATGCAGTTCCTTCACAATTACATGATCCTCCCAACCTAGCAAAAATATGCGACTGATGGGAGTTGATAGTTTGGCTAGTTTATTAAAATAGTTTGGCTAGTTTATTAAAATAGTTTGGCTAGTTTATTAAAATAGTTTGGCTAGTTTATCAAAATAGTTTGGCTAGTTTATCAAAATAGTTTGGCTAGTTTATCAAAATAGTTTGGCTAGTTTATCAAAATAGTTTGGCTAGTTTATCAAAATAGTTTGGCTAGTTTATTAAAATAGTTTGGCTAGTTTATCAAAATAGTTTGGCTAGTTTATTAAAATAGTTTGGCTAGTTTATTAAAATAGTTTGGCTAGTTTATTAAAATAGTTTGGCTAGTTTATTAAAATAGTTTGGCTAGTTTATTAAAATAGTTTGGCTAGTTTATCAAAATAGTTTGGCTAGTTTATCAAAATAGTTTTGCTAGTTTATCAAAATAGTTTGGCTAGTTTATCAAAATAGTTTGGCTAGTTTATCAAAATAGTTTGGCTAGTTTATCAAAATAGTTTTGCTAGTTTATCAAAATAGTTTTGCTAGTTTATCAAAATAGTTTTGCTAGTTTATCAAAATAGTTTTGCTAGTTTATCAAAATAGTTTTGCTAGTTTATTAAAATAGTTTGGCTAGTTTATCAAAATAGTTTGGCTAGTTTATCAAAATAGTTTGGCTAGTTTATCAAAATAGTTTGGCTAGTTTATCAAAATAGTTTGGCTAGTTTATCAAAATAGTTTGGCTAGTTTATCAAAATAGTTTGGCTAGTTTATCAAAATAGTTTGGCTAGTTTATCAAAATAGTTTGGCTAGTTTATTAAAATAGTTTGGCTAGTTTATCAAAATAGTTTGGCTAGTTTATCAAAATAGTTTGGCTAGTTTATCAAAATAGTTTGGCTAGTTTATCAAAATAGTTTGGCTAGTTTATTAAAATAGTTTGGCTAGTTTATCAAAATAGTTTGGCTAGTTTATTAAAAATAGTTTGGCTAGTTTATTAAAAATAGTTTGGCTAGTTTATTAAAATAGTTTGGCTAGTTTATCAAAATAGTTTGGCTAGTTTATCAAAATAGTTTGGCTAGTTTATCAAAATAGTTTGGCTAGTTTATCAAAATAGTTTGGCTAGTTTATCAAAATAGTTTGGCTAGTTTATCAAAATAGTTTGGCTAGTTTATTAAAATTTAAATTTCCGACTTAAAAGTCTTCATCGGGGGAAATAGACTTTTTTTTTTCTATGTGACATGCTGTCACTTGGTTCAAGTTTTTTGATGTTATCGAAGATGCTGTTTTTGTTTTTTAAATATCCGAATACAGTAGTGTAATGCGTTGGCACGCATGTGTGAATGAGTAGTACAATATTACCACAGTTAGAAGCACACCACGCATTCGGACATTAAAAAAAAAACGGCATCTTCGATAACATCAGAAGACTTCAACCAACTGACAGCATGTCACATAGGAAAAGAAAATTTAAAAAAAGGAAGACTTTTAAGGCGGAAATTTCGATTTAAATAAATAATATATATATATATAGAGAGAGAGAGAGTATTAGAAGGCTATCACAATGCAAGAAATGGAAATATGTCGGCGTTGAGAAGTAAGACAAAAATAAGTGATTTTGATTATATATTTTTTCAAAAACTTTAATATTTTTTTTTTCCTATATAGGAAAAAAAAATGGGGGGAAAAAAAAATATTAAAAAAGTTTTTGAAAAAATATATAATAAAAAACTTGTTTTTGTCTCACTTCTCAACGCCGACATATTTCCATTTGTTGCATTGTGATAGCTTTCTAATACTCCTCTATATATGTATTACACACAATGATTCAAGCAAACTACCTTTCCTTATTATATATATATATATATATTTTTTTTTATTTTTTTTTTTTTAAAATCTGCATTGTGTTTTGCCTACTACCGTTTTCAATTTTCTAAATATCGGTGCTTCTAACGGTTGTAACATCGTACAACCTAAATGCTTTACTGTTTTGAAAAATCTTACTGAAACATTCATTTTGTATTTTTAAAAAATCTTTTCTTTCTTCATTACCGTACATAACTAACATTTCTTTTTCTCTTTCAGGGTATGAATATAATTGAAAATATGGATGCCAAGGCCTTTTCAGATTACCTATCGCAATATCAAAACACCATCTGTGGTAGACATCCTATAATGGTTCTTCTTCATGTAAGTAATCCGGGTGCTTGTGCTGATGAGCGGCCGTACAAAAAAATTATTTTTTATAAAAACAATATTATATACTTATTCAGCGTTATATTCTTACTCACTGGACAAAAAAGTAGAAAAAATTATCCACTAGAACTTTAATTACAAGTATTTTTCCATTCTTCGTATCATAACAGCGAATCGTTCAGTAAGGGTCCATCTTTTTTCTTAAAAATAATTCAAGGGCAGATAACTCGCAAGGGAGATAATCATGCAATTAAAAAAAAACAACTACATATATAAAAACTAAATTTATTCCAATAAAACAAAATGAAAGTAAATAAACGAAATTAAATTAATTTATTGCATTAAAACGAAATGTTTTATTGGAATAAATGTAATGTTTATATATGTAGTTGTTTTTTTTAATTGCATGATCATCTCCTTTGCGAATTATCTGCCCTTGAATTAATTTTAAGAAAAAAGATGGACCCTTACTGAACGAATCGCTGTTATGATACGCATAATGGAAAAATACTTGTAATTAAAGTTCTAGTGGATAATTTTTTCTACTTTTTTGTCCAGTGAGTAAGAATGTAATGCTGAATAAGTATACAATATTGTTTTTATAAAAAACTAATTTTTTCGTATGGCCGCTCATCAGCAAAAGCACCGTAATTTGTTATAAATAAAGGACATTCATCTTTGTGCCTGGTGAAAACTACAAAAGCTAAGAACATTAATTCAGGATTAACGCTAACTTTAGGGGAATCGTAAAAAAAAATGATACGATAGATGTGTAATGTGAGTGTTAAAGATAGGCTTAGATCTGATGAGCTCAGAGGATGATTAAATTTAGACAGTATAGGGAGATGAGTGCAGAACAAAAGACTTTGTATGGCCACGTTGAAAGAAGTGATGAGTTCTTGAGTGAGTAGATGTAGAACAGTTGAGACAGCAAGGTCGGTTGGCAGAAGTGATTTTAGATAGTGTCATGCTAAACCTCTTTTCACCTTCTCTGTTAAGTGGGGGTGCCAAATCTACGCATATAAAACAGACGTTAAACCGAATATAATGTTCCATAATTATTTTTCTTAATGTTTTTATTTTTATTCATGTTATTTGCTTATTTTAAAGCAGAACCAACCCTCTCTATATTTGTAAACTTTTAAATTTTTTTTTTTTAATTATTTTTTTTTTTTTTTTAATTTATTTTATTTAAATAATTTTTTTATTTTATTTTTTTTTATTTATTTTTATTTAATCATTTATTTTTTAATTTTTAATTATTTTTTTCTTTTCTTTATTGATTTTTTTTCTTATCTTGGTTTTTTTTTCAATTTTATTTTTTTAATTATTTTTTTAATTATTTTATTTATTTTTTATTTTTATTTAATCACTTTTTTTTTTACATTTTTTTTTTTTTTTTTTAAATTTATTTTATTTAAATAATTTTTTCATTATTTTATTTATTTATTTTTTATTTTATTTTTTTATTTTTTTTTTATTTAATCATTTATTTTTTTATTTAATTATTTTTCTTATTTTATTTTTTTCTTCTTTATTGATTTTTTTTTTTTTTAATTATTTTTTAAATTATTTATTTTTTATTTTTATTTAATCACTTATTTTTTAATTAAAAAATTTTTTTTTTTTTTTTTTACATTTTTTATTTATTTTATTTTTTTCTTTGTAGGCAATTGAGAGCATACGAAGCTCCAATGGTAGCACTATGAAAATGAAGTTTATAAAGTACGCCCAGTCGAGCCAGGTGAAGAGCATGCGGGATTCATCTGTTAGTTACGCGTCCAGCGCCCTCGTCATTCAGTGACGCTCATTCCGCTCTTATGTTTTTTTTTGTTTTTTTTCTATTACATTCTGCACCCCCCCCCCCTTTTTTAACGACCATTCGTTATGTTTTAGTTCTAATTTTCAAATCTGAAGCTCTGTGAAAAGCTGAAAGATCTTAAATTGCAAAAGGATAAGAAAACCTAATGTTGCCTTTTTTTTTTTTTTTTTACGTTTGTTTTTTACGTTTGTTTTTTACGTTTGTTTTTTCGTCTTTTTTTATTTATTTTTTTATTCATTAGTAAGTGATCAGACTCACAAGAACCTTTTGGGGGCAAAAGCAGGCGTGTCCAAAACCAGGCACAGCCAACAGAGTTGGCGCATTGCAACCCATGTTATAAGTTCTATAAAAAAAAAAAAAAATGCAAAAACTAATATCAGCTTTGTTTATTTTCTTGTATTGAATTCGTTTTCAAGGGATTGCAGTAGTTTATTTCAAATGAAAGCCAAATGTGTGTTAAATGCGTATACATATGCGTGTTAAATGCGTATACATATGCGTGTTAAATGCCTATACATATGCGTGTTAAATGCCTATACATATGTGTGTTAAATGCGTATACATATGTGTAACGTTAATTTGGAAAGGGAGAAAAGAAAACATTTTGCATTTTTCTGTTTCCCCCCCTTTCCCTGTTTCCTATAATAACACAGAAATAAAGGACGAAGCTATTGTAAGACAAGTTTGGGGATGAACCTCCCCAACGTGTCTATTTACATGCCTCCCCACAAGAGCAGAGTTAGACACAAGATCGGTTTTTAATATGGAAAGAAAATCCAGCTCCCCAAAAAATAGACACTGGATTGGGACAAAAATTAAAATTACCTCAGTCTAGAAAGATTCATCCTTCACTGACCAAGGACAGAACAGATTAGAATAGATATTATACTTTATTCATTCGTAAGTGACAAGACTCCCAAGGACCTTTAAAGAAATGCAGGAGTGCCCAAGACCCGGCGCATCCGACAGTTGGTGTGTTACAACCCAGAAGTTGTTACGAAAAGAAAAAAAATGCATAAATTAATATCGGCTTTATTTTCTGGTATTATCTCCCTTTGATTGAAGTCGTTTTCAAGGGATTTCAGTAGTTTATTTGGTGTTTGTTGACAATTCCTCTGCCATAAATAATGAGAAAACATTTGTATGATGCAGCAACAAAAAACATTTGTATGATGCAGAAACAAAAAACATTTTGTATGATGCAGCAACAAAAAACATTTGTATGATGCAGAAACAAAAAACATTTGTATGATGCAGAAACAAAAAAAATTTTGTATGATGCAGAAACAAAAAACATTTGTATGATGCAGCAACAAAAAACATTTGTATGATGCAGAAACAAAAAAACATTTTGTATGATGCAGAAACAAAAAACATTTGTATGATGCAGAAACAAAAAACATTTGTATGATGCAGAAACAAAAAACATTTGTATGATGCAGAAACAAAAAAAATTTTGTATGATGCAGAAACAAAAAACATTTGTATGATGCAGAAACAAAAAACATTTTGTATGATGCAGAAACAAAAAACATTTTGTATGATGCAGCAACAAAAAACATTTGTATGATGCAGCAACAAAAAACATTTGTATGATGCAGCAACAAAAAACATTTTGTATGATGCAGCAACAAAAAACATTTGTATGATGCAGAAACAAAACATTTTGTATGATGCAGAAACAAAAAACATTTTGTATGATGCAGAAACAAAAAACATTTGTATGATGCAGAAACAAAAAACATTTTGTATGATGCAGAAACAAAAAACATTTTGTATGATGCAGAAACAAAACATTTTGTATGATGCAGAAACAAAACATTTTGTATGATGCAGAAACAAAAAACATTTTGTATGATGCAGAAACAAAAAATATTTGTATGATGCAGAAACAAAAAACATTTTGTATGATGCAGAAACAAAAAACATTTGTATGATGCAGAAACAAAAAACATTTTGTATGATGCAGAAACAAAAAACATTTTGTATGATGCAGAAACAAAAAACATTTTGTATGATGCAGAAACAAAAAACATTTTGTATGATGCAGAAACAAAAAACATTTGTATGATGCAGAAACAAAAAACATTTTGTATGATGCAGAAACAAAAAAACATTTGTATGATGCAGCAACAAAAAACATTTGTATGATGCAGAAACTAAAAATTTTGTACACCAAAAATCTCTTAAATTGATTACGTAGTTTTTGTTTTGTTTTTTTAACAAAAAAAATCATTTTCATGCGATTAATGGTAATTCATAGAGATTACCATTATGTGCAAGGCTGATTCTAAACTCTATTTTTGAAGAGCTCGCATAAGTTTGAATTATTTTCAAATATCGCAAAAGTTTGAGTTATCTCCCTTTTTTCTTGGAAACTATTTCAAACATGGCGCTGATACATCGACACTCATCGTTTCCCCATAAAATTTTATTTTCGTTTGTAATAATTAAAAAAAAAAAACAACAAAAAAAACTACATGATCAATTTACGAGATTTGGGGTGTACGATATTTTCTTTCCGTCACAGGTACGTACATAATACAAATGTTTTTTTTATTTTTCATAGCTGAGGAATTGTCAACAAGCACCATTTATTTCAAATGAAAGCAAAATACATATTAATACTACATGAAACTAGCGGGACCCGTGGAAATTTCACAGTTAAATCCTTCGTTGTATATTGCTATTGTGCATTCTACGGATATCTGGCGCGAACGCAGACCCTCACTATATTATTGTACCACCTTTGTTTAAACTGAAATAGACCATAACAAGAGTACTTAGTATATCTCGAAAACGCTTGTAGGAATTTGTGACATATTTTCATTCTATGGACGTTCGGAGCAAACGTAGACCCCCCCCCCCCCCCCCCCCCCCCACAATATTCTTGTTCTCTCTTTGGACAGAACAGATACTACACTTTGATCCTAGCCGAAACGCCAAGAAAGTTTATTTTAGTTCGATTAGTTTGACGCAATAACGTTCTTGGCGACGTCGGGTTGAAACTAGTTAAGGAACACGCCCCAATCAGTGCTTACTGAAGTACTTTCGGTCTCTCCACATATCATCTTTGGGGTTGTATGAGTCGTGAAGATGGTTGTGTGAATTTTAAAGAATTCTCTAGTGAGTTTATAGTGAAGCAAGTAAATACAATTCACCCGTTCCTGAAGATGGTCTCCACAAAGATTGAAAAATGCTTCCGTAAATACGAATCACCATTCGACCGCATTCCTTAACCGGTTCCGACCTGATGTTAAGAACCTTATTTCGATCTACAATAGATTGAGTTGCCATAAAGTGTTTCTACTCTGTAAGAAAACTTGCATCGATGAAAAAAAGAAAGTTTCTGCTTAAATGTTATCAAAATCATTATTATTATTATTACATAAATTAGTTTAAAAGAAAATATCGTTAGGAAATTAGTCAAAAACAATCTATGTTGCTTTATCTATTCATTTGTGACCTATTTTTAATATTTAAAAGAAGTTTGAAGCAATTTAATTTGCCGTAACTAGAGATTCCCTTGTTCGAAAAAGATGCACCTGAAGAAGGCTGGAGATTATATCCACCGAAACATTGTGAAATAACAACCAAGATGAGAAATGGTAGTTCAAATAATACACACATTAGGTAATAAATATGTAGAAAAAAGTTTAAAGCAATTTAATTTGCCGAAACTAGAGACTGTGAGTGAAATAATCCGGTTATGCACCGATTTCCTGTAATGGCTCGACGCGGATTATTTTACTCCGTCTTTATTTACGGCAAATTAAATTTCTTTAAACATCTTTTTAAATATTTTTTTTTTTTATGCCACTAGGTCACAAATGAGTAAATTAAAATAAATTGTTTTTGACTAATTTGACAACTGTATTTCTTTTAAATAAATTTGTTGGTAATAGTAATGATTACCATAGATATATATATATATTATATATATATACGGCACAATCACGTTGACACACCGGTTCCCGTTAGATTACTGAAGTTAAGCGGCGTCGAGCCTGGCCAGTACTAAATGGGTGACCATTTGATAATACCAGGTGCTGTATGTGCTCTCTGCTTATCTCGGCATTGTTTCCAGTCGTCCTGTATTACTACTTGCCATTGGAATCAAGCAATGCCGACTCAGGAGAGCGGTTGTTGGAGATTGCGCAACCCTTGCAACTACAAATTCACGCGCGGGCAGCCCCTGGTGGGGCACTCATACGTCGAAATCGACGGGAGAGTCCATCATAGATATATATATAAATGTGTGTGTATATATATATATATATATATATATATATGTTCTTCATGCAAACATTAAAAATAACAGAACTCATCTGTGTAGTTATAGCTTTTTTTTTTTTTTTTTTTTCAATCTTTCTAATGATTTTCTTTGGGTTAAAAATCAAAAAAATTGTCACTGACGTTTTCGATTCCTCTCCGAATCATCTTCAGGTGTTGATGGCAAAATAGACTAAAAAGCTGGTGAAAGGAGATAGTTTTAAAAATACATCAGAGACGCGCACGTAAAAATTCTCTCCTTTCACTAGCTTTTTAGTCTATTTTGCCATCAACACCTGAAGATGATTCGAAGAGGAATCGAAAACGTCAGTGACACATACGGAACCTTTATCAATTTTATTTTTATTTTTAACCCAAAGAAAATCATTAGAAAGATTAAAAAAAAAAAATAACTGGACAGACGAGTTCTGTTATTTTTTAATGTTTGCATGAATGAAAAAATGCTGCCTAAATACAAACATATATATATATATATATATATATATAAATAAAGTGCTTGTACAACACACATACAACTCTCTAATGTTATAACTCAGTGACATGCCAAGGCAAAGTGACTGGTAATCACTTAATTGCAGGTTTTACATCAGTTTTCATTCTTGATGGGCTGTCATAGACCTGCTTAAGGAACCTCATCTACTCCATATATATACATATATATATATATATATATATATATGTATATATATGAACAACTTAGATAAAAAATAAAAAAATTGACATATTCGTTAAGTTTGTGTTCCAAAATTCGATGTCAACAAAGTTTATAGTAAACATAGAAGGAAAATATTAATTAACTTAGTAATTTTTAATATTGTTGAAAACTGTTTTAATGCATTATGGTCCTTTTCGGGCTCCACAGTCTAACTGGACTAAGAGCGAAATAATGATTATATTTTCTGATGAACAGACTTAATAAGTTGGTTTCAGAAACATATGTTCGTTTCAGAAACATATGTTCGTTTCAGAAACATATGTTCGTTTCAGAAACATATGTTCACTATAAACTTTGTTGATGTCAGATTTTTGTAACTTGTATACTTAATAATGAATGTCATAAGTTTGTATCTTTCTAGGTTGTTGTATATGAGCTCTGGTTGACCTAAATTCCTATCCATAGAGCTGAGTTTATACATGCAGTATTCAATGGTATCCGGCAGACTTGCTTTACATTTTATCTGTGTAACTTTGAGGTGTTGTCCTCTTTGTCTCATTAGGATACTGTCAAAGTTAAAGCATTTGACTTTACTTATATGGAAAATGAAAAAACGAAAATATCATTTGTATTCATCAACGTTTCGTCTTCATTTCAAGATTTCCTCAGGATGACTGGTCTGAAGAAAATAAAACTCAGTACAAATATTTAAAACAGTAGTAGTAGGAGGAGGAAGAGAGAAGCTTAAAAAGGCCGCTTATGAAAAGATAAATTATGAGCTACAAATAGATGGTAGCAGCGGGACAAATTGAGTTAATTATTGAAAGTGTGGGGGGGGGGGCTAGCGGTCGGAGTTTGACGACTACCATCCCCTCTACACACACATACTTTCCACAGTTAACTCAATTTCTCCCACTGCTACCATCTATTTGTAGCTCATAATTTATTTCTTCATAAGCGGCCCTTTTAAGCTTCTCTCCTCCTACTACTACTGTTTTAAATATTTTTACTTTGTGTACTATTTTCTTCAGAACGATCATCCTGAGGAAGTCTTGAAATAAAGAGGAAACGTTGATGAATACATAAATAATATTTTGGGTTTTCCTTTTTCATTTTCCATTACGTTGGAATATTAGTTACATATTTTTTTATTATCATACATATATATATATATATATATATAAGAATGTATATTTAGAGGATGCTAATCAAATAGAATGAATAGGTAAGAAACCTGGAAATAGGGGAAAGGGTCATAAATATGGTTAATTTGAACAAAAACAGATTAACATAGTCATGATTAGATTCAATATTTCGCCCTAAGCCAGGGCTTTATCAAGAATAAACATGCTGAATTAGGAGTCAATATTATATGTTAAATGCCATGGTGGGAGTAAGGAGTTCAAAATGTTTGATAGCAGGGGAAAGTGTTTCGGCGGTTGGTGTTTCAACATGAAATTATTGGTTAGTTGAAAACTTTTGTAGCGATTTGCTAGTAATATGGACAGGGAATGGGTAGCAGAGTAGGTGGGAATATATATATATATATATATCTCAATGCTAAGTTTCATTGGATTAACATCTTGGAAAAAACACAATTACTATATATATATATATATGGTACTTCTAACGATCATGCTACGTAAACACCCGAGAGATAACGAGCCGATTGTTAGCAGCCGATAATTTCGATACGTTGCTGCGTCCAAATTTTTTCAGTTTTATTTTCGGTGTTTTTTTTTACTTTGGGACCCGCAGTAACTTTGACCCCCGCCGTTAGGGTTAGGGATTAATCAATATAAATAATGCTTTCAAAAGTTGTCGGCTGGTTACTGAACGCTGATTGGCTAATCGCTCGGCATCTATTTGCCACCATTCGGCTCGTCATCTCTCGGGTGTTTACGCAGGATGCCCGAACGCTGCCGACGCAAAGTTCACAGAAATTTGGTCAGGATCGATAGAAGTACCATAAATATATATATATATATAATATATATATATATATATTTATATATAAAATGAAATAAGTATTATTCAATTCATGTGATACTTCAATAAAATGTATACCTACTTGAGATATATATATATATATATATATATATATATAAAAAAACTGGGAAATGCTGGTGTTCACTTGAAGAAATCCTGTTCCACTTTTTTTTTATTTTTTTTTATTTTTTACTAATGAGTCACCACATAACGAGGTTAAAAGCCACTCGAGGATGATGGTTAATGAGATGTATAGATTGAAAGTTGAATGATGCTGAATAATATAAGAGGATTTAAAATCTCCACATACCACCCACTCAAAACAACAGCCAATCGAGTAACCAGCAATTCTTCCCCCTTTGTCAGAAACATCGCTCATGAAATGTGAGGATTACACGACAAAATATGGGCGAAGTGAGTTATATAAGGCTGCCAAAAGTGAACTCGTGTTCCACTCTCCACGACGTGATTCTTCAAAAGCTGTTAATGACAACGCATACGGTTGAATTCCTCATCAAGCTTCGATTCTCTTTGTAATAAATTTGTTGGCAGATGAAAAAGACATTTTTACCTTTTTTATTTGGTATCAAACGAAAGCACAATCTGTTATTTATTAGAGAAAAAACAAAAAAATGTTGAAATTAAGTTGTTGACCTCTCTTCATAAAACTGTTGACCTGCTTGACCTCTCTGTTAGAAAAAAAAAATGCAATGTGTACAAATCAACCGGTTAAAAGATTTTGATTCGCTTAATTATTTTTTATTCTGCATTAATTGATAGTAAGTTATGAAAATATATTCATGGCAATTAAGCTACACAGAGGCTTCTGCATTACATCCCCAGAGGGAATTGTCGGGCTAAAATGCATGGAGTTAGTTTTGCCGGGTGTTTTTATAAACAAGTCTAGCTAGTTAACCAATCAGATTCTTTATTGTTCTCTTAGCCAATCATTGGGCTTCTCACAAACAAAGGTTTGGTTTATTTTACTTCCTATTTCCTATTCTATTCTGTTTTCTATAGGATGACTCATCCATGTTTCTTTGTTGTGTCAATATAATGGGTGACCTTATTTTAATGCGTGCTTGTTTGTATTTCTATTTTAGGTTTTAGTTTGGTTATTTTTATTTATGTGTTGTTAACCTAAGGTAAATTTTATTCTGTGCAGACAGTTGTTTGCTATTTCACTTTTAAGATTTAATAGGTTTTGGGTGTCTTTAAAGTTTAGGATTTCAAATTTCTCATTCAGACAAAATCTACATATGTATGAAACGTGGAAGCCTCTGTGTAGCTTAATTGCCATAAATATATTTTCATAACTTATATATATATATATATAAGTAGTAACACAACACATCTAAAACAAGAATAGGCTCTTAAAATTTGTACAATAATTGTCCAGATGGATTTCTGGCACAACGGATAAAAGTGCTAAGTATAATCAGTTCTAAGTGACAGTCTTCTGAAGGTTGAAAAAAGGTTTCCGTTCGAAATTCCTTATTATTGGATATTATTCTCACAAAGTTTTGGCCGATGTAACCTCTGACCTTCAAGTGCATCTTGTCAGATTCGGAAAACAGTACGGAATTTAGAATGGAACCCTTTATTTAATCCACTAATCAATAAAAAGTTCTGTTTGAAATTCTGCACAAATTCCCGAGTTCGACAAGCCACACGTGTCGGAGGTTACATCAACCAAAACGTAAGAATACCATCCAAGATGAGAACTGTCGTCCGAATAATACAAAATACAAGACATAAGAATTGGCAGCCTGAAAGATTTTGATTCACTTGATTCGTTTTTGATCGGCATTGCCGCCACCCTTTCATGAACTTATGAGAGGGACTACGTGAAGGTTGCCAACATCTTTAAATAAAACAGTGCTATAGAGCCGACAGGTTCAAAACTGACGTGCCCAGTTGTCTGTCGACACCGATTTGCAGTTCACCATCTCCCACTCTTCATTATTCGGTAACAGCGTATTTGCTGTATGGTTGAATCATGTTGGGACTCTAGTTAAGCAACATTTAGCCTTGTCAGTACCTAAATGGGTGACCATTTGGGAATACTAGGTGCTCTATGTAAACAGCCCACCCAGATGTACAAATGGATGTCAGCCTTGCTGAGATGCTGAACTGGTGGCAGACTAGCATCCTGTCACTATAAAACCAAGATTAATCACTCACTTGTCTGAGGTGAAAGGAGTTTTACTTTTCTGTCTTCCAAAGTATGTAAAATGACATCCTCTCCGCTAAAGAGGACTTTTGTGGATTCAAATACTTTTTAAAAAAGAATTGTTTCTATGCAAAACTTAATAAATCTAATTTTTTCTAATCGAGAAATTAGATGATAAAAAAAGAAACAAATGATTCAAATCTCGAATTCCCACCATAAAAGTCTATTCTAATTAACAAAATGCGAAGACGTGGGAAGCTTTATTCTGTTTATATTAACTTATCCAACATACATGACTATTTAGAGTTACCTAAAAAACTAGAGAGTTCCAAAAAGGGACAGAACTCCTGATTACCTTTTTACAATCACATTATGTAAAAATGATTTAGGAGTTCAGTAGAATGATAAAACACAAAAACTTAATTTTGAAAATGGCATTTTTATTCATACTCTTCATATATATGTATTCCAATAGATCTAATTTCTTCAAATTGAGGACTTAGGCTATAAAAAGACAAGCATTTCCTGTAAAACCTTATATTAAAAGACAATTGGGCAGATATTACTAATGAAAAGGAAGTTTTATTCTGCTTATACAACATATATGACTTGTCATAGTTATCTTACTGAAAACAAGTTTAAAAAGGGAGATAATCTCTAACAAGGGAGGTAACTCCTGATTTACTTATTACAATTACAGTACATCAAATCGTTCTCGGCCTTTTGGCTAAGATCAAAGTGTAGTATCTGTTCCGATGGATACTGCACGCCTGTCCTGTGCAGTTCTAGGAGGTCCACCCTCCCAGGCTTCGCCTCCCCTCTTTGGGGAGGAGTAAGTTTATTGCTTACTGTCTGAGGCGCCCCTACCGGGGAATGCCGACGGGGCTGCCCAGGCAATTTTTAAATGGCCAGAGTACTCACCTCTCGAGCGCTGGCTTTTAACCCCACTTGCTCGACCCGATCTTGGGTCACATCTTACTTGTGGGAGTAAGATAAAACTGGCCTTGTGCCTAACTCCTGCAGAGGAGTAAATAAACATCAAATTGATTTTAGCCTGTGTTAGCAATAATCTAAGGACAAAAACACAAAATAGCACTTATGTTTTGAACTCACTCTTCATATATTTTTTTACAAAATATAATTCTTAATACCAACTTCTAAGACTTATAAAGGAACTACTTGTAACCATGATGAACTCGTATTTATTAAACTCCTAAAAAAAAAAATTGAATGATGCTGAATAATATAAGAGGATTTAAAATCTCCACATACCACCCACTCAAAACAGCCAATCGAGTAACCAGCAATTCTTCCCCCTTTGTCAGAAACATCGCTCATGAAATGTGAGGATTACAGGACAAAATATGGGCGAAGTGAGTTATATAAGGCTGCCAAAAGTGAACTCGTGTTCCGCTCTCCACGACGTGATTCTTCAAAAGCTGTTAATGACAACGCATATGGTTGAATTCCTCATCAAGCTTCGATTCTCATTGTAATAAATTTGTTGGCAGATGAAAGACATTTTTACCATTTCTATTTGGTATCAAACGAAAGCACAATCTGTTATTTATTAGAGAAAAAACAAAAAAATGTTGAAATTAAGTTGTTGACCTCTCTTCATAAAACTGTTGACCTGCTTGACCTCTCTGTTAAAAAAAAAAAATGCAATGTGTACAAATCAACCGGTTAAAAGATTTTGATTCGCTTAATTATTTTTTATTCTGCATTGATTGATAGTAAGTTATGAAAATATATTCATGGCAATTAAGCTACACAGAGGCTTCTGCGTTACATCCCCAGAGAGAATTGTCGGGCTAAAATGCATGGAGTTAGTTTTGTAACCATGATGAACTCGTATTTATTAAACTCCTAAAATAAAAATTAGGTGTTTGTTGGAAGACATGCACGAGTGAAATATGGCAGTTCAAAACAAATTAACAGGAAAACTCTGATATATTTACGTATCAGGCAAAAGTGGATATCCACTCCAAAAATTACGGAAAATGATCGAGTTGAATTGTAATTAAAAATATAAATCAGTTTTATCGTACATTTCCGATTCTACGTTTCCCGAACAATTTTTAATTTAGAAGAGTTACAGAAAAGGGGTGGTAAGTCATTTTACTCGGTTTGGTGCAACGTAGAATTGGAGTTAGACGATAAAACTGATTTGTATTTTGAAGATTCTACTCAATAATTTTCCTATACATAAGTATATCAAAGAGTTTTGATGTTAATTTATTTTGAACTGCCATATTTCACCAACAAGAACCTAGAATTATTAGAACAATTAAATACTGGAGGGGGGGGGGGGATACAACTAGAATTTTCAGATTCAAATAATTATTTTCCAAATCATGACTCATATCCCCATTTCCTTCGTCATCAGGAAACGATGTTTGTCTGAATCTTTTGAGAGTTCTGTCATTGATATTATCGATTCCTATGACTTCCGAGCCCGAAACTCGGAAGCTGATCCCTTTTCCTCATGACTTATCAAAGAATACCATCTCCAGAATTGGCTAGAATTCCTTCTGTCTGCGAGCGTGCTAAGAATTTCTATCCGTGGCAAGCACCAATTTAAATGTTTCTGTTGGTGAACAAATAGTTTTTTTTGTTGTTTTTGCAATTGCTTTCTTGGTCAAACGTATCATATAAAACAAATTCAAAACATCCAAAAATGGTTATCTTAAGTTCTGCCTGGTCTTCATAAAAGAATTGAATTATAATTTCATTCTTAATATTGCGACTCTAATCTGCCGCTTCGTTCGATTAGTGTGTTAAGACATTCCAAGTCTATTCATTCCAGTGTAGCTTCCGACTTTTATTTATTCTTGCTGTTTCATTTTTATAATTTCCTATTAATTGCAAAACTCATTTTTTATACAATATAATAAATTCATACAATTAATATTACTACTACAACTGCAGAAACAATAGAAAATGCTTCTCAAGAAGCCGTCATTAGATAATGGCTCCGAGTGCCTCTAAGACGATTCTAATTTTATGTTCTGCAAACTTGTTATTGAGTAGGAAAGTAATAGTTCAAGTTTTCAAATTTTTTTGTGAAAAAAAAAAACAAGTACTTGATTTAAGATTTTCAAATTTTTTTGTGAAAAAAAAAACAAGTACTTGATTTAAGATTTTCAAATTTTTTTGTGAAAAAAAAAAACAAGTACTTGATTTAAGATTTTCAAATTTCTTTGTGAAAAAAAAAAACAAGTACTTGATTTAAGATTTTCAAATTTTTTTGTGAAAAAAAAAAAGTACTTGATTTAAGATTTTCAAATTTCTTTGTGAAAAAAAAAAACAAGTACTTGATTTAAGATTTTCAAATTTTTTTTGTGAAAAAAAAAAACAAGTACTTGATTTAAGATTTTCAAATCTTTTTTTTTATGAATAAAACTAGTCAGATGACATTTTTTAAATAAACTGCAAAGAAAGATAACTCTCTCTATCTATAAAAAAAATACAAACATCTCTCTGGCTATTAAAAAAAACCCAGAAAATCTCATTTAGTTGTATCAAGTTATCGTCCTCTGATTTTATTCAATTAATGCCAAATTTGAAAATTATAAATATATATTTAAAAACATGGTGACTTGTTTTAACAAAAACTTGACTACTTTCTACATGACAAATCTGCATGATATAAAATTCGAATCCTATTTACTGTAGTTAGTGATGATTTTTATCTCAAGAAGCACCAAAGAGTTTAATAATTTATAATCTTGTGTATCTTTATTTAAGATTTCGTTTTTTAATCCTAACCTAAAATATTTCTATTTATAACTGGACTAAAACATCTGTCGTTTTAAAGAAAGTATTTTTTTTATTTTATAAATCAAAAAAAAATATTTTCAATTTTTATCGACGATAAGAGACAACCATCTATTATTGTCATAATAATAATGAGGAAGATGACTGCTTTAATGTTTGACATTTCCTACTACGAACGCACTCCATGTAACTGCATTATTGCTTGATGTATTAAGTCTTTTGATAAATAAAAATTGACATTTAAAAAAAACAAAATCTTTATTTCCATTCGTTACTTCAAAATGATGCGATCACCAGAACGCTATTGTATAATGTTTTTAAAACTGAACTGAAATAAATTGGATTATTAATCCATTTTAAAAACAAATTTTTTTCAATTGTTTAAATTGGCAAAATGTATCCTTCAAATTTTTAAGAGTAGCTTTTAAATTTAATTTAAAATGTTTATTGAATAAAATTATATCATATCCTCATTATTCACTCGTAATTTTATTTTTTATTTATTTCTGAAGTGAATTTATGCAGGGTTTTTTTTTTGTTTTTCATCCTCTAATGAACTTTCTATAAGCTTTCAACAAACGTTTTGGGAGATGAAGGATGATGCAGGACGCTTTGCAAATGCGAACCGTTAAGGATAATGCAGGATGCTTTGCAAATGCGAACCGCTAAGGATAATGCAGGACACTTTGCAAATGCGAACTGCTAAGGATAATGCAGGACGCTTTGCAACTGCGAACTGCTAAGGATAATGCAAGACGCTTTGCAATTGCGAAGGATAGTGCAGGACGCTTTGCAACTGCTAAGGATAATGCAAGATGCTTTGCAACTGCTAGGGATAATGGAGGACGCTTTGCAACTGCGAACCGCTAAGGATAATGCAGGACGCTTTGCAAATGCGAACCGCTAAGGATAATGCAGGACGCTTTGCAAATGCGAACCGCTAAGGATAATGCAGGACGCTTTGCAAATGCGAACTGCTAAGGATAATGCAGGACGCTTTGCAACTGCGAACTGCTAAGGATAATGCAAGACGCTTTGCAATTGCGAAGGATAGTGCAGGACGCTTTGCAACTGCTAAGGATAATGCAAGACGCTTTGCAACTGCTAGGGATAATGGAGGACGCTTTGCAACTGCGAACCGCTAAGGATAATGCAGGACGCTTTGCAAATGCGAACCGCTAAGGATAATGCAGGACGCTTTGCAAATGCGAACCGCTAAGGATAATGCAGGACGCTTTGCAAATGCGAACTGCTAAGGATAATGCAGGACGCTTTGCAACTGCGAACTGCTAAGGATAATGCAAGACGCTTTGCAATTGCGAAGGATAGTGCAGGACGCTTTGCAACTGCTAAGGATAATGCAAGACGCTTTGCAACTGCTAGGGATAATGGAGGACGCTTTGCAACTGCGAACCGCTAAGGATAATGCAGGACGCTTTGCAAATGCGAACCGCTAAGGATAATGCAGGATGCTTTGCAAATGCGAACCGCTAAGGATAATGCAGGACGCTTTGCAAATGCGAACTGCTAAGGATAATGCAGGACGCTTTGCAATTGCGAACTGCTAAGGATAATGCAAGACGCTTTGCAATTGCGAAGGATAGTGCAGGACGCTTTGCAACTGCTAAGGATAATGCAAGACGCTTTGCAACTGCTAGGGATAATGGAGGACGCTTTGCAACTGCGAACCGCTAAGGATAATGCAGGACGCTTTGCAAATGCGAACCGCTAAGGATAATGCAGGACGCTTTGCAAATGCGAACCGCTAAGGATAATGCAGGACGCTTTGCAAATGCGAACCGCTAAGGATAATGCAGGACGCTTTGCAAATGCGAACTGCTAAGGATAATGCAGGACGCTTTGCAACTGCGAACTGCTAAGGATAATGCAAGACGCTTTGCAATTGCGAAGGATAGTGCAGGACGCTTTGCAACTGCTAAGGATAATGCAAGACGCTTTGCAACTGCTAGGGATAATGGAGGACGCTTTGCAACTGCGAACTGCTAAGGATAATGCAGGATGCTTTGCAACTGCTAAGGATAATGCAAGACGCTTTGCAACTGCTAGAGATAGTGCAGGATGATTTACAACTACGAACTGCTAAGGATAATGCAGGATGCTTTGCAACTGCTAAGGATAATGCAAGACGCTTTGCAACTGCTAGGGATAGTGCAGGATGATTTACAATTACGAACTGCTAAGGATAATGCAGGATGCTTTGCAACTGTTAATATTTCTACATTTTGGCCGATGTGCTCTCCAGCCTTCTTTAGGTGTATTGTTCATTTATGCATGTTTTTCCCCGTATTTAAATCTCCAAAACCCTTCTAGGAGTTTGTGACGTATCCATTCTGTGGGCGTCCTGTGCAAACGCAAATCCCACGATATTGTGCCATCAGAACAGAAACTACACTTTGATCCTAGCCCGAGGGATGAAGAAAATGTATTTTAGTTCGAATTTCACATTCGACACAATAGCGATATCAGATTAAATTTATTGAATTATTTTTTTTGCATTTTGACGATCGGGCAATCCAATATTTAAAAAAAGATAACGTACGTATGAACATGAAATTGCCTCAGCGTATTATTATATATATTCTTGTTAATTTGCTGATGCAAAAATTCAATGCTTATGAATCGGCAAGTTACAACGTTTAGGCTCGTTTGATTTTTTTTTTTTTCTGCCATCGGTTTCCCCCCTCACCCCCACCTCCATATTACAAAGTACTCATGGGAGGGACCACGTGAATGTCGCCAACATCCCATGTGAAAGTGGTGCTATAAAACCGACAGGACTCTAACTTGGCACACAGAATTAATTTGCGCCGGTATCCACCATCGCCGTCATTTCCCTTCATATTGAATAGAAACAATACGAAGAATTAACGGAATCAAGTATAAATAATAGAAACGCAACACAATAATGGTCACTCGAAAAGACAAAGATGTAAAATTTCTGCACAACTATTCGGAAGAAGGTAAGTAGAACGTGAAAGAAAATATACGGATTAATTGTATTCAGTTGATCTAAACCAGGGGCGGACAACCTTTTCAGAGTGAGGGCCAGATGAGACTTTTGGAAGGAGATTGCGGGCCGGAGTGAAAAACGAAATCTCAGAATTACTATATTTTGTTTACATGAATAAATTGTACAAAAATTGTATTGAACACTCGACAAATCTGATATTTTTTCTCAAGAGACTTCTGTATGTGATGTTATAAAAGGCACCGACGAAGAGCCATTTTGGAATCATAAAAAATAATGACGGGGAAGTAGCAAATTGATCCATCATTCGTTTTGACACACCTCAAATAAGTTCTATGTTTCATACCCTTTCCTCGTCTCTCATTTCCTCTCTCTTTCTCTTTTTCTATCTTTAATAGTTAAAAAAAAAAAAAATGAAATATACATGCATCATCGCTCGCTGATATTTATACATTTTTAACCCACTGTAAATCTTAATTGAAACCTACTTTTACGTCTATGTCACAAAATGATATGAGTTTTACTGGGAGGTCCGCGGGCCGGATTGCAATAATAAAGCTTAGCAGGGTGGCGGGCCGGACGCTAAGCCTTCGCGGGCCGGATGTGGCCCGTGGGCTGGAGATTGCTCCAGCAAAGAATAAAAAGATTGGAATAGTACATTATAAATAAAAGGAAATATCGCCAGTGGCAGTAATATTATTTAACCTGTAGTTTGTGATAAATATAGCGAACAGAAAGAGTCTAATCTTATATATTCATTTTTTAATATTTAACTGTTCTAAAAATTGAACCGCAAAAATATGCGACCTCTCGTCACACTTTTTCACGAGTATTAATGATGGATGAATATTTTTTCGGCCAGAGTCGAACCTTTTAAAATTTCAGGAGCTGCAGTTGATTTGGTCACCGTCTCCATATTCTCTGGTGGGTAACCTTGCTGGAGTTCTAAAACCTGCTTTTTGATATTCGTTAAATCTTCTGATGTTTTCCTCTGACGGAGATTGAACTTAGAACCTCAAAATAAAGTTTATTATCATATACTTGGTTTCACTTTGATTATCCTGGAGTGAAAGAAAAAAAATGTTCTCATGGGTCATGTTTCGTGACATAATTTTCATTAAAAGAAAAGAAATTTCCAATGCATTTTGAGAGAATTACAGTTTTTTTTAATCAAATGTCACAGAGAGCAAGCATCGTCACCATCAACTGCAGATGGATATCAATCTTTCCCATAAACAACAGATGAAAGCAGACGATAATCAATCGGTCAGGTTTCATGGTGACGAAATTGGCACTCAGTCATGTTAAATTTTTTTTTTTTACTTTTAAACAAAATGCTGTTTTGGGGTTACTACTACTACTACTACTACTACTACTACTACATCATCATCATCGGTTTAATGTCTATTTCACATGCTGACATGTGTCGGACAGATTTTAGTAATTGACTTCCAAACTAACCTATCTCTGACCAGGTCTTCATTTATCATTCTTGCTCTCAAATAAATACTAATCCCTTTTTCCCGTGTTTTCCTTGACCTATCTCTGCTAACTCAACTGTTCTACACCTACTAACTCGAGCAGTCTCATCCATTCTTTCAACTTGGCCATACGATTAAAGCCTCCTGTTTTGCACACATCTCTCCCTATACTGTCCAGATTGAATCTTCCTCTGATCTCATCAGATCTAAGCCGTCTTTAAAACAGAGTTGTCTCCCTTACAAACATTTTTAAATTTCTTTTTCTATTGAAAAAAAATTAAATACTCAAACAAATAAAAATTAAAAACTAAAAATGACTTTGTTGCATCCCGGACAGCGCCGGGCAGGTACAACTCGTTATATATACTGAGATGATAAAAGATAAAACTGAAATAATTTATTTTTATTTTCCATTAAAAAAAAAGAAAAAAAAAAATTTATATAAACGGAAAAACTGAAAAAGAAATGTGAACGATGGCCGAAGATGAAAATTGCTTTGAACGACGGACGGTTCCTTTTACTGCTCTTCACTTCTCAGGTTGGTCAAGTCCAATCGCAAACTTAGCAATTTCTCACTTAAATTTTCCAATATTTCTAGAATTAGAAAGAAGAAAAAAAAAAGAAAAAAGAAAAATAAAAGATCAATGAAAGAACTTTTATCCGAATTAAATCAGTTTTTTTTTCATATCAAAAATAACAGCAGATAATATTTTACAGATAAACCAATTTAAAATAAGTGCAAAAAGTGTGAAATAATACGATGTGTCAAAGTTGTCAATTTGACTTCGTTTATGAGACAGGATGTCTCAGTATAAAGGTCAATCTGGACGGGTCCAAAAATCACCATGTTAGGCCCCATCGCCATTCCCAGTGAAAGCACCTCAGGCAATCGGCCATAAACCACCCCTTCCTACAGAAGAAGGTAATGCCTGGCAAGATGGCCTCCAGAGACACACTAGATACTACACTTTGAATATATCAAACAAAACAAAACAATCCTCTACTTATTTAAGAGCCACATCTGCGGAGGTGACACGCAGAACACTCTTTCTTGCCGTGACGAAGTACAAAATTGCCTTCACAATCTAATGAGGGATGATCTCTTCCATTCTCTACAGCCTCTTTCTCACACAAGAGACACTGCTAGTCTTTCTCTACTCTATTTCCATGTTACTTCCATGGAAGGTACCCGACTGAGCTCCAATCTCTGGTTCCTTCTTATAAGACATTCACAGCAAGAACTCGTCATGTTACCATAACTGAAAAAAAAAAAAAAAAAAACTTTCCTTTCTTCCTCTGTGCCCTTAACATCAGTTAGTTATCAATAACCGAAGTTGCATGCAACAGCCGATTCTTGTTCTCAGTGTTTGGAGTAAAAACCTGCAATCCTGCAGGTTAGCGAATCGCTGCGACCAACGATGAGGACTTTATGTAGACCAGACAATCGTGAGGAATGATCTTTGTGAATTCTACGCAAAAGTCCGACTTGTTAGCAAACAAACAAACCAAATCAGCAGCGCGATAAATGTGAAAAGAAAAGATGATTAAAATAAACGGACATCCTTATACGAACCTGCTTCCAATTCTGGGTGAGCCTCAATTTGTTTAACGATATCAACGGTTTTCTCTAATGGCGTCCAGCTAACAGACTCCCCCCAATCTTCTCGGATCTGAAGGGCCTCATTTTCCTGCAGGAAAAAAATATAATGAAAATTAACAATGTATTTCTTTTCAATGTCTTTCTTGTCTTTTCTTTTTTCTGCGAATCGCATGTTTCTATTTTTTGAATAGCAGCGTCCACTTGGCTCTCTTCAACTGACACAGCCAGTCCAACTTTTGTTTTCTTTTTGAAAAAGAGAGGTTGTTACTCTCAAAATGATTAAAGTCTCTACCATTCCGGACCTTTAAATATTTAACAGTAAGCCCACCAATTTTACAATTTACTGTCTTTATATTTAAATTTTGAAATATAAATGAATTGATCTAAGATTTACCGTCTCTTGACATTTATTTTTGTTCATTCTTATTCTACCTTCCGGTTTTTCAACATTGCATTGCTCCTGCCTCAGAATTCTCACCTTCATATTTACGCATTTCTTTTTGTTTTTCTATGTATAGTTTCAATTCATTAGTGGACCCAATCAATTACTTTCTAATGAAAAAAGATATTTATTTATATATCTATTCATAATGGAGACTAGGTGTCTGTCTGAAGACAAAACTATATTATTAGTTTAGATCGCTCTCTTTTTATATCTACTTATCAGCTCCTATATATACCCATTCCAAAACTTTCCCAAACATCACGCGTCTTTCAAATTTACATAATTTGTTTTAAAGCTTCTAATAAATTAATATTCGCAAATATACACTCATGATTGTTTTTTTTTCAAATTTCCAGAAGTATTTAAAATATTTTCCTCGATAATAATAATCTTAATAAAAATTATAAATAGAATTCATTAAAGACATTGTTTTTTTTTGGTTTTTTAAATCTATATAATTGAGTTACGTAATTAAATTAGATTGTAATGGAATATGATGGAACAGCCGGCGTTCACTCTAACATTTGGTTACTTGTCCTCTGATTATTAAGTTTAATGTTCTATTTCGAACACACATAAAGTTCTATTTCAAGAGAGAGAGAGAGAAAGAGGGGAGAGAGAGGAGGAGGGGGAGAGAGAAGGAGAGAGAGAGATGAACAAAAGACTGGGGTGCGTTATTTGATTAATAACATGAAAACAACACATTCTCTGAGATTTATCGTACAAGTCGCTCAAAAATGACATATTTACTTTGATGGTTTTTATTAAAACGTTTTGGGTTTGGGTTTTTTTTTTTTAATTTTATTAGAAATTATGTTTTAAAGCACAAATTTACTGAATCAAATTGTTTAATTTAAAACACAATTGATTTAAAAATTACAAATATTATTATCTTTTTACGACCTTAAGTGGGTTTAGTATTTTTTGTTTCACATTTTACACCGTAAAAGGTAAATTTTGTTTAAAAACTATGTTTTTATGATTCCGTGTCTTATTTATAAAAATAAAGGATGGAGTGATTTTTTTTTTTTTTTTATTGTTAAAAAAAAAACACATTTTACTGAGCAATTAAATAAAACTACTAGCAAAAATATGCGATCGGAGGGGCAGATTTTTTTGCTAGCGTATGTAATTAAAGAAGATCAGTTGGCAGGAGAAGGCCAAGGAAAATCTGGGAGGAAATGATGAGGGTGGACTTGAGAGAAAGAGGGATAAATAAATACCTGGCCAAAGATAGGTTAGTTTGGAAGGCAATTTCTAAAACATTTGCCAGCATGTAAAACAGACATTAAACCAAATAGGATAGTCACATTTTTTCTAGTATAGAGGACAAATGAATATATACTACACTGCTCTCCCAAAGGAGGAAGTAATGCCTGAGAGGATGGTCTTATGGCAACAGAACAAATACTACACTACCTCTGCAGATGTTAAGCCAGATATGATGATGATGATGATGCTTGATCATCAGGGTTTAGCCGTTCATCCCCAACTTGCAGTCAAACCCATCGAAAAAAAGACAAAATTGCAAACCCAGATCCGATCACCACACGGAGGAGAGAGTCAAGACGAAGCCATTCAAGAAATCACAAGAGAAAGAATATTCAACAAAATGACCCTATACTTTATTTCGCCTTGTGCCATACCCCTCCCCCCATGAGTGAGTAAATAAATACGATCAGCATCATCATGACAGGCAACAATCTGATATCTCGTTTGTATGAAAGGTTTTAACTGCTTACAAAGATTACGACTGATTAAATAATCCATGACTCGTGAATTCAGCGCGGATTTGAATTCATCTGCAGAAAAAAAAAAGTGGGAGTCTTTTACTATAATCAACAGAACGGAAAAAAGGGTGAAAAAACGAATGTACAAGAAATAAATGTTAGCAAAGGCAAATTAAGTTACTCATCTACCTACCTGGATATTTATTTTAAAGGGTTGTTTTCTTGTTCAAAATAGCAACTGCTCGAAAAGAAATTTAAAAATGGAGGCTTGCTCATGGCCAGGACTTGAAAATCGATAAACATCAAAAACTAAACAATACAGATAGAAACGCATACAGTAAATGCCAACAATCATGCGAAAATGTAATGTTCTATCAGTATATTGTTTAGTTTTAGATTTTTTCTCGATTTTCAAGTCCTGGCCAATTTGAATTTCTTTTCGAGCAATCAACACAGACTGTTTTGAACACGAAAACCACCCTTTAAAATAAGTTAAAACACAAATAAAATTATCCAGGTAGGTAGATGAGTAACTTAACTTGCCTTTGGTAACATTTGTTTTTTCACCCTTTTTTTCGTTCTGTTGATTATAGTAAAAAGATTCCCAAGATACGATTAAAAATATATAGTGGTTACAGGTTGTAAAAGCACACGTAATTGCCTAAAAAAGTAGACCCCCCCCCCCATTGATAAACTACTCCAAGTTTGCTTTTAAAAATACGCCCCCCCCCCCCTTAATCAAGATAACTGTTAAATATTGGGTACAGGGATCAGTATGTGATATAATTTTTTCCCCTAAAATAATTCACGTATTTAAAAACTAATAATGATGTTACAGTTTTTACATAACATTGTTTCATTGTTCGATTGATTATTTCAGCCTCCTAAATTCTCTTTTTATTTTTTTGCTTATTTTCTTACTTAAAGCTAGTTGGACTAACAACAACGTCAGCGCCAAACCTGAATAAGTTTATTTGTGTTGTAACTTATTGTAAAGTGTGTTTTTGTTCAAAACAAACCTGGTGTTCACATGTTCAGTGAGAACGGAAAAAAATGGGTGTTCATGAGTCCAGCACGGCGCTCCTTGATAATCGTTGAAAAATCGAAAAATAAACAAAATAGTGTTAGAAACACATCCAATAAATGTCACCAATCGTGGGAAGATGTAATGTGCTACTTGTATTTTGCTTAATTTTCGTTTTTTGAGTGATTATTTGAGTATAATTTTAGCCATATTTTGTTCTAACTGAACAGGTAAGTGGACACCAGGTTTGTTTTGAGCAAAAAAAAAAAAAAAAAACTCTTTCAAATAAGTTGAAACACAAACTTATCCAGGTTAGTAGAATAGTAACTTATCTTGCCTTTCGTAACATTTATTTGTTGCCTTTTTTTTTATTATTATTATTTAACACTTTTTCGTTCTGTTAGCTGTCGTTATAAATGCCCAAATAAATATTACTTTCATACAATTCGACAAAATGTATTTGATTTTTTTTTTGTTTGTGTTTTTTGGGGCGCAGGTAAGTACACAGACTTTTCATTAGACACTGTCCGGCGTTTTACGTAAACATCCGGAGAGTCCTAATCTAAGAAAGCACCAAATTTTCTTCTTGTATTCAAAAAAAAAAAAAATGCTTTCCTTCTAGATGCTTAAAAGGTGATCGTTTCTAGTGGTATTTAAAAATTTTATTTCATTAAACTCGTCATTCTAAACATTCGGTAGCATTCGAAACGGCATAACTAAGTTCGTATTTTTCCGTTCGTTTTCGTAGCATTCGTTGTACAAACGTCACGCCTGTAAACTTTTTGGTTGTTTTTTTTCAAAACAGTACCAAAGATTAGGCAGGTAGGTAGAAAAGTAACTTTTATTGCCTTTGGTAACAGTTATTTGTTGACTATTTGTTTTTTCAACTTTTTTTTTTCTATTGACTATTCTTGAGAATCGCCTAAACAAGAATTAACCCTAAGTCCAGGTGGCAATACGAAAAATAAATAAAAATTATTTAAAAAAAACAAAAACGGAAAAGGCGTGCGCGACTGGACCGTTAAAAGTCAATTTACAGCCTACGGAATCCTTAAAGCTCAATTTTGTCAAACAAGCGTTTTTTTTTTTTTTAACTCACTTCTTGAAGTTGTTCAATTTCTTTCATCAAACGTCGGATGTCACGAACGGTTGTGTTGTAAGTATTTTCTATTTGCATTAATTCCCTAATGTTTTTTTCGATTTCGTCGTCGTCCATTGTTGTTGTTGTTGTTGTTTTGGTTATGCAAGCGGCGTCGCTTATGAACTTGAAAATAATTAATTTAAATAAAAAGCACGTGGATGATAATGTATGTGAAAAAAGCAAAAAAACGAGAAAAAATGATGGTGATAATTATCTAAACATTTTTCAAATTTACTTTTAATCCTCAAACATTATAAATTTTTAACTGAAAAAAAAAAATGAAGAGTATTTTGAATCTCACGACCGCTTGCGGTCTCGAAGAAACCGTTACCCTCCAATGAATTATGAACCCGATCCAATTAAGTTTCTTATCAGCAAACAGTATGAATTTTATACAAATAGACAATTATGAAACATTTGTTTATTTATTATTATTATAGTTAACTAAACTTGTATTTAAAACCAAGACGTTTCGACCATTTAAAGTTGATCTTCAGCAACACGTGGTTGTAGTCTAAATTAACAGTTCGTAAACAAACAATTGCGGTAATCATTACTATTACTAAATTATTTTAAAGGAAATGCCGTTGAGAAATTAGTCAAAAACAATTAATTTTGTTTTATCTACTAATTTGTGACCTATTTGCGCAAAAAAATATTTACTAGAAGTAGTTATAAGTATTTAAAGTTCCGTAAATATCGGATCTGAGCAAAGTAACCATTTTTGTTGGTGCTTCTCCATGGTTACACCTAGATTGAATATGGATATAATAATATTTTTTTAAAACAGGCAAGAAACCTTTAGATGAGAATTGGGTTCACGATTAATAAATTTCTTGTTGAATTCTATATTGTCTTCAAGTTGTTACTTTATTTTCATCGGCATGCTTGTATATTGAACACATAAATATATACGGAGTATCAGCACTGCCCAAGCTTCGGGTGAAAAACCCTCGAAAATGTAATATTTAATATACCCCCCTCCCCTGTTTCGTAAGCAATCTCTGCACAATATCCACTTATTTAAATCTTTTTTTTTTTGTTTAAATTTGTTTCGTTTGTTCATACATTTTGTTTAATAAAATGTTTGTAACTTTTCTTTAATTAACTTTTTTTTATATATAAATCTCCAAAGTTTACAGAACAAAACGTTTTGTAAATAAAACTTGTTTTTAATTTTAAAAAAAGAGTGTGTGTGAAGGAGAGAGTGTGTGTGTGTGAGAGAGAGTGTGTGTGTGTGTGTGAGAGAGAGAGAGGGTGTGAAAGAGAGAATGAATGTGTATGTGTGAGAGAGTGTGTGTGTGAAAGGGAGAGTGTGAGAGAGAGTGTATGAGAGAGAGAATGAGTGTGTGTGTGAGAGAGAGAGTGTGTGTGTGTGTGAGAGAGAGAGTGTGTGAGAGAAAGAATGAGTGTGTGTGTGTGTGTGAGAGAGAGAGTGTGTGTGTGTGAAAGAGAGAGTGAGAGAGAGAGAGTGTGTGAGAGAGAGAATGAGTGTGTGTGTGTGAAAGGGAGAGTGTGAGAGAGAGAGTGTGTGAGAGAAAGAATGAGTGTGTGTGTGTGAGAGAGAGAGTGTGAGAGAGAGAATGAGTGTGTGTGTGAGAGAGAGAGAGTGTGTGTGAAAGGGAGAGTGTGAGAGAAAGAATGAGTGTGTGTGTGAGAGAGAGAGAGTGTGTGTATCTACATTATATAATTTCATTCATTTTTTATTTCAAATTTCAGCGTAGGTTTGAAATAGAGGCCAACGTATGATGATCGGTCTTTCAACTTGTTTGACACAAAGACAATGCAGAAAAGAAAGATGACACACACAAAAAAACAATGCAGAAAAGAAAAATGACAAACACAAAAAAAATAATATACAAAATCCCTCTACCGGGTTAGGAAACTTCTCACACCTGCCAGTATCCTATATCTCTATAAAGCCACCATTCGCTTATACATGGAGTATTGTTGCTACATCTTGGCTGGTGCACCAACCACTAGCCTCTCACTTTTGGATATGGTGCAAAAAAACAACTCTCTAACCTAATAGGTCTCGCACTGTTTACCAAGCTCCAGCCTCTGTCCCATCACCACAATGTTGAATCCCTGTGCTTGTTTTACAAGTACTTCAACAAAATGTGATCCAACAAACTTGTTGCACTTGTATTCCCTTTACTTAAGTATCCCCTTTAGCGTCAAAGTCCCACCCCTTCACTGTAAAGGTCCCCAGATGCCAGAAAACTTTCTACTCGGATAGCTTCTTTCCTCGAACCACTTGCCTTTGAAATTCTCTCCCTGCTTCCCATTTCCCCAACTGTACCAACATGCTGAAATTTAAATGTAATGTGAACAAACTGCACAACTCTCCACTTAGAATATCCCTCCTATACATCTGAAATATAAGATACATTAATGAAATGTTAAGTTCAGTCACAGGCATTACAGGATCATTGATGTTGAGTGCCTAGTTTCTGGCATGCTTCTCCAACGATGATTGTTGAAGTGTGGATGTCACACAAAGGCTGAAGTACAGCTCAGCAGGTCTGGTCGCTTCTCTACTGAAAAAAGACAGGGTTTGTCCTGGGAACGATAGGTAGATCGCAAGTGTTATAGTTTTGTGGATAGTCCTGAAAAGGACAGGGTTTGTCCTGGGAAGGACAGGTAGATCGCAAGTGTTATAGTTTTGTGGATAGTCCTGAAAAGGACAGGATTTGTCCTGGGAAGGACAGGTAGATCGCAAGTGTTATAGTTTTGTGGATAGTCCTGAAAAAGACAGGGTTGTCCTGGGAAGGACAGGTAGATCGCAAGTGTTATAGTTTTGTGGATAGTCCTGAAAAGGACAGGGTTTGTCCTGGGAAGGACAGGTAGATCGCAAGTGTTATAGTTTTGTGGATAGTCCTGAAAAGGACAGGATTTGTCCTGGGAAGGACAGGTAGATCGCAAGTGTTATAGTTTTGTGGATAGTCCTGAAAAAGACAGGGTTGTCCTGGGAAGGACAGGTAGATCGCAAGTGTTATAGTTTTGTGGATAGTCCTGAAAAGGACAGGGTTTGTCCTGAGAAGGACGGGTAAATCGCAAGTGTTATAGTTTTGTGGATAGTCCTGAAAAGGACAGGGTTTGTCCTGAGAAGGACGGGTAAATCGCAAGTGTTATAGTTTTGTGGATAGTCCTGAAAAGGACAGGGTTTGTCCTGAGAAGGACGGGTAAATCGTAAGTGTCCGGTCAAGGAAAAGGGATTTTGGTGAACTAACTCAGTTCAGGGTTGGTCAAGTGTGATTACAAGTGTGATGTATCCGCAGAGTTAAATGATGCCTGGCCTGGTCAAATCAACAGCTGGAGAAGTGTAGGTAGTTGGAACATCAACAGGAGCAGCTAGTCAAGTCAACGATTAGATCAAGTGACACTAGTCGACAATCGGACATGTGGGCTAGTGTAGTTAATTAAAATGCAACAATCGTCCTGTAGAAAAATAAATCAGGCCAATAATAGAGTAGAAAGTGACTGGTGGGTTTACTTTCAGCAGCCTTGTAAATCTTGCTTCCCTTATCTTGTCCTTTAGTCCTCACATTTCATGAGCGATGTTTCTGACAAAGGGGGAAGAATTGCTGTTTTCTGGTTGGAATCTATTCATCTAATACTTATTGTTGGCTAGTTTTTGACTATGAAGTAGTATTTTTTTTTTTTAGCTCCTTACATCAACTGGCTTCATGCCTTGTCTGGAGCGACTTCCATAAAAAAAACATTAAAAAATGAAGAAAAAAAATTATTCCACTGATTTAAAAATAACTGGAGAGATTTTTATGATTTTTTTTCTTCTTTATACTAATGGTTTACCACTTACCAAGGCCAAAAGCCATTCGAGGATAAGGGTCAATTAAATTTTCAATTGGATGAGTGGACAGTACTATGAAAGGATTTGAGAACTATGATTGATTCACAGGACGACAGGACAGATATTTGTTGACATTGGACTTGAAGACGACCATGTTGTAGTGTGTAGGGAAACATCCCCGCGGTAACGTGTTTCGCAGGTGGGAAGTTAAAAGTTACTCCTTAGTCCTTACGATACTGTTACGTGTGATGCTATCTCGCCTCGGCAGCACTGGGTAACCTTGCTAATCAGTCTTAATGCGAAGATTCCGGCAAAATATGAAATTCACAGGTGGTAAAACTTGTATTCATTCATGAGGATGGACGTCATTTAGACTCAAACTGTTACTTCTCAATGTATTCATATGTCATTCTAAAAGGCATTGTATATACTTATATATGTAAGTATATCTATTGTAAGTATATATATGTAAGTATATCTATTGTAAGTATATATATGTAAGTATATCTATTGTAAGTATATATATGTAAGTATATCTATTGTAAGTATATATATGTAAGTATATCTATTGTAAGTATATATATGTAAGTATATCTATTGTAAGTATATATATGTAAGTATATCTATTGTAAGTATATATATGTAAGTATATCTATTGTAAGTATATATATGTAAGTATATCTATTGTAAGTATATATATGTAAGTATATCTATTGTAAGTATATATATGTAAGTATATCTATTGTAAGTATATATATGTAAGTATATCTATTGTAAGTATATATATGTAAGTATATCTATTGTAAGTATATATATGTAAGTATATCTATTGTAAGTATATATATGTAAGTATATCTATTGTAAGTATATATATGTAAGTATATCTATTGTAAGTATATATATGTAAGTATATCTATTGTAAGTATATATATGTAAGTATATCTATTGTAAGTATATATATGTAAGTATATCTATTGTAAGTATATATATGTAAGTATATCTATTGTAAGTATATATATGTAAGTATATCTATTGTATTGCCTTTCGACAAACAATAAATTTGTTCCTTTCTTCGTAATTTACTGAAACAATATCATTTAATTTTCATATGATTAATTTCCTTTGTTTTACAAATGCCCAACGCACGAAAAGTCACTCTTATATTTGTCAAGGTTGAACTTAGTGATTGGCTCTTTCGTCAGTGGGTTGCGACAAGGAATTATCTGTATTACAGTCACGTGGCGAATGCTGAAGGTTGGAAAAATAAGCAAATATCGTATTAAGTTCAACGTCTGTTTCATATGTTGGCATGTGTTGGACGACTTTTAGAAATTGTCTTCCAAATTAACCTATTTCGGCCCAGGCCTTTATTTATCCCTCTTCCTCTCAAATTTATCCTTATCACTTGCTCCCATATTTTTCGTGGCCAATGGTCTCTGCTACCTCAACTGTTCTACATCTACTAACCTATTCACTCTCATCCATTTCCTCTGAGGGCATCAGACTTTAGTTGGAGTGAATCAATTTTAGGTTTGTGATTTAAATCGGGAAGAAAATCAGAATGCCAACTTACTTGGAAAAGTAATACGTCTCGCTGAATCTGACTGAAATAGAAATTTCACATAAGCATAAAGGGATCACCATTCTTCCACAAAATAAATAATGGCTCCACAACTAAATAGATATGAACTTTATTTACAGGAACACAGGAACAAAATGAAGATGCTACAATGGGCTGATTGATGTCAGTTAGATACAATGGTATTATCCCGGAGTTCGATATCTCACCTGCTCAGGGTTGAGCCAGGAAAGGTCACGTCCTGTCAGCTAGACAGCTAGAGGGAAATTTGCAAACCGATGATCGATGTGGTTTGTGTTCACACCAGACCGATTCATCGCGTATGAATTTTGTTACACGTAGGAGTATTGTTCACCCACACGGTGAAGATGTGATGAATCGCCAAGCTGAATTACAATCTCACTGCCTGTCACATACACCGATACAAAATAGTTTGCTCATGTAACTGCTACATTTTCAAGGGAGTTTTGTACGGGTTGTCTGGAAGAGATGCTGGATGCTGATGATCTAGTTCTTGCCTGTGAAACAATGGAAGGTCTGCTTAAGGATAGCTATGCAAAGTAATTTCGTAATTTCGCGGTTGTTAGCAAAATCCGAATTACTTGGTAACAAAGGGGGTTACAAACACAGTTTAAAAGAAAACGTGACAAGGGGAAAAGAAAAAATAAGAGGTTCGATAGAGTTAAAAATAGAGTTTTATTAACATTAAAATGGGACTGGCTGCTTTTAATTCCCAAAGCTGGGTTAATAACATTAACCCTCAGTAACCGAGATAAAAATAAAAAACTTAAGACATGAAAATTCACATAGGGGTAAGTTCGTTGGCACAACGAAACTCGACACAAATTAAGTCCTTTTTTTCCTCATATAATAAAGACTGAAGAAGTTTTCTTTCTTCTTTTTTTGTTCATATAAAAACATTAAATAAAGACCAAAGAAGTCTTTTTATCAATTTAACAAAGGGGTCTCAAAGGGCACAAAACAATAAAAATAAAACTCAAAACATACAGGACCGTAACAATTGGTTGGCAAACGTCTCCAGCATAGTCTGGAATAGTTTTTACTTTTCCACTGAAATGTTTGTCTCAAAAGTCCCTCTTTGTCCTTCTTTCAACATTTTCATTCCAAGGGGTTCAATCCTCGAAATTACTTCATAAATGAAATTCTCCAAAAATGTCCTCCGTTAATCCTTCACATTTTCATTCCAAGGGGCTCAATCCTCGAAATTACTTTATAAATGAATATCTCCAAAAACATCAAACACTTTTTCGTCATAAGGTGTTCCTTCCAAGGGGCTCCAAGCCTTGAAATTATATTCCTTAAAATCAGGGTCGCTCAGATACCCTGAAATTTCACAATAAAACGTTCTTGCTCCAAGAACGAGGAGAAATCATCCAAACATTTTACGTCCATTCTCAAAAACAGACGGAGACAGCTGAAACAGAACCTCTGTCGCGGGCTTTCAAGCTGGTACTGATCAAAAAGCCCGCCAATAAGCACCGGTGTGACGTCACCTCCAGATTTCATTATAGCGATGCCGCTGCTGTAAAGAAAGAAAGGGCGGGTAACATCACGCCACCCAGACAAATAACTTTGACATTCATTTGCACAGTGGCGACATGCTGACCTCCCCATCCCTCATGCCCAAAATAGAAATAAATTTCCGAAAGTAAAGATCTGAGAGTGAATGTTACCAAGACCAAAGTGATGATCAGTGGTTGTAGTGTTGGAAAGAACTCAGACAGAGCAAAGTTCCCTTGCCCTGTTTGTGGAAAGGAAGTTAGAAGGAACTCAATTTTTTGTGGTACTTATAAAACTTGGGGACACAAGAAGTGCAGTTGAATTACATGTAAATTTAAAGATGATAACCAGTTTATATGCAAGGAGTGTAAGACAATGGAGACGGATAAGAATTCAGAAGTGGAGAAAGTATATTTGGATGGCGAGGCTATTAAGGGTACTCAGAAGTTTTGTTACCTTAGAGCATCAGGAGGAGCTAGTGCTGGTGTGATAGCAAGAGTTAAGAGTAGATGGAGTAAATTCAATGAACTTCTGCCATTACTAACCAGCAGAGCATGACCATTGTCGAATACGGGAAGAGTCTATCAAGCATGTGTGTACAGTTACAGTGTGATGATGGAAGTGGAACCTGACCAGTTGAGGATATATGTTGCATGGAAAGAAATGATATGAGAATAATACGGTGGATATGTAATGTGAGTCTTAAAGACAGGCAGATCTGATAACCTCAGAGGAAGATTAAATCTTGACAGTACAGGGAGATGTGTGCAGAACAGGAGACTTTGGTGATTAGGTCACATTGAAAGAATAGATGAGAGTGTAAGGGTTAGGCTTAGTAGATGTAGAACATTAGAGATAGCAGGAGAGGTCCAAGGAAAACATTGGTGGAAATGATAAGGATGGATTTGAGAGAAAGAGGAATAAATGAAGACCTGGCCAGAGATAGACTAGTTCGGAAGTCAATTTCTCAACACGGTCCAACACATGGAACCATGGAAAAACAGACGTTAAACCAATGATGATGATGATGATGATGATGACGAAATGGGTTCCGTCATTACTTTCTGTAAAAATAGAAATATTTGATATTTCAACTGTAGCTGACCACGTGTTTGATATGTTTATTCTGTGCGCAGATGGTAGCCATTATTTGTGGGTGTTATTGTTGATAAGAAACACGCGTGCTGGAAGAGAAATATTGAAGGAAAAAAAGTTGAATACAACAACATTTAGTGTATTAACAGTTTGTCATGGACGAACATAAAAAGTAGTTAAGAAACAGGTAATAAATAAACAGTACAAAAAGAAGTGACTGAGAAACGGGTACTAAACACAGAGTGCAATTGTCCCCATTACAATAATAAAACACAGGTGTTGCCAAAGTAGGAAATGAGAATATGTAGGAAAACACAGAATATGTTCATTGTACTTATGTGGAAGTCCCTCCAGTTGTGACACACGGCATAGAGGAATATGTATGACAAAGTCGTTTGGTTCTTTGACCAATGTCTGAGAGTCAGTTGACTCTATCGAGAAAATACCTAATGGAAGTCTCTCCAGTTGTGACACACGGCATAGAGGAATATGTATGACAAAGTCGTTTGGTTCTTTGAACAATGTCTGAGAGTCAGTTGACTCTATCGAGAAAATACCTAATGGAAATCTCTCCAGTTGTGACACACGGCATAGAGGAATATGTATGACAAAGTCGTTTGGTTCTTTGACCAATGTCTAAGAGTCAGTTGACTCTATCGAGAAAATAACTAACAAACAAAGATGTCAGAGGTTTTAAAAGCCGTGCTCAGGAAGAAAGCTGTGGACAGGCAAGCCAAAAAGAGGAAGATTCTCGTTTCGAATTTGTCGCTGCGTGGGTAGAAAAAGGTTAAAAACTCTCGCGGAAGAAGCGCCCTCTTCATGTGGATACCAAGAATATATATCCAACGGAGATAACTCTGGCAAAATATCCCAAACACCTTATTTGTACTTGTTTTGATTAAAAAAAAAAAACAACAAAAAACATTCAAAGTACTAAGTTAAAACGCAAAAATGAAGACTAGGTCGAAAAAATATAGTCGCCGTTTTAATAAACAAACTAAGAAAGAGACGAGCTAAGGAAGAACGATAACTCAGTTCATAATTTTCTAGTTACTTTATCTTTAAGTCAAAGAATTATTAACTTGAACTATCGCCCTTCTTTAGCTAGCCTTGTTTTGAATTCATTTATAAAGATGGTGACTATATTTTTCAGACCCAGTTCTCATTTCGGCGTTTCATGAGTACGTCGAAGCCTAGTGTTTTTTAATATAATTTTTTTTTTTAATAAAACATGATTTAAGTAAAAGTAGCTTGTTTGGGTGTAATGCCGAGACCAATTTCACTCTAAATAATTTACGTGACTGAAATAGGAATTGACCAAAAAATATTAATCGATGCAAAACGTTTAATTTTCATATTTTAAAAAAATTTAACTAGAATTAATGGGTACTACGGGCCCGAATTCTAGTCTATCCAACGCTATTGATAATATTGTTTACCTATTCATTTTTTTTTTATTACTTATGTTTAAATTCATGTTTTGAAACATGACGTAAATCATAAATCTATAACGTCAGGCTGAAGCTATAATTATTTTGTTACCGTAATGTCTTAAGCTCTATGTATAAGTAAGTCAATTGGTAGAACCTCAGACTGACGATCTTAAGGTTTCGGTTTCGATTTCAGGTCATGGCATCCGCTTTATTTGTTGGGAATTTATTATTTCTGACATTTCGGAATGAGACAAATTCCACAATGTATTTATTATGTTTAAAAAAAAATTGTGACGAGCGGAGAGACTGATAAAAAAAATCTCTATTTATATAAGAGATATCTATCTGCTATTATATTGACTATAATGTAGAACGTTCATCTTTCTGAAGTTTAATTCTCGGCAAGTGGTAGGAGTTATGAGTGGGAAGAGTAGAAAAACAATTACGAGAGTTCACTTCCGGTGTTGTAGCGGTCATATCCGCTTTTAATATCATTTCTGTTTGAGTTGAAAAACATCGTCAGATTGTTTGGAGACGTCGAATGAGTAGGAGCTCATTCTCCTCTCTCTTTTTTTCGCCCTGCTTTTAAGTACTAATTAATTCTCACCCATATTAATATTATTAACCCTTTCCCTTAGTTACGCTTGCTTTTCCTATATTTATTCATTATTCGATTGCCCCCTTTTTTGTCTACTTTAAAAAAAAAAACGAGAGAGAAATGTCTTCGAGTCCTCTTTTGATGAGAGTTCTGTCTGCTTCGGTCGGATTATCTCACCGGGCTGGAAAAATAATTAGGGACATTATAAAGACGGGAGATCTGGGAATCCATGACAAGGTAAGAAAATAAATTAAATATCTTCTTAATCTCATCTTACTTTTTCTTTTTGATTTAGGGGAGATATTCCAAAGGCCCCTATAGTACAATAGAACCAAGAATCGCACTTCGAAAAGCACGCACCTGAGAATGTTTACCTTTTCCGCGCTGGGTTCAATTGTACTATAGGGACCGTTGGAATATCTCACCCCATTTCGCTTGTTATTCGACCACATATATTTTTTATATAAAATCAATTATTTGTCTAAAATTATACTTTTTCTCCTGAAATAAATAAAAAATGTACTTATTAACGTATGTAGAATTCGATTTTTAGGCCAAATTTGTACACATCGCGACTATTTTGTTTTCGATAATGTGTTATTCTTAAATTATCGATTTTTGAGAATGTTTTTAATTTTTTTAAAAATGTCTCAACGAAATTATATTAAAAATATTGGTGCTTCTGGATTTTTTAAATTGTTAAGAAAACTTTGTTTGTTAGACATTATATTTTAATATGTATATGTCATGTATGAGTAAGATGATACTTTAAAGATATAAATAATATCTTTAACCAGTAGACTATCAGGATAAAAACAAAGCTCAATATAGTGTCTAGAGCAATAATATTAATTGAATGACATAATAAAATGAGAAATTAATCAGATTTTATTATAGTTCAAAAACATGGAGTGATATTGCGTCCTTAACTCATGAGTTTTCACAGAAAATCTCCTCAGAGGACCATTGCCGCAATGACATTACTGCAGGTAATAAAATTAAGCTTTAAAAATATATGAAAAAATATATTAAAAAAAAAATACAAAAAAGTATATAAAACATCAAATATATTGGCCCAAAACAGACCTTTTTTTGTTAAACTTATACAGTTCATCCAAGTCATAAAGTTTAAAACAATTTGTTGTGACACCCCCTCCCCAAAGAATATTCGTCGAACAGAAAAAACAAATGTGAAAAAACAAATAAGCAGCAAATAAATGTTACCAGAGGCAATAAAAGTCACTTTTTTTTATTGTTGCCTTCGGAGTCTTGTAAACCCGACGAATTCAACCTGGCACCGGATTTTATTCGATATGAAGCCTCGATGTCATATGCTGTCATATGATTAGCAACTTAAAATTCGAAAAATTAAACGAAAATACAACTAATAACTGACACCAATCTGTCTAAAATTTAATTTTCAACCGATCTGTATTATTTTAGTAGCTGTATTTTTGTTTAAATTTTGATTTTGGGTCGATTATCGAGACTTCGTGCCGAGTAAAATCCAGCGCCATATTGAATTCGTCGGGTTTACAAGACTCCGAAGGCAACCATAAAAAATTAAATAAAAGTGCTTTTAAAATACTTGAATAATATACAAAAACATTTATTTGTTGCCTATGTTTTTTTTTTTTGTTTTCGCTTTTTTTTCTTTCTGTTAAATGATTCTTGAGAATCGCCGAAAATTCTTTCAATTCAAGATTTTATATAAAAGTCAAAACTATATTTCATTCTCTGAGAATAAAAATATTTGCCACTTCTGCAGATTAGGAACTTCGAAGCCAAAATCCCTCCTAGAAGAAAATTTCTTTGAAAAGTCTAGCTTTAAAGGATATTTATGGACTGATTCTCTACTTTGTTGCATTTTAAGAAAATCTGAGAATATATTTGTTAACTCTCCTCACAATATATTTGCTTATTTTCGCTCTGATTTTATATACTATATATATTTTGCAATTTTGCCTTTTTGTCTCATTCGGATTTAAACCTTGAATGAGATTCTTCTGTTTTACTTGGCCCTGGAAGTACATAAAAAAAATGGCCTGTTTTCCTCTTCTCAACCTCCTTTAAGTGCATCTGGACTTACCTACATTTTGAGCACTTTCTCCAATCTGCTCCCACGCAAAGAGTTTTTCTTCACATTCTACAATTTCACCGGACTTTTTTTCAACGGAAATTTACCACCCGGACAATTTGCATATCTTTTTTCACGGAACTTTTCTTTTCATTCAATACGTTTTTTTAACAAAAATTATTTTAATAATTTTTAATAATAATTTTCATATTTTTCAAATATTTGAACTTTGGTTTTTTCGAAAGCCAACTTATCCATCTGTATTTCTCCTCTGATGATAAGATTTCGATCTTTGAAAAGCCTTGGCTTAAGGAAAGAATAATAAACACTAGTTTATTACTGAATGCACCTTGCATTGAACAATTGAAATTTGAAATAAATTTGGACAATCGTCGCATATTTATCACTCTTTTTTCTTCTATCTCTCTCTCTCTCTCTATATATATATATATATATACTGATTTTATATATCTATATACATGTTTCGGTTGTACTCTTCACAAAGAGTCAACCTCTTCAGACCAAAGAAGACAGAGAAGTGAGATGGATTTGGAAAACTTTCCCTTTAAATAAATCCTTTTTTTTGGAGGGGGGGGGGGGAAGATGAGCTATTTTTATAAATTAGTATCGAATTACATTCTTTACTCTTTCAATTAGTTTCTATCTTTTTTTATCATTTTTATTACCTGCCTTCTTATTCTTTCCCTTTTCTATTGTTTTATTACCTACTTAGCCTGGATTCCTTTCTTCTCTAGTTAACACTTCAAAGTTTTAATCTATTTACAAACCTATTCAAGCAGAAATATCTGATTGTTGAATTGTCAACTGAATATAGTTCCACTCAACCAAGTGGTGATAAGGCCATCGACCTGATCACCGCACTACGTGATAATTACTGCGCTGCAGAGGTATTATGTGACATGAAAATTTAGCGCCAAATTTGTTCTTTCAAAATTGTATCTTCAGTCCAAGAATAGAAATTGTGCAATACGCACATATTATTGTTACCCCATTCTATTCTTGTCTTTTCTTCTATGTCTTCGTGACTCAGAGTCTACCACGATGTTACGCTCTACCCCTCAAAGCTTAACACTAATCTTTATATAAAATACACACGTGTGCACAAATTAATAGATACACAAGTACATATATATACTCTGTGAAGAGTACAACCGAAACATGTATGCACATATGTAACCAATAATGTTTGTATAAATAAAAAGTTATACTTAAGAACAGCTCTACTTGTTATTGAGCACTTTTTATAAACACTTGAGTTTCAACGGATTTACATCTACAGAAACTAATATAATATGTGTACTAATATGTATATATATATACGCACACCATTTTTTAAAATTTGAGCTTGATAAATAAGTACTTAATAGCTTACTTGAGGTGATCTTATCTCCGAAACAAAAACGTTTTCATTGGTTAGCGACACCCTCAAGTTGACCTGAAAATCAAGATGTTAAAACTTTTTATTATCCGATGCTAATTTAGTTTGCTTTCTTTTTTCAAAATCCAAACAAAACTGTAGAATTTTAGTTTCAGGTGAAATTGATTACCAAAAAATGTACCAAGATTACTGATTTATCCAAAACCAGGAATTACCAAACTTAGAAGAAATAGTTGTCATCTTGCCTTAGAAAAAACAAAAAACAACAACCGAAAAAAAACAAAAAAAGACGATACCCCATTATTTTTGGGGAGGGGGAAGAAAGAAGGTCGATCAGCTCTTCAGTCAGTTATTCTATTCATTTGCCTTCCCACAATGACACAAAGTTTTTAAAATTGAAAGAAAGGCTAGCTCCCTAAAAAGTGTCACTCTGGATTGGGGAACAAAAATGTGTATATAGTAAGTAATGCCTAGGAGAAGACAGGTTTAAATCTGATGACTTCAGAGGAAGATTAAATTTGGACAGTATAGGGAGATGTGTGTAGAACAGGAGACTTTGTTGGTTTGGTCACATTAGAAAGAATGGATGCAAGTTTTTGGACTAGCAGGTTAAGTTGGCAGGGGAATGGCAAGGAAAACATGGGAGGAAGTGATAAGGATGACTTTTTAAATTTTTTTATTTGTTTTTAACTTCTATTCACCCCAAACAAGGCACACTGTTACTGAGACGTAAGAGCTACTATGAATTAGAGGCCAGATTTATAGGGGCATTCTGAGTAGGGAGTTGTGCAGCGAGATGTTTGTTCACATTACGTTTAATTTCTGCATGTTGGTACAGTCAGGGAAACAGGGGGCAGGGAGGGAATTTCAAAGGCTATCAGTTCGAAGAAAGAAGCTATTAGAGTAAAAAACCTTCTGGAGACTTCTACAGTGAAGGGGTGTGATTTTGCTTATGGTCGGGTTGGTCAGGGGGATTTACATTGAGGAGGCACCAGTGCAGCAAGTTCGTTGGAGCACATTCCATTGAAGTTCTTGTAAAACAAGCAGTCTGATGCATCATTGCGGTGATTGGATAGTGGCTTGAGCTTGGTAGACAGTGTGGGACCTATTAGATTAGGACCCTGTCTAAGGAGAGACTAGTGGTTGGTGCACCAGCCCAGATGTGACAACACTACTCCACGCATGGGCAGATGATGGCTTTGTAGAGATATAGGATACTGGTAGGTGTGAGAAGTTTTCTAGCTGAGTAGAGGGAGCCTACCTTCCTTGCAGCAGAGTTGGCGGTATTTTGTATGAATTTTGAGAGAAGTAAGGATAAATATTGAATCGGAGATGAATTAGTTTGGAGTAAATTTCTAACAATTATTCTTTCATTTATAAAGTTTTATTTTTTTGTTTTTGTTTGCTTATTTGTAATTTCTATAATTTTGAGACAAAGCATGAAGCCACTTGATGTTGGAACACATACATTGAAGACATTGCCAAGGCTGCCGCAAAGAAGGTTGGCTCCCTCTACCGTGCTAGTGGACTCCTTACACCTGACATTATCCTGTATCTCTACAAAGCCACCATTCGCCCATGCATGGAGTATTGTTGCCACATCTGGGCTGGTGCATCATCTACTAGTCTCTCCCTCCTTGACAAAGTCCAAAAAAAAGTGTAGTCAACCTAATAGGTCCCTCACTGTCAGCTAAGCTCCAGCCCCTGTCCCATCGCCGCAATGTAGCATCCTTGTGTTTGTTTTACAAATACTTCAATGGATTATGCTCCGATGAGTGTGCTGCTCTGGTGCCCCCTCGACGTAAATTCACTAGACTAACTCGACATTCTACTAAATCTCATTCATTCACTGTGGAGGTCCCCAGATGCCGGAGAGCATTCTACTCAAATAGCTTCTTTCCTCGTGCTGCTGGCCTCTGGAACTCCCTCCCTTCCCCCTGTTTCCCCGACAGTACTGACATGCAGAAATTTAAAACTAATGTAAACAGACACCTCGCTGCTCAGATCCCAATTTAAGCTGAACCACCAATCCTTCCCCCCCTTTTCCTTTTTTCTCAGTAGCCCCTTACGTTTACAGTGGCGTCCTGCCTTGTTTGGGGTGAACCATGTAAAAAAAAAAAAAAAAAAAAAAATAATACTTCAAGGTCAAAAACTAGCCAATGTTAGATGGATAGATTCCGACCCAGAAGACAGCAGTTCTTCTCCCTTTGGCAGAAACATCGCTCATGAAATGTGAGGACTAAAGGACAAAATAAGGGAAGCGATTGGCTTCATGTCTTGTCTGGAGCGATTTTTAATAAAAAAAAACAAAGCAAAACAAGCCGTGCGTGCGTGGTCCCCCTCTGTATGTGACTCGATGTGGCGAGTGTAAAATGCAATAAATTTGGGCAATTTGGGGCATTTTGACCCCCTGGGGGCGCGAACCACAATTTTTCTGAGGTCAAGTATGCTCATTTTATATCCAGAACAATTGCTTCTACACTTTGGCCAAATTTCAGAAAAATTGAATGGATGGATCAAACGTTATGGGAGAAAAGGGTAATTTTTTGCCATTTTGGGGGCTTTTGACCCCCTGGGAGCGCGAACCAGATTTTTTCATGGTCAGCCATACTTATTTTCTATTAGGAACAATTGCCTCCACATTTTGGCCAAGTTTCAGAGAAATTGAATGGATGGATGAAAAGTTATGGGGCAAAAAATGTCATTTTTTGCCATTTCGGGGCCTTTTGACCCCCTAGGGGGGCTAACCAGATGTTTTTTCAAAAATCGGAGAATGTCACTTTCTAACCTGACCAAAGTTACAACTTCATGCAAAATTTCAGAGAAATTCAATGGATGGTTGCGGAGAAAAATCCAGACGGACGGACGGACATGCCTCAAAACATAAGTCCCCCGATTTTATAAATGAGGGACCAACAAAACAAAAAAATTGCCCTCTCAGCAGTCCGCTCAAAATGACAGAAGAGAGAGTTGCCTATGAGTAACGTCTTTTATATCTGTGACCCCGTGGCTAAATCAACCACTGGTTGGCCACCCCCATCGTCACGTGATCTGGGACTCCACACATTAAGAAAAAACCCCGCCCCCGTCCTTCAACGCTGAAATTGAGTTGAAAGCTGTTTCTAATTGGGGTTCTTTTTTCTTTCTGTTCATTTAAGTGTACTTGTATTTTTGTGTGTAAAGAGGAGACTGATCTCGTCACAGATGGTAGTTCAATGAATCAAGCTGACAAAAAGAACATTCTTAGAACTTTGATCCAATGATTTCAAGCTGAATTGAATGATT
The DNA here is from genome assembly GCA_963556195.1 of Sepiola atlantica. Lineage (NCBI taxonomy): Eukaryota > Metazoa > Mollusca > Cephalopoda > Sepiida > Sepiolidae > Sepiola > Sepiola atlantica. Next base: position 63,773,388 of record OY744546.1, on the reverse strand, counting down.
TCATTAATATTGATTTTTTTTTGTTTTTTTTTTTTTGTTGTTTTTTGACAAATATAACACTTGATTGTCGGCAACTCAACCCCAAACTTTTGGGGTTAGGGTTTATAGAATCAAATTAACACTTACCGGCTCCAATATCCTATATCATATAGGCAAATGTTGCTTTAATGAAGCAATATTTAGATTTAGATTTATTCACTCTCTGACTGGCAGCCAATCAGAATTCATATAATGGACTTGCCCAACTTGGCATAGTGGAGCAGTCCAGCTTCCATATAAACTGGCCTTTTGATGGCCTTTTGGCCAAGATCAAAGTGTAGTATCTGATGGATACTGCACCCCATAGACTGGTATTGTCTTGACCTTCGGGGCTTGATTTACGCCTGTCTATGGGTTTGTCCTGTGCAGTTCTAGGAGGTCCACCCTCCCAGGCTTTGCCTCCCCTCTTTGGGGAGGAGTAAGTTTATTGCTTACTGTCTGAGGCGCCCCTACCAGGGAATGCCGACGGGGCTGGCCAGGCAACTTTTAAAGGTAATAGGTGCTCTTCCTCTAGAGTGCTGACTTATCAAAACCCCCACTTTCCGACCTTGTGTCACACTTTACTCTGTGGGGAGTAGATAAATACCTACTTATCTTGCTGTTCAACTGGTCGTACAGTTGAGCCCTAAGTATCAATTCTACAGGGTGGGCCAAAATAAGGGTCCTATCTTTAAATTTGAATAACTTGAATTTGAATAACTTCCACAAAATAAAAGTTAAACTCACCAAACTTTATGTGTGTGTAGACTGACCCTTCCGAGATTTTTTGAAATAAACAAAACAAATTTTAGCCGAAAAACACTTCTTAAAACTTACAAAAACTAAAGTATTGTTTTTTACACTGTTTTGAGTTTTTTAAGCAAAAATAATGTTTTCTAAATGAGGGTACGTTCCTTAGGGCGAATACGGCTCATGCTTGCTTCGGAAGGGGTCCTTTACTTATTCTTAAAAAAAAATTTTTTTTAAATCAATAAATAAAAAAGTTATGAATTTTTAAAAATAGGACCCTTATTTTTGCCCACCCTGTATTATTAAATATCCCTATAGGGTTCATACCAAAATCAGACCGGCAGATTCTAAGCTATTTTTGAGGATGGCTTGTTTTGTTTCGGTATTAGGTATGACCCTGTGTAGTTCTAGGAAGTCCACCCTCCCAGGCTTTACCTTCTCACCCTTTGAGAAGGGGTTAGTTTATTGGTAATCGCACGAGACACCCCTAGCGGGGAATGCCAATTTTTATTCAGCCATATTGCTCTTCCTCTAGGACGCTGGCTTTTCAAATCCTACTTTAATGACCTCGTGTGTCTAAGCTTCCCGTCGTGGGAGGTGGTTGGCACAAGATCGTGGACGATAAGTGTCTTTATTTTGATAAATAGTTGTTGCCTTCGTATAAATTCTTGCATCATAAATTATTTTAACATGCTGAACAAGCCTTTTTTTTTCTCGGCCTAATAATCCCACCTCCACAGCTAAACGGTCATTCGATAACCAGTAAACTTTTTCTCTTTTTTTGGGGGGGGGGGGGGGTTATTGTATGACTGTTTGTATTAGTATCAGTGATGCTATTTTCAATGCATGTGAAACCCTCTCATTGGTTGAAAAATTTCGAGTTCACACCTACATGTGAGTCAATGTTTTTAAAAAAAATTTATTTTGAGATCTCAAACTGCGGATGTTAGAGAGAGAGAGAGAGAGAGAGAGAGAGAAAGCAAGCAATTTATGTGAGTGTGTCCCATTTCCACTTAGTACGGAAAGAGGAAGAAGTGAAAAAGAAAGAAGCGAAAGAGTAAGCCGAAAAACGGAGAAAGAAAGCGAGTAGCTTATACAAGTTAGTATATTTTCACATTCACTTGTCTCGCATACCTATTTACTAATATACCACCATTTTTTTTTTTTTACCGTTTCTACTAAAATTAATTTCCTAATAACCCCTCCCTCCCCTTCTCATCTTGTCATCTCTTTCAGTTTCTTTAGAAATTCTTCGATATTCAGGCTTAAGATGTTTAAAGTCAAATGCACACGACTCCACTTTTGGTTTCTGATTCGTTCAATAAAGCAAAGCTTTCTAGAAAAAAAAGATGATCAATCGACAAATCCCAGTTGTAAGAGGAAAGAACAACGTAAAAAGAGGAGCTGTTTAGTTTGAAAAGACAGCCGACGACAATGACAGAGGGGGGGGGGGGAGGAATTAAGAGATGAAAATCTCAGACAAAACAAAAAAAAAACAAATGAGAAAAAAAAAAAAACGGAATTCATCTGTCAAAAACCAGAATAGTCAAAGGAAATAAATTGAAGCTGATTGCCATGTTTAATCTATGGAAGCAAATACAAAAAACGAAATAAAAGAAACAAAAAAAAAAAAAATCTGATTTCCTTAAAAAAAATTAAGCAATGGATTCAGTAGTGAGGTTGACATCCAGCTTTGTCTGTTTTTTTTTTGTTTTTTTTTTTTATAGAACTGGTTTAAAAAAAAAAAAAAAATGAGGCAAGCCTAAAAATAGATGTTTTAAATCAGCGGTCTGCCATCCTTATTTATTTATTTTTTTTGTGGAAACCCAGAGCTATTTTATGGCCTATGGCTCTCATATATGCATATGTAAAAATTACATATGCATATATGAGAGCCATAGGCGATAAAATAGCTCTGGGTTTCCACAAAAAAAAAAAAAAAATAAGGATGGCATCAGCAAATATTTTTGTTTCTAGTTTTTATTTTTGTGTTTTTTTTTTTATGGAAATCGCTCCAGACAAGGCATGTAGCCACTTGACGCAGGAAGCTAAAAAAAAAAAATACTACTTAGAGATAAAAAACTAGCCAATGATAAGTGTTAAATGGATAGATTCTGACCCAGAAAACAGCAATTCTTCCCCCTTTGTAAGAAACATCACTCATGGAATGTGAGGACTAAAGGACAAAATAAGGGAAGCAAGAGTCACTTTCTACTCTCCTAGGTTAGTAAAAATTAACACTGAATCAATTTTGTAATATTCATGACATAAAGTACAGATACGGATCTTGGAAATATCAATAAACACACGTTATGCTGTCCCCGGGATGCAATTGTTTTGTAGAAACATACAACCCTCGGACAGCTAGCATAAACTCCTATCGACAAACAAAACTCTGAGGCATAGTCTATTGTAGACACAGGTTTATTGTTTATCGACAAAGGTAAAAAGTGAAAAGGAAAAAAAATAACATTGTTTCAGAAACACATAAATACAAAATGAAGACGAGGCAGGACGGGGAGTTGCCTAAAGTCTAATGGAGTTGAAAGCATCTTGTGAGGGACAAACCTCATACGGAAAAATGTATGACTAAGAACTATGTATGTGATCCCATGTAAGTGTGGGAAAAATATACAAAGGTGAGACATTTCGCCCACTAAAAGTAAGGCTAGAAGAACACCGGAAAGCTGTAATACGTGGAGATATCAGAAAAGTCGGGTATGGCTGATCACATATGGAGGGAAAAGGGAAACTATCTACCCTTATGGGACGAAGTAAACATTATAGATAAAGAAGAACGGTGGAGAGTAAGACGACTCAAAGAAGCAGCACATATGGTAGGCGACAATGACTTACTAAGCAGACCTAGTATAGAATTCAATACAATATGGGAACCATTAATTATAAGTTATAAATTTAACCAGTATTTTCTGCGGGACTGCACCCTCACTGCACCTTCATATGCACGCTTGAACTTGAGTTGAGCATGGTTCTGAAGAAGAGAAGAGTTCCCAAAATATTATATCATACGGAGTTTCCACCAAACCATCTTGATACAGGTATTACATAACATTGTAACATTGTGTAGATAGACAGATATATGTGTGTTTGTGAAAAAATAAATAAACAAATAAATATATATATAAAAGGAAATGGTAGTTTGCCTGAAGCATTGCTAGTAAACAAGTAAATATGAAGGTGAGAATTCCGAGGCAGAAGCAATGCAATGTTGAAAAACCGGAAGGTGGAATAAGAATGAACAAAAATAAATGACAAGAGACGGTAAATCTCAGATTAATTTATTTATATTTCAAAATTTAAATATAAAGACAGTAAATTGTAAAATTGGTAGACTTACTGTTGAATATTTAAAGGTCCGGAATGATAGAGACTTTAATCATTTTGAGAGTAACAACCTCATTGTTCATTCTTATTCCATCTTCCGGTTTTTCAATATTGCATTGCTTCTGCCTCAGAATTCTTACCTTCATATTTACATAAATATATATATATAAGTGTAGGTTTGTAATCCGAGGCAGGAGCAATGTGATATAGGTACCGGAAGGTGGAACAGATGAACAAAAATAAATGAGAAGAGAAAACAAGAATGAAATCTCAAATCAATTCATTAAAATTTCACGTAAAGCAGATTAAATACCAGAACAGTAAATAAAAAGAGGTTACTGCCAGGCAAATAAAAGTTCCGGAATAAGGTAAACTTGAATTTTCGAGAGAGATACCTCTCATTATCAAAAGACCAAAAATATGACCGAGTGGTCGAAAAAAAAAGATGGACTGATGGGATCAACTGTTGAAGAAATACCGCAGAAAATTGAAAGTAGATACGCAGAAAAAAAAAATCAATATTAATTAATCCTATCGTAATTTATCTTATTAATATTTGTTTATTTACTATTTTAATATAATTTTATTATTTTTTTTTATTTTAATTGATTCGTTTTCTTTTTTCTTTTTTTTTTTAAATTCAATTTTAAATTTAAGCCGTTTGATTTGAGATTTCATTCTTGTTTTCTCTTATTTATTTTTGTTCATCTGTTCCACCTTTCGGTACCTATATCACATTGCTCCTGCCTCGGATTACAAACATACACTTATATTTCCAGCAATGCTTCAAGCAAACTACAATTTCCTTTCATAAATATATATATATATATATATATATATATATATATATATATGTAGACATTGTATTAAGGGTGAAACTATTTAACTTGTTCCACCATTATATGTCTTATTTGCTCCAACTTGTGTCTATCCATCACACCTCTGCATTGTATTGCCTTCTAAGTATCATATATATATATATATATATATATATATATATATATATATAATAATAATAATAATAAAAAGTAGTGATAAGTAGTAAGACTACACATTAAAAACAAAAATAGGTTTAAGGCTCCCAAAATTCATACTGGAACTGTCCGCAAGGACCCGTGGTGCAGTTGCTATAGTACTAAGTAAAATTCAGTTCTGAATGATAGTCATCTGGAGGTTGAAGGTTCAATCCTCGATGCAAGCGATACAAATAATTGTGAAAGATTTCTCTGAATCATGGCTGACTGAAAGAGAGCATGCTACCCTTGTGGATTAAATGAAGAGTTCCGTTCAAAATTACGTGCAGATTCCTGAGTTCGACAGAAATATTTCCGAGTTCGAAAAGATACACCTGAAGAAGGCAGGAGGTTACAGCGGTTGAAACGTTGTGAGAATAACACTCAAGATGAGAACAATAGTTCGAATAATCGAAAGTATAGAAATCACCTTTTCCTGATTTAAACAACCTAACCCCAACTGAATGGGTGTCCAAACAGGTCACATTCTAGTATATTACTAAAATTCTGATAATCTTGATTGTTTGTTTTCATGTATTCGCTCGGAACGGTGAATGAGACTAGATGTCTGGGAGGAAGTATTAAACACAAAAACCTCATAATCTGAAAGCTGTGAGTTCAATCCTTGTACAGGGAGCACATTTTTATTTTATCTTCAATCACATCAAAAAATAAATTTTAATATTATAGAGGTTGAGTCGAGGCCAAAAGCAGAAACAAAGATTTTGTTAATAATAGGAAACATGTAAATAAGAATGTTTTATAAATATTTATACGATTTTTTGTTTTGTGTGTGAATTAGTGACACAAGCAACTTTGCGTGTGTGTGAACTAGTGACACGAGCAACTTTGTGTGTGAACTAGTGACACGAGCAACTTTGTGTGTGAACTAGTGACACGAGCAACTTTGTGTGTGAACTAGTGACACGAGCAACTTTGTGTGTGAACTAGTGACACGAGCAACTTTGTGTGTGAACTAGTGACACGAGCAACTTTGTGTGTGAACTAGTGACACGAGCAACTTTGTGTGTGAACTAGTGACACGAGCAACTTTGTGTGTGAACTAGTGACACGAGCAACTTTGTGTGTGTGTGTGTGAACTAGTGACACAAGCAACTTTGTGTGTGTGTGTGTGAACTAGTGACACAAGCAACTTTGTGTGTGTGTGTGTGTGAACTAGTGACACAAGCAACTTTGTGTGTGTGTGTGTGTGAACTAGTGACACAAGCAACTTTGTGTGTGTGTGAACTAGTGACACAAGCAACTTTGTGTGTGTGTGTGTGTGTGAACTAGTGACACGAGCAACTTTGTGTGTGTGTGAACTAGTGACACAAGCAACTTTGTGTGTGTGTGTGTGAACTAGTGACACAGGCAACTTTGTGTGTGTGAACTAGTGACACAGGCAACTTTGTGTGTGTGAACTAGTGACACAAGCAACTTTGTGTGTGTGTGAACCAATGTAATTAACAGTGTCTGAGTTGGAGTTGCAGCAAATACGTTGCTTTAGGAGTCTGACATTTGAAAATGAGTTGGAATCAAGTGTTTCAGCGACCTACTCGACAGCCCTGCTCATTTTTTTTAATTGATTTCTTTGTTCATTAAAAAAAAACAAAAAAACATTAAATTCACAAAATTTTGAAAACCTGCCCATTCTCTTAAAAATCTAGATAATATAGGACCACTCCTCCCCAAATGTCACCAACGGTATCGTTAATAAAATTCACAATTCTTTTCTGCAATCCAACCATATTTAATGCATTCAAACTTCAGTCTTTGTCTGACTTGCCCACCAAGTTTCAGACATGAATGTCCAACAGTCTTCGTTTTATCACCATTTAATTATAAGCACACCTGAATATATGATATGCAAACATATTTTGCTAATTTTGTCAACGATTCCATGTCGGCTAATTTTGTTAACGATTTTTGAGGGGGCCACCCTGTATGTAACCTATGAAAATTGTTTGTTGGAGTTGGACATTTTATAAGTCTGAATCAGAGTCGAGCGTTTGGCTACCAATTCCGCGTTGCTGGTAATGAAAGCAAGAAATCGGCTTTTCCCATTGATTTTTTTTTTTTTTTTTTTCCTTTTGATTTGAATTCTTGCTCAGACTTTTTTTTTGTCTCCTTGTCTGCTGATTTGTAGAGAAGGCAAGATGGATCCTTTGTCCTCGAGTCGACCAATGGAATTTCGTCTCTGCAGCTGACAATTCCGCTCTTTTAGTCCTGAAGAAAAATCGATCGACTGCGACACTCGAGTGCTCTTTTAATTAACATCCGACATCTGCACATGTCATTCAAACCTTTTCACTACCTGCCCCCCCCCCCCACACACACACACACTTTTATCTCTTTTTACTCGACTCATTTAATCTGATGAAAACCAACCTACACACGGGTACAAAAAAGTTTAGCATGTATATGCAATGACACATTCACACATAGATATAAAAGTAAGCAAAGATGCTACTGTGGAAAACGTTACTGCATGAATGTTTCCCTACAGATTATAACATGATCGTCTTCAAGTCCAATGTAAACAAATGTTGAGTCGTCATAGTTCTCAATCTTTTCATAGTACTGTTCCATCGATCCAACTGAAAATCTCCCTCACCTTTATCCTCGAGTTGCTTCTGGCCTTCATAAGTGGTGAAACATTAGTATAAAAATTAAAAAAATATGTAAAGGATGAAAAGAAAAGTAGGATTTTCCTCCGTTCTATAATAAAGATCAATGTGTATTTATTTGTAAATTTATTATATATTCCATGAAAAATGCCAGTATACTGAAATCATATGCCCTTAATAGGGTTAAGATGAAAATTCATATACACAAGGAAATTCCCAACTTTGTGTGTGTGTATGTGTGTGAACCAATGTAATTAACAGTGTCTGAGTTGGAGTTGCAGCAAATACATTGCTTTAGGAGTCTGACATTTGAAAATATGAGTCAGAATCAAGTGTTTCAGCGACCTACTCGACAGCCCTGCTCATTTTTTTTAATTGATTTCTTTGTTCATTAAAAAAAGAAAAAAAAAACCCATTAAATTCACTTTGAAAACCTGCCCATTCTCTTAAAGATCTAGAGTATGCGAGCACAACAGGGTTTTGTATTTTACTGGTAGGAATTTTTCTTCAGCGCACCTCACACACTTCATCCACACATGCATAGAGATTTATACTGTAGTGATGTGATAATGGTTTGGTTGATATGTAGTCATACACTTAATGACAATAAAAGTGTAAAAATTTTGGAATTTCCTTGCTTTTTGTACATTTAGAGTATATGAATTTTCATCTTAACCCTATTACGGGCATATGATTTTAGTATACTGGCATTTATCATGGAATGTCACTACTTTTGTAAAGACTATGCCTCAATACCATGCCTTCTCATGAGGTTTTTTTTTTAATTTTCTGGAAAAGTAAGGTATATAGTAAACTGAAATTAAAATGCCATCAACTAGACCCTAGAACCTCTATCTCTGCCAAAAATCAGCTGAATCCATCAAATAGTTGATGAGATACAGGGTGGCACATATGAACGTACGTACACACAGATAACATGATTTCATGATTGAACTTTCTGGATCTCTGGGTTGCCTTGACTAATGATGCTGAAATTCTACACACTTATAGAACCTATCAAATAAAAATGTTGTGCAAAGTTTTAACTCATTTGGTTTATTGGTTTTTGAGTTATGATTGATCAAGGAAATGAGATTTCCAGCATAGGCCATTTGTGCAGTCTATTAAGGGATAGAGCGCTCTCGCCCCTCCCTTGATACTATTAAAATATGCAACCAAAGGGAGCAAATTTTTGCTGGTATATATATATATATATATATATATATATATATGCTAAACGAATATATTCTACACTGCCCTCCTAAAGGAGGAGGCAGTGCCTGGAATGGTCTCATGACAACGGAACAGATACTACACTACTTCTGCACACAAAAATGAAACTTAATAAATAGAAACAAAAGAATGTAAACGTTTAATTTTTTTATTTAGTTTTTTAAAAAAAAATTTTAATTTTAATTTTTACTTTTATTAGTAAAAATATAAAATGTAAACGTTTAATTTTATTTTTTTAATTTTTTTTTAGTAGTAAAAATAATTTTTTTTTAGTAGTAAAAATATAAAATGTAAACGTTTAATTTTATTTTTTTTATTTTTTATTTTTTTATTTATTTATTAATTTTTTTTTAGTAGTAAAAATAATAAATTTTTTTTTTAATTAGTAAAAATATAAAATGTAAACGTTTAATTTTATTTTAATTTTTTAATTTTTATATTTTTTAATTTTTTTTTAGTAGTAAAAATAATTAATTATCTTTTTTAGTAGTAAAAATATAAATGTAAACGTTTAATTTTATTTTTTTTATTTAAAAAAATTTTTTTTTTTTTTTTAATTTTTTTTTATTAGTAAAAATAATTAAAAAATTTTTTATTATTAGTAAAAATAGTAATGAAAAAGTCGCAACTGCAAGTAACGGTAAATTAAAAAGAAATCAATACAGAAATAAATGAATTAATCTTCTTCCTCGCGTGGAGACAAATAAGAAACCAAAGGAACTGAAGTCTTTCCACTAGCGAAGAAATCTTATAAAGTTTGAACTAATAAAGCAATAACTTTTAGGACAAAATTTCATTTTATTCAACAGCATAGTCTCCTCCTAGCGTGATACATTGATTCCGACACTTTGCTAACAATTCGATGCCTTTTTTTTGTAGAACGATTTGTCTCTAGCCTCAAAATACGCCTCACTTTCCAATATCACTTCTTCATTGGAGCCGAATCTCTTTCCCTACAGCATTCTTTTGAAATCTGCGAATGGACAGTAGTCACTGAGGGCAAATTTAGAGAATAGGGTGTGTGTTGAAGCAATTCATATAGTTTTGCCATTATTGCGATCTACTTGATATGGTGCATTGTCTTGGTGAAAGAGCACTTTTTTTTTCGTTTTTAGCCGTTTTTTTTTTAAATTTCTTCCTTCGAATACACCATTCAATATCAAATGCTATTTAATATTCTCTATTAGTGATTCTTCCTTTAAAAAGTAACCAATGAACAAAATACCTTGTACATCCCAAAATATGGAGGCCAAAACCTTGCCTGCTGATGTTTGCATCTTTGGTCGCTTTGGACGGCTTTCACCTGCAGCTGTCCACTTAACTGACTGCCAATTGGACTCTGGGGTGAAGTGGTGGATCCATGTTACATCCATTGTCACATATTGATGCAAAAATTCCTTTTCGTTGTGTTGAAACAGTTCCAAACAACGCTCTGAATTGTCGACACGTTGTTTTTGATTGACTGTAAGCAAACGTGGCACTTACTTTGAATACGGCTTACTCATTGATAAATTTTCATCCAAAATGGTGAATTTACTGCCTTCTGCTATCTCAAACAATTTACGATTGGCCAAAATGAATTTGAACTTTTTTTTGATGTTTTCCGGGACAACTACGAATTTGGGTGACCTGAGTGTTCAGCATCATTTGTGTCTGTACGAGCACGTTTAAAGTCAGCATGCCACCTCTTAACTGTTGTTTCCGATTGAGCAGAGTCCGAATAAAACTTATGAAGCCATTGCTTGGCTTGAACAGTATTTTTCCTCATCAGAAAGCACTAATTTATCAACACACGATATTCAACCTCTTCAGCCTAACATTCACAGGTTACATGAATTGGAACAAATTAGGACTGCCTATAACCACTGCAAGAGGGCTATAAAAAACGCAAGAGAGTCATAGCCGTTAAAGCTAGAGTAGCAGAGGCTTGGTTCCTACGAGTTTTGGCAAATAACAAACAGGATTCTGAACAGATGGGTCACCTCTATTCCAACCATCATCAATTGACCAGAGGTGATTTCCTTAGCATCTGATAAAGCCAAACTTTTTGCTAAGAACTCTTCCCCCTTTCTCTCTCTCTCTTCCCCCTTTCTCTCTCTCTCTTCCCCCTTTCTCTCTGTCTCTTCCCCCTTTCTCTCTGTCTCTTCCCCCTTTCTATCTGTCACTTCCCCCTTTCTATCTGTCGCTTCCCCCTTTCTCTCTGTCTCTTCCCCCTTTCTCTCTCTCTCTTCCCCCTTTCTCTCTCTCTCTTCCCCCTTTCTCTCTCTCTCTTCCCCCTTTCTCTCTCTCTCTTCCCCCTTTCTCTCTCTCTCTTCCCCCTTTCTCTCTCTCTCTTCCCCCTTTCTCTCTGTCTCTTCCCCCTTTCTCTCTGTCTCTTCCCCCTTTCTCTCTCTCTCCTCCCCCTTTCTCTCTTTCTCCTCCCCCTTTCTCTCTCTCTCCTCCCCCTTTCTCTCTCTCTCTTCCCCCTTTCTCTCACTCTCTTCCCCCTTTCTCTCTCTCTCTTCCCCCTTTCTCTCTCTCTCCTCCCCCTTTCTCTCTCTCCTCCCCCTTTCTCTCTCTCCTCCCCCTTTCTCTCTCTCTCTTCCCTCTTTCTCTCTGTCTCTTCCCCCTTTCTCTCTCTCTCTCTTCCCCCTTTCTCTCTCTCTCTCTTCCCCCTTTCTCTCTCTCTCTTCCCCCTTTCCCTCTCTCTCTTCCCCCTTTCTCTCTCTCTCTTCCCCCTTTCTCTCTCTCTCTCTTCCCCCTTTCTCTCTGTCTCTTCCCCCTTTCTCTCTGTCTCTTCCCCCTTTCTCTCTGTCTCTTCCCCCTTTCTCTCTGTCTCTTCCCCCTTTCTCTCTGTCTCTTCCCCCTTTCTCTCTGTCTCTTCCCCCTTTCTCTCTCTCTCTTCCCCCTTTCTCTCTCTCTCTTCCCCCTTTCTCTCTCTCTCTTCCCCCTTTCTCTCTCTCTCTTCCCCCTTTCTCTCTCTCTCTTCCCCCTTTCTCTCTCTCTCTTCCCCCTTTCTCTCTGTCTCTTCCCCCTTTCTCTCTGTCTCTTCCCCCTTTCTCTCTCTCTCCTCCCCCTTTCTCTCTTTCTCCTCCCCCTTTCTCTCTCTCTCCTCCCCCTTTCTCTCTCTCTCTTCCCCCTTTCTCTCACTCTCTTCCCCCTTTCTCTCTGTCTCTTCCCCCTTTCTCTCTCTCTCCTCCCCCTTTCTCTCTTTCTCCTCCCCCTTTCTCTCTCTCTCCTCCCCCTTTCTCTCTCTCTCTTCCCCCTTTCTCTCACTCTCTTCCCCCTTTCTCTCTCTCTCTTCCCCCTTTCTCTCTCTCTCCTCCCCCTTTCTCTCTCTCCTCCCCCTTTCTCTCTCTCCTCCCCCTTTCTCTCTCTCTCTTCCCTCTTTCTCTCTGTCTCTTCCCCCTTTCTCTCTCTCTCTCTTCCCCCTTTCTCTCTCTCTCTCTTCCCCCTTTCTCTCTCTCTCTTCCCCCTTTCCCTCTCTCTCTTCCCCCTTTCTCTCTCTCTCTTCCCCCTTTCTCTCTCTCTCTCTTCCCCCTTTCTCTCTGTCTCTTCCCCCTTTCTCTCTGTCTCTTCCCCCTTTCTCTCTGTCTCTTCCCCCTTTCTCTCTGTCTCTTCCCCCTTTCTCTCTGTCTCTTCCCCCTTTCTCTCTGTCTCTTCCCCCTTTCTCTCTCTCTCTTCCCCCTTTCTCTCTCTCTCTTCCCCCTTTCTCTCTCTCTCTCTTCCCCCTTTCTCTCTGTCTCTTCCCCCTTTCTCTCTCTCTCTTCCCCCTTTCTCTCTCTCTCTCTTCCCCCTTTCTCTCTCTCTCTCTTCCCCCTTTCTCTCTGTCTCTTCCCCCTTTCTCTCTCTCTCTTCCCCCTTTCTCTCTCTTCCCCCTTTCTCTCTCTTCCCCCTTTCTCTCTCTTCCCCCTTTCTCTCTCTTCCCCCTTTCTCTCTCTTCCCCCTTTCTCTCTCTTCCCCCTTTCTCTCTGTCTCTTCCCCTTTTCTCTCTGTCTCTTCCCCCTTTCTCTCTGTCTCTTCCCCCTTTCTCTCTGTCTCTTCCCCCTTTCTCTCTGTCTCTTCCCCCTTTCTCTCTGTCTCTTCCCCCCTTTCTCTCTGTCTCTCCTCCCCCTTTCTCTCTGTCTCTTCCCCCTTTTTCAATCAGGACCACCTACCACCTGAATTTCCCGCCATGACTGAAAACACTCTGACCGACATCTATATACCTGGCGAGCTGTTACCAAACTTAGCAAAAAACTTTAATGCCAGCAAAGCAACTGGTCCTCACAACATTCCAATCGCGGTGGTGCTTGAAAAGCTGCAACCAAAACTAACTCCCATTCTTCCAAAGTTTTTCAATCGTTCCTTAAACAAAAAATGCTTCTCAACACCTGGGAAATCCTTGTTAGCCTGCTGCAAAGAAAATAGGCTCCCTCTACTGGGCTAGAAGACTTCTTACACCTGCGAGCATCCTATATCTCTACAAAGCCACCATTGACCCATGCATGAAATATTGCTGTCACATCTGGGAATGTGCACCAACCACTAGTTGCACCCTTTTAGACAGGGTACAAAAAATAGTCTAATCTAATAGGTCCCACACTGTCTACCAAGCTCTAGACCCTGTCCCATCGCCACTGTTGCATCCCTGTGCTTGTTTTATTTCAATGGAATGTGGTCTAGTGAACTTGCTGCTCTGCTGCCTCCTTCGACGTCAATACCCCCCGACCAACCAGACAATCAACTAAATCCTACCCCTTCACTGTTGAGGTCCCAGATGCTGGAAGTCTTTCCTCGAACTGCTAACCTTTGGAATTCCCTCCCTGCTCCCTATTTTCTCTGACTGTACCAACATGCAGAAGTTTAAATGTAATGTGAACGAACATCTCGCTGCACCACTCCCCACTTAGGATTCCCCGATGGATATGGCTACAAATTCGCAGTAGCCCCTTACGTCACGGTAGCAATTAAGTCTTGTTTGGAATGAACAAAAATAGAAAAGAAAAAAAGTCTGAAGCAAATTTTGATTCATCAGTTTAAATGCTATTTGTGTGTGACTTTGAAAATCCGACAAGATAACTTTATATGTTAGGTTGCTCTACAAAAGCCTCAGCAGTTTCCTCCGTTTGGCAGATCGACGCCTGAATCCGACTCAGTTCATCTGATGAATATTATAGTTGATCCGTTTTGGTGATTTGATTTGAAAAGAAAAACTTTAAGCTTGAATTTTAATACTTTTCTTTTTCTTTTTTCATAAATCTCCAGGGCTTTGATGATTTGCAGACCGAAGCTGACCGTTCGGTTCAACGGTGCATTATTGGTTCACTCCAGCATCACTTCCCGAAGATCAGCATCGTTGGAGAAGAGGTTAGAACAATTGTATTCTTCATGTTTTTTGTCTTCTACTTTGAATTGTTGAATGTCAAAATCTCCAAAGTACGTGATGAAAAATGATCAGCACTCAATATATCAATGTTTGTGTCATTATGTGGTGATCATTTCTTACCCCCCCCCCTCCCCGTTCCTTCCCCCTTTCTCTACCCTCCCCCTGTCTTTTACCCCTCTTCACCTCATCACTTTTTTCCTTCACTTTCTCTTTTTTCTTCACTTTCTCTTTTTTTTCTCTCTCTTTTTTCCTTCACTTTCTCTTTTTTCCTTCACTTTCTCTTTTTCACTTTCTCTTTTTCACTTTCTCTTTTTCACTTTCTCTTTTTCACTTTCTCTTTTCTTCTTTCTCTTTTCTTCTTTCTCTTTTCTTTCTCTTTTTTCTCTTTTCTTTTTTTACTCTCTCTCTCTCTTCCCCCTTTCTCTCTCTCTCTTCCCCCTTTCTCTCTCTCTCTTCCCCCTTTCTCTCTCTCTCTTCCCCCTTTCTCTCTCTCTCTTCCCCCACCTTTCTCTCTGTCTCTTCCCCCACCTTTCTCTCTGTCTCTTCCCCCTTTTCTCTCTGTCTCTCTTCCCCCTTTCTCTCTCTCTCTCTCTCTTCCCCCTTTCTCTCTCTCTCTCTTCCCCCTTTCTCTCTCTCTCTCTCTCTTCCCCCTTTCTCTCTCTTCTAATGAGTTAAATAAAACAAATGGTGTGCATAACATCTTTCTTTCAAAACTTCCCTCTCTCCATATTCTCAGTCATGTTACTTTTAAAACACTTCTCTATATCTCAACTGCTCCCCATCCTCCCCCCTATCTCCCTCCTCCCCCTCACCCTCTACAAATACTTTCTCTCTCTCTCTCTTCCCCCTTTCTCTCTCTCTCTTCCCCCTTTCTCTCTCTCTTCCCCCTTTCTCTCTCTCTTCCCCCTTTCTCTCTCTCTTTCTCTCTTCCCCCTTTCTCTCTCTCTCTTCCCCCTTTCTCTCTTTCTCCCCCCTCACCCTCTACAAATACTTCTGTTGAAGGATGTTATTGTAGAAACTAAATAACGAAACCAAATTAATTACAGATCATTATAAATCACTAATAAAGTTTAAGTGGCGAACATTTTCTTTCCTTTGTTTTCACTTTTTTTTATATCTCTTCAGGTATGAACTAAAATGTTTACTCATTTTTATATATATATATATATATATTTTTTATTTCTCTCCCCAGGACTTGTCATATGATTCTGAAATGCAAAAATTCCTAGAGAAGGATTTTTCCAAAGATGTCCTTGCTTTAAATTGCCCTGATAATTTGAAAAATGTTAAAGAAAACGAGGTAAGTTAACAGTCGACTTTGTTTTTGTTGCCTTTAAAATCAGCTTTCGAAGAAACAAAGATCAAGTTTTTTTTTGTTTTTTTTTAAAAATGCGTCACCACTTATCAAGGCCAAACCAACCCTAACCCTACCTTGGCATAACCCTAACCTGGGCCACACCCTCTCATGCAAAGAAATATATCAAAAATACAAAATTGACAGTTAGCTCCCGGAACAACATACTCCGGAAACTGATCATCTCCAAATAGGGAGCCACAACACCCACATTAAGATGTACTGCCTTAGCCCTGTGCTATTCCTCTGCAGAGTCTGCATGTCAATAAATTAGACTCTGCATTGAACAATACTTGCTGTTTGATCACTCTGTGCCTAAAGCTTACTAACCTGAACCACCTGTATTTCCTCGCTGGCATTGTCTCTGCAGATGTGAGACGGGAAGTTGCCAGTCGAGTAGAGATCACAGAGGCTACTCGTGATGAGTGCCATCTCCTTCATAAACATAAACCAACAGCCCAACGACTGAAGTCAAGGAGAAGCTTCTTCGGCCATGTTGCTCCCCTAACAATATCTCAGAAAGAGGGTATTGATTTACTCCTCTCCAGGAGTTAGGCACAAGGCCAGTTTTTATCTTACTCCCACAAGTAAGATGTGACCCAAGGTCGGGTCGGGAAAGTGGGGTTTAAAAATTGCCTGGGCAGCCCCGTCGGCATTCCCCGGTAGGGGCGCCTCAGGCAGTAAGCAATAAACTTACTCCTCCCCAAAGAGGGGAGGCGAAGCCTGGGAGGGTGGACCTCCTAGAACTGCACAGGACAGACCCATAGACCAGCGTAAATCAAGCCCGGAAGGACAAGACAACACCAGTCTATAGAGTGCAGTATCCATCGGAACAGATACTACACTTTGATCTTAGCCAAAAGGCCGAGTATATCTCAGAAAGAGAGTAGACTGCAGCTGTGGACCAGAGGGATAGAGAATGCCCTCCTCTTCTATTGGTTCCCCCTATTTCTGAAGCTCTCCCTCTTGGCTCAGAAACACTCTCCCCAGCCAGAACCCCAGAAAATGTTAGGAAAGCGATCACAAGTAAAAATGAGTAATCAGCTGAGAGTCTCTGCTTATCGGTCGGTGACTAAGACAAAAGGCCGTACTTAAGATTTCCGACGGAAACTAAATATATTTAGGAGTCAGTTGTTTGACAGTTTTTTTTAGTTTTTATGACAGTTTTGCGGCTGTTGGCAGAGCTCCCCCGAGAGAGATCAGGCAGATTAGAGTCAATCGTGCGAGAGCAGACGAGCAGGTGATGAGATATGCTGATCAACTGACGGCAATGATCCCTTGATAGACGAATTATCTCAGATATACTGGAACTTAACTAAGATATGGACGTTAGTGTTTCCTTTCTGTGACGGTGTCACACACACACACACACACACACACACACACCTACACCCAGAGTACAACTGATTTATACACAATGTATCTGAGTTTGTGTTTTTTCTTGTGAGTCTATTGCTTTTATTTTTCTATACTTATAAAACGGTGCTTGTGTCCTCGGCGATCGTCAAAATGTGGGCGATCTATATGCTCACAAGCCTGTTTATGTATACATCTATAATATTTTGTATCTTTTGTACAGGTTATTGTCTGGGTTGATCCACTTGATGGCACAAAAGAATTCACCCAAGGTAAGCAGGATTTTTTCCATCTTGTATTTTTCAATGACATAAATCTGGGAAGAGGGAGGGGGCAATAAATAAGGTGAATTTTTGCAATAAACAACTTTCATTTCAGTTTTATCTCTATTTATGTATAAAGTTAGGTAGTTATGTGTGTATGTTTATATATTTGTATGTACAGGATTCACTCCTAAACTAATTAGGTCCTGGGTATGACCTTAAAAGACATCCAGTGGTGAGGCCTCCACTTGGGAGCTGTGGGGAATGTGGAGTTGACCCTTAGTTGCAATTGCTCCCAGGTCCACTCTGGAGTGGTAGTACCTCTAAGGGCCCAATCTATGTGCCAAATAGAACCTACTGGTGCTACCGGATAAGGCTGTCTGAAGTTATTGACTTCCTGACTCAAAATGCACCAAAAATTGGTGTTTTATTGTTTTTCATTTCTTTATGAAAAAAAGTATTGCGACGGTTTTTGCAATGTTTCCGCTGATGCATAGAATAACCTGAAAAGGGTTGATGTGCCGTAAAACAAAAAAAACTCGGACAGACAGATACCAAATCTCTATTATTAATGGATGGAAATGTTTCTTTTCAGGTTTACTGGACCATGTGACAGTGCTGATTGGAATATCTGTGAATGGCAATGCAGTAGGCGGTGTCGTCTACCAACCCTATTACAATTACCAAGCACAACCGCCAACAACTTTGGGCAGATGCATTTGGGGAATGGTTGGTCTTGGTAAGTGTTTTTATACATCCTATTCTTCGCTTTTCTCCATAGTCAGAATACGATCGCCGTTACCACATATTTTCAACTGTTATTTCAATCCTTAGCACATCTCCTATTTTCATCCTACCTATGTCTATATCAATTTTCTGGAATTGCACAATCATAGTTTTGAAATTGAATAAGTGTAAATGTGCGTCTGTATGCGTTCACTTCACGTGATCGTCCACTTGTTGTGCTCGTCTGAAGTCTGTGCTCGATTCCGACATCGGTCGCGGTGTGAATTACGTGGTTTCAGTCGATGCTGCAACAGAAGTTTTCTCCCTCCAAACAAAATTACAACTTCAATTTAAAACAAGTGACAAAGTTTTATTTTGAGGGATATTATAATAATACTCGTTTTCTTCTACTGAACAACAGACTTGCAAATCAAGACAATCCCTTAGCTTAGGGCCTTCGAGGCCCATCTTGCTCTGAGAAGCACAGAAACCCCAACTGACTTCATCTGCCCCTCTGCTGGAATATATATAAATATTTGTGTCTTTTGTAGTAGATCACTCAGCCATCTACTTGAAAAAGCCAATCTGCTTTTTTACTGAACACAAAAACCAACTGACCAGGAGGGAAGGGGGGGGGGAAGGTCCCATATCTGGATAAACATTACTTTTTTCAAGTACTTTAAGTGGCTTCGTCTACCAGCATGAACCCCGTTTAAGGAGACAATAATTTTCCAACCAATTCTGGGTGGTCAAACACCAAGCCATACATATTTCTATTTCTTTGGTGGTCCATGCACTCCATTAAACATGCTGTCTTGTGTAGGTTTCGATATTATTGAAAATTACATAAAGATAACAAAAAAAAAATTTTTATAGAAGAAAATGACGGTGAGGTTCTGTAACATTGTTTCATAAACATTACGATGATGAGGTATTTTTTTTAGATGTATCTGGGGTGATGTCCTGATATTATTGGAATGTCATCAATCAGTTTATGAGAAGAATTTTGGTATGAATTATAAGACTCCTCCTTTTTATACTGTTTTGCGAGCTGCTGCTGATACGATGCTTTGATGAGATCTGATTGGTCGGCTCGAGTGACGATATGTGCAGAAAGAAAGAACCTGTGTTGGTTTCTGTCACACGGGGTGAGAAGTTCAAAGATTAAACATCTGGTTTAGTTATGAGTTCCAAGCCATAAATCAGGTCGACACGACGTGCTAATAAACAAATAAATCATTAGTTGATTAGCAATGTTATTTTGTACATTAAGTTACAGATAAGAATTATGAAAGATTAATTTGATTTACAATGCAGAGGTGTAACAGATAGACACAAACTGATGCAAATTGAGACATATAATAGAGGAATGAGTTATGTAGTTTCACCTTTTTAGTAATACAATACATATACGTAACCGCGTGCATTATTCACGTAACCGCGTGCTGCACACAAGAACATTTCAACTGTGGTCGTCGATAACACCAGGACGAATTTCAACTTGACTGCGATAGATATGTCTCAGTCAGGGAGAAAAAAGAAGAAAAAAAAGAAATATGCTTATACTTCTGACAAGGGTATCTATTACCGAAAGTACTCTAGTTTAAAAAAAAATAAAAGTTTTTAAAGTAAATAAATAATTTATTTTAAAAAAGCAAATATCTGCGTTGTTCAGGTTTCAAAATATTTTTAAAAAAAATATTCTCCTTATTATTGTCATTTCATCAACGTTTCAATGTGTGATTTTACAAACTATATATATATACATATATATACATATACATATACATATATATACATATATATATATATACATATATATATATATATACAGGGTAGGCCAAAATAAGGGTCCTATCTTTAAATTTTAATAACTTGAATTTGAATAACTTCCACAAAATAAAAGTTAAACTCACCAAACTTTATGTGTGTGTAGACTGACCCTTCCGAGATTTTTTGAAATAAACAAAACAAATTTTAGCCGAAAAACACTTCTTAAAACTTACAAAAACTAAAGTATTGTTTTTTACACTGTTTTGAGTTTTTTAAGCAAAAATAATATTTTCTAAATGAGGGTACGTTCCTTAGGGCTAATACGGCTCATGCTTGCTTCGGAAGGGGTCCTTTACTTATTCTAAAAAAAAAAAAAAAAAAAATCAATAAATAAAAAAGTTATGAATTTTTAAAAATAGGACCCTTATTTTTGCCCACCCTATATATATATATATATATATATATATGCACACACATATATATATTTCTTATATTACTTGCGTCAGGGTGGTCTGGTGGAAGTTCCCTATAATATGATATTTCGGGAAAATTTCCCTTCGTCAGATGTGTGTTCAACCTTGATTCAAATGTCCATATGAAGGTCGCTACCAACAAGAACTATTCAGCAGAAATCGAAATGGATCTGAAATTAAATTACAAAGATTTTTTTTTTTTTTTAATTATTAAATTTTGCTTCAAATCCATCGTTCATCTTTAAATCTGTGTCAGTGTTCATATTAATATTTTAAATTTTTTATTATGTATATCTAAAAAAAATTTTTATATATATATAATAAAATTTTTCTTTAAATTCTTATCCACATACACATGTGTTCTAGCCTTTTCTGGATCTTGGCTACTCTTAAAGAGCCCATCCTGCATTAAAGCCGCTATAAACAATATTATGATAAATATATATTTAAAAAAATGTTTAATCTTTTTCCGGATCATCAGTGTGGATAATAACTGTTCTGTCACTGACGCAATTCGAAGCCCAGACCCAAATCACCTAATTATATCTATCTATATATGTTTGATTAAACAACAGCGATAGTTCCTGTTTGTTTCTTTTTTTGATCCATCCTTTCGAGTTGACGGACCAACGATCTAATGTTCTGCCCTTCTCTACACAGGATCGTGGCCCCCAAGTTAGGAAATTCTTCTCGATTTCAGCTTTTTTAGCCATTAGCTACTCACAACCCTGCTTGGCCTTTTGGCTAAGATCAAAGTGCAGTATCTGTTCCGATGGATACTGCACGCTGTCCTGTGCAGTTCTAGAAGGTGCACCCTCCCAGACTTTGCCTCCCCTTTTTGGGGAGGAGTAAGTTTATTGCTTACTGTCTGAGGCACCTCTACCGGGGAATGCCGACGGGGCTGCCCAGGCAATTTTTAAACCCCACTTTCCCGACCCGACCTTGGGTTACATCTTACTTGTGGGAGTAAGATAAAAACTGGCCTTGTGCCTAACTCCTGGAGAGGAGTAAATCAATACTCACAACCCTGCTTGGCCTTTTGGCTAAGATCAAAGTGTAGTATCTGTTCCGATGGATACTGCACCCCATACTGGTGTTGTCTTGGCCTTCGGGTCTTGATTTACGCCGGTCAATGAGTCTGTCCTGTGCAGTTCTGGGAGGTCCACCTTCCCAGGCTTTGCCTCCCCTCTTTGGGGAGGAGTAAGTTTATTGCTTACTGTCTGAGGCGCCTCTACCGGGGAATGCCGACGGGGCTGCCCAGGCAATTTTTAAACCCCACTTTCCCGACCCGACCTTGGGTCACATCTTACTTGTGGGAGTAAGATAAAAACTGGCCTTGTGCCTAACTCCTGATTTAAATACTAAACAAATTATTTTCTGTTTTTTTTTCTAAAAATAAGGTACTCATGGTATGGAGAAAAAATTACCGCCTGAGGGCCAGAACATCATCACTACAACGCGATCGCATTCTGATCCCAAAGTTACCGGCGCTATCACAGCCTGTGAACCGACAGAAGTCATGCGGGTGGGAGGTGCGGGACACAAGGTAAGTCCGTCCGTTTGAAAAAATTTACTTTTTACAAATCAATTTCGTGAGGGGAGGAGAGCCGTTAGATGCTGAATCTTCAGAGGATGCTTTACACTATAATAAAGCCCAATGTGTATTTATTTGTATATAAATCCATCCTGTCACACAAAAGTTAGTGCCTTTTCTAGCCACCGTACGAAACCATTTCAAGTGGTGAGGACAAGTGAAAAAGCAAATAACAAGACAGACAACTCCGCCACCGGAAATAAATTTGGCTAAGATCAGAGAGTAGTATCTGTTCCGATGGATGCTCACTCTGTAGACCGGTACCGTCAAGGCCTTCGGGTCTTTATTCCGCCGGTCTGAGGTATTGTCCTGTGCAGTTCTAGGAGGTCCACCCTCCCAGGCTTTGCCTTTTCTTTTGAGAAGTGGTTAGTTTATTGCTAATCGCCTGAGGCGCCCCTACTGGAGAATGCCGACGGGGCTGCCCAGACATCTTTTGATGACCAGAGTGCTCTTATTCCTCTAGGGCGCTGGCTTTTCAATCCAACTTTCTCGACCTTGCGTCACATCTTACCGCTGTTGGAGGAAGATAAATACCAAATATAAAGTAAAGGATTAGTGTTTTTTTTCTTTTTCTTTAGGTCATCAGAAATGATTATAATTTAATTTTTCATATATGAATTATTGACGTAATTCTATAATTTTATATGAACATTTGTTTAAATATAATGGTGATTGTATGTACGTTGTAATCTTATAACGGATAGAAGAAATATGAAATGGAGGGGTGGGGCGACAATGGGACGATGACCTTGCATATTTATTAGAGGGGGGGGGGGCTGTGTGACGGTGACCTTGCACATCCATTGGAGGGGGAGCAAAAGGTTGGTGACCTTGTACATCTATTGAAGAGGGGATCAACGGGACGATGATCTTGCTCATCGATTGGAGGGGCGCAATGGGATAGTGACCGTTCTCATCTATTTGAGAGAAGAGGCAACGTGATGATGGCCTTGCACATCCATTGGAAGGGGGAGGGAGCAACGGTACGGTGACCTCGCACGTCTATTGGACGGAACAACGGAATAAGATAATTAATTACAAATTTCCGCACTGATGCATCAGTTGTTGTAAGTTAATCAAACGTAAGAAACGGCTTCTAGTTCTATTATTTGTTATTGTTATAAAACTCTATCTGAAAGGATCAATTTATCTACCTCCCACAGTGGTAAGATGTGACACAAGGTCGGGAAAGTGGGATTTGATAAGTCAGCACTCTCGAGGAAGAGCACTTATGCCCCTTAAAAATTGGCTGGACAGCCCCGTCGGCATTCCCCGGCAAGGGCGTCTCAGGCGATTAGCAATAAACTAACCCCTTTTCAAAGGGTGAGAAGGCAAAGCCTGGGAGGGTGGACCTCCTAGAACTGCACAGGACAGCATGCAGTATCCATCGGAACAGATACTACACTTTGATCTTGGCCAAAAGGCCGCACTTTGTGTGTGCAAGACCTGTTGTTTTATTTGACTTTTTTCTGATTCCAAGAAGTTGAATTTTTCATGTTGTACTTGACGTACCCGTGATCCGTTGGGTCACGACCACTAATTCTATTTATTCTACGTTGATTTCATTCGAAAATTCATAAACTGTGACGTATCTTTTATGACATTCTACTTGCATAACGAAAAATAAGTCTTTACTTCTATATTATTCTTATTGGTAGTAGTAGTATTACTAGTAGTTGTAGTAGCAGTAGTCGAAGTAGTAGTATATACTAGACGTTCCCGTGACCCACTGGGTCACAACGACTATTTATTCTACTTAAAATTCATAAACTGTTATACATCTGTTAAGACATTCTACTTGCATAACTAAAAGTAAGTCTCTTCTATCATTAAAATAGTAGGGTAGACTGGAATCTCTTGCTTCTATCATAAAGAGCACTCTAATTTTTAAACCTATTTGCAGTTAAAGCCACAGTTTTATCATTACGGCCATATACTCCCCCTCAAGACGTGTGAAGTATACGAATAAGCAAAACTCTGACTTATTAAAATGTAAGTTTTAAAAAAAAATTTTTTTTAATGGAAATCGCTCCAGACAAGTCATGAAGCCACTTGATGTAAGGAGCTAAAAAGAAAAAAATACTTCAAGGTCAAAAACTAGCCAACAATAAATGTTATATGGGAAGATTCTGACCCAGAAAACAGCAATTCTTCCCCCCTTGCCAGAAACATCGCTCATGGAATGTGAGGACTAAAGGACAAAATAAAGGAAGCAAGAGTTACAAGGCTACTGAAAGTAAACCCAAGGTCCACTTTCTACTCTCCTAAGTTAAACTGAATGACATTTTAAAAGAAAATAGACGACCCGTGACCCATTGGGTCAACGTTGTTACATTATACATTAGTGCATACATGCTTCGTGTTCTATCATTTTATTAAAACGTTGTTGTTATTTTTGCTGTAACTTTTTTCTTTTCCCTTTTTCGGCCAGGTCCTTCTTGTGTGTGAGGGTATTGCTCATGCTTACGTATTTGCCAGCAAAGGCTGCAAGAAGTGGGACACTTGTGCCCCCGAGGGCATCCTCCGTGCCATGGGTGGGTCACTGACAGACTTGCATGGAAATGACATCGTCTATCATCTCGATGTGCCGCGACCCAATCTGACTGGCGTTGTGGCCACCTTGGAGAACCACGACTGGTACATCAAGAAAATCCCCGAAGATATCAAAGCCTTATTTGCGGCGCCAAGTTAACGACGGACTTCCGGACTTAATTTTCTTTTGTTATTGATCACAAGATTTTAACAAATAAAATACAATGCACTTAATAACACAAAATATTTTATTCCGTATATCGTTCGGCAAATTATGTTTCGGAATTTTTTGGATGAGTATTGGTAATTTTGGATTATTCGGACTACCATTCTCATCTTGGATGTTATTCTCACAACGTTTCGGCCAATGTAACTTCTGCCGGTGCATCTTGTCGAACTCGGAAGTCTATACATCGGTTGAAACGTGCGAATAACATCCAAGATGAGAACATTAATCCGAATAATATAGTTGCCGAAATGTTTATAGGATATAGGAAGGGTGGGCATGTGCCTTTTTTTTTTTTTTTTTTTTTATGAAAGTATAAAAAATTTCTGGCTGTGAGTAATTATCGTAAAAATATAAAACTCTTTTATTAAAATATTTTAATTGCAATAAGCTGTTAAAATTTTGAAGGCACAGACATGTTTACAATCAATAAACATAATAAGATAAACAGATATCTAAAAGAATAGATGCAAATGTTTTTTTTCTTTTTCATTTGTCACACCTATATTACCATGAAAACGGCTCACAATTATTTAAATCAATAATACAACATAATCTTTTGCAATACTCTATATATAGTAGCGAGCAAAGACCCAGACAGTTATTTGTATGCCTAATTTGCATAACAATTTTAAAACAATTCATAGTAAATTAATGTTTGGTGTTATTTATTTATGATTTTCTTGTCCTATTTTACTATATATATATGCAATAGTTTTGTCGATATTAACAGCATTTAATTCAAGTGATTTAATTAAAAAAATGGATAAATTACCAAAACCGTTCTTAAAATATTATGTTCATTAATTTTCAAGGAAGCTAATTTAACTGAAAACTATTCGTTTTTAAAAATTACAATAGATTTAGATATATGATGTATTTTATACGTTTAAAAAGAATACTTAGCAAGATGAATAGTTGCTGGATGGCAAGTAGTTTTTTTGCTTATGTATGTATATATATATATATATATATATATATATATCTGTGACTATGTTTATATAAAAAGGTATATGTAAGGCTGTGCGCGTATATGCATTTGTATATCATCAAACGTTTTCTCTGCATCGTATTTATCCTGTTTTTTGTCTTAAGTGAAGCAAATTGGCCAAACCATTCTGTGACAGGACTCTAGTCTGCCTCTAGTTTTATTCCCAGTAAGGCTGGTACCCATTTATATATCTGAATGAAGTGTTTTACATACAGCGCCTGTTATTTCTAAATGGTCACCCATCTTATTACAGAACAGACTGAACCTTGCTTAACTTTGGTGATTTTTTTATTGGAACCGGTGTGCCAACCTAATATATATATATATATATATATATATAAGTTGTAGTTACTGTCTATTTTTTGTTGTTGTTGAACTCCTAGGTTTTCAGAGAGATCCCATAACATTATATATTCTGAAAGTATATAATCCGGGATATTTAGATAAATATATTTCATTTTGATCAAAAGGGGTACAACATTGTGGGTTCTCTGTTTACACTTGACATTCATAAAAAAAGTTTTATTGTAATTTTCAACTTTCTAAATAAAATAAAATATAGAAATTAAATAAGAATAGGCACCTTTTAATATAGGGTACAGTGCTTGAAGCAGGAGTGCACAGGAAGTTCTCATTGGTTTCGTTGGCTACTACACTGAGATGTAGAGGAGGATGCCACCTCTTTTCCCTGGATTGCTCCACTTACCCTTGATTTTCACCTTATAATGTTAAGTTTTTAGCAAGAAGGCATAAAGTCCTTTTTTTTTCTTTATTTTTTTTTTTTTTCTTTTTTTTTTTTTTTTGATAGTTTTTCCTATGACTCAACCGAGGATTGAACCTCAGTCTCTCGTATTAGCAAAATAATAATTTCAAAAAATAATTTTTTTGATAGTTTTTCCTATGACTCAACCGAGGATTGAACCTCAGTCTCTCGTATTAGCAAAATAATAATTTCAAAAAATAATTTTTTTGATAGTTTTTCCTATGACTCAACCGAGGATTGAACCTCAGTCTCTCGTATTAGCAAAATAATAATTTCAAAAAATAATTTTTTTGATAGTTTTTCCTATGACTCAACCGAGGATTGAACCTCAGTCTCTCGTATTAGCAAAATAATAATTTCAAAAAATAATTTTTTTTGATAGTTTTTCCTATGACTCAACCGAGGATTGAACCTCAGTCTCTCGTATTAGCAAAATAATAATTTCAAAAAATAATTTTTTTTGATAGTTTTTCCTATGACTCAACCGAGGATTGAACCTCAGTCTCTCGTATTAGCAAAATAATAATTTCAAAAAATAATTTTTTTTGATAGTTTTTCCTATGACTCAACCGAGGATTGAACCTCAGTCTCTCGTATTAGCAAAATAATAATTTCAAAAAATAAATTTTTTTGATAGTTTTTCCTATGACTCAACCGAGGATTGAACCTCAGTCTCTCGTATTAGCAAAATAATAATTTCAAAAAAATTTTTTTTGATAGTTTTTCCTATGACTCAACCGAGGATTGAACCTCAGTCTCTCGTATTAGCAAAATAATAATTTCAAAAAAATTTTTTTTGATAGTTTTTCCTATGACTCAACCGAGGATTGAACCTCAGTCTCTCGTATTAGCAAAATAATAATTTCAAAAAATAATTTTTTTGATAGTTTTTCCTATGACTCAACCGAGGATTGAACCTCAGTCTCTCGTATTAGCAAAATAATACAATATAATTCAATTGCGACAAGCTCAAGCAAAACCATGAGTTAATATACAAAAAAAAAAGAAAAAGTATCACGAATAATCAAGTATGTTATGGGAGAAAAACATGATATTAATTTTAAATTTCAGAAATGGTAAATAAATGAATAATAAATGCTAATAAATCCCTAAACAATTCCTGTAAACGTCGGTTAAAAAAAAAAAAAAAAAAAAAAAAAAATTACTGAAGTAAATCCTGGAAAGTATAGGTTAAAAAAACCAAAAAACAACAACTTGTATATCTGCTGACATTGGTATTTCTGAAAATGTTTCCAATGAAATGTGATAAATGATTAAAAATCGTGACTGCTGACGTATTTGTCTAAAATCTTATTGTGGAAATAAAGAGAAAAATTTTAAATCTACAATTGTTTCAAAACCAATTCTTGTTTTCACATCACAAAGTCACTAAAAAAAAATGTTCCAAAATCATCATCATCATTATCATATTCGGTTTAACATCCCTTTTTCATGCTGGCATGTATTGGGCAGCTTTAAGAAATTGCCTTCCAAACTAACCTACCGCTAACCCGGGTCTTTATATATCCCTCTTGCTCTCAAATCCATCCTTATCACTTCCCCTACCAACTACCCTGCTACCTCAACTGTTCTACCTCTACTAACCAAAGCACTCTCATCCATTCTTTCACTGTGACCAAACCAACAAAGTATCCTGTTTTTCACACAATTTCTTATATTATCCAGATTTAATCTTCCTCTGAGGTCATCAGATCTAACCCTGTCTTGAAGACTCACATTACACATTGTATCATATCATTTCTCTCCATGCAACACATGGATTGTGCTCTGATGAGCTTGCTGCTCTGGTACCCCCATGACGTAAATTCACTAGACCAATCCGACAATCTGCCAAATCCCATTCATACTCTGTGGACGTCCCCAGATGCCGAAGAGCTTTCTACTCCAAAAGCTTCTTTCCTCGTGCTGCTGGACTCTGGAACTCCCTCCCTCCTCCCCGCTTTCCTGACGTTACCGACATGCAGAAATTTAAAACTAATGTAAACAGACATCTCGCTGCGCAGCTCCTAAATTAGGTTGACCCCCCCCCCCAAACTGTCACCCGTTTTTCTCAGTAGCCTCTTACGTCTACAGTGGCGGCCTGCCTTGTTTAGGGTGAACTATGAAAAAAATAAATAAATAAGAATATCCTCAAATGTTGGAATAATATTGTTTTGTGTAAACTAAAGGCAAAAATTTTTGAATATGCATGTGCATGTATAGTTTTCAGGAATTTACTAGGGATAAAAGGTTTGCAGAGAGGTCGTACCTTTCCGAGTTGGTCTCCAGGGGTGTCCTTAACTGATCTCCATGCATCTCGGCACCATGGACATGCACAATATACAGCTTCTACATAGTAAATGATCATCCGTGCGTGGTGAGGAGCCGCACCCTTTCAAGGTTACCCTGTTGATATGTTAATGGCCATAGTCAGAACACGGCTGATCCAGAGGAGTTAACCGTGACCACAAATCCTGCTATTCCACGGGTAGCAGTAGTTTCAGTTGCGCTCATCCACAAACTGATGATCGGGTTCTAAGAACAGCATGGCTTCACACGTGATCATTATCACCCTCCTCTTTTTTCAAAGATGGGATCACCCAACTGCCGAAGATGCAATAATATTAAAAAAAAAGTAATCATTTTAAAAAGTTTCATCTGATATTGCGGTTATGCCGAATATGAAACTCAAATTAAAATACACATTTGTTTTGGCCTTCAGGTTAGGATCAAAGTGTAGTATATTTTCTGTCTAAAAATGCTACAATTATATCGTGGGGTAAGAGTTCATACCAAACGTCTATAGAAATACGTCACAAACTCCTACAAGCGTTTTGGGGAGTTAGACCCCTATGATCAGAAATATTCTAAAGTTAGATTAACCAGATTACTTAGGGTTAGGGTTCGAACAAAGGTGGTACAATAATATTGTCAGACGCTCATAGAATGCACAGTAACAATAAACAACAGATATAAGATACAACTGTGGAATTTCCACGGGTCTCGTCACTAAGTTAAATAATTTTTTGTTTACTGTAATATTAACCCTAAAAGGTGGAGGTGACGGTTAAGTGGATATCGACACAAACTGAAGACCTGGGTGTTCCAAGTTCGAATCAAGTCGGTTCCACAGTACCACTTTCATTTAGGGATGTTGACAACCTTCTCGTGGTCCTTCCCATAAGTATCCGATGCCTTTCCAGAAAGATTTCTAACTAGAAAAACATTGGGGAAAACTAATGCCAACACCAGAATCATCTGATTCACACGAAAGAAGAACACTAAAATTCTCAATAAAATTACACAAGGGCAGATAACTCTAGTTACTTCTAGTTTGGAAATAAATATCTGACAAATCCGGATTTTATGTCAGTCGTCATCATCATCACATTCGGTTTAACGTCCGTTTTATATGCTGGCATGTGTTGGATGGCTTTAAGAAATTGACTTTCGAACTAACCTATCTCTTACCCGGGTCTTCATTTATCCCTATTTTTCTCAAATACATTTTAATCACTTCCTCCCATGTTTCCCTTGGCCTTCACTGTGAACTGGACCTAAGTCTATTCTTCAGCACACATCTCCCTATACTGTCCAGATTTAATTTTCCTCTGAGGTCATCAGATCTAAGTTCGTCCTGAAGACTCACATTACACATCCATCGTATCATTTCATATCATTTCTCTCTATGCAACACATGTCCTTAACCTTCACTGGCCAGATTTCACTTCCATACATCATCACACAAATGCCTGATAGACTCTTCCTTTGGTCGACAGTGGTAACGCTCTGCTGGTTAGTAATAGTAGAAGTTCCCTGAACTTACCCAACCACTCCTAATTCTTGCAATCACACTAGCACCTGCTCCACCCTGTGCTCCAATGGGATCACCAAGGTAACGAAACTTCTCAATAGCTTCGCTGTCCAAATATACTTTCTCCACATCTGAGTTCTGAGTCGGTAAACTAAGAAATTATCTTGAAATTGCATAAAATTATATTTAATATTTTGTATATGAAAAGCAAAACAAAAAAAAAAGTTATAACTAGTTGAATCGTAGATGCGAAACGCTGGAAAAATAATCTCATCATGTTTCGATGTTAAACAAATCAAGCATGATGCAAAATGAGATAACGCATGCCTCATAAAATTTTTACGTACAAGTTTTTTTTGGTGCTTGTTTAGAATTCGACCGACATGAAAAAAAAAAGAAGAAATATATTTATGTACGTACCAGTGGGGGGGAAAGTAAATATTGTATACCAAAAATGTAAATTGATCAAAGTCGGTTATTGTAATCGCTAAATCGAGTACCAGACAGACCACTTACATAGATTAATGGGGATCATACTAACTTTTTTCTCTATTTCCTAAGGATGACTCGATTGCGCTTATATTGGTCATGTAGAAAGTTCATTCTCCTGGATAAACCGTTGTAGAAGCATGAATGGCCTAAATCGCAGGAAGGTTGACCAGTCAAGGAAAACTTGGAAGCGAGTGATTAGACAAAACCGCACAGAGTGGAATTTGGAGACTGCTGGTTCACTGAACAGTTAGAAGTGTAGAGTGAACTTGCATAATATCAGAAAACGTCTGACCCCTGAACAACGGGGGGGAAAAGTTATGTTAAATGAATAGAAAAAAAAAGAATACTGTGCAGGCTCTAATAATGCTAAATTTGTTTTCTTGTTGTTCATAAACTATTGAATGTAAAGACTTCATCAATGCCACTGGATTTAAGGGGTGCGGTGGCTTTACTATAGGCTAATACATTGTCTCTCGAGAAAGATTTTATAAGGTTAATAATAAAAATCTGTCTCATATATTAGTATGTTCAAAAATTATAGTATATATATATATATATATATATATATATATATATATGAGAGAGAGAGAGAGATAGAGCAATTGTCTATTGTATATTGAGCTAAACCTCTTCACAATAGGTTCCATCTACTAAAAGTTTTACTTTTGGTTTATATTTGATCCTATATATATATATATATATATATATATATATTCCATGATAAATGCCAGTATACTGAAATCATATGCCCTTAATATTCATATACACTAAATG